>CM042179.1:39189517-39207017 GCA_023376005.1 Doryteuthis pealeii
TATATATATATATATATTTTTTTTTTATTTTTATATAATTATACACTTTTTAAAAAATAATTCTACATCAGGCTCTTTTGAGTCTTATTTACTATAATGCTTCTGATTTTTAAAAAATTAAAAATAAAATTCATTTTATTTTTAAATAAAATTCATTTTATTTTTAATACAGACAGCGCATTTTTTCTTTTGAATAATTCCAACTTTTGACTAGCAGCGTTCTGTTTTTGCTAACGGTCATTTCTTCCCGTCTTATTTTTGTTGAAGACCGACCCACATGCGGTCGATGCATGATATTATTTGGGTCCTCACATCATCAGTGAGGAGGGCCGGTGTTGCTATATAAAACCGTAGAGAGAAAGGCCCTGAAACGGTTTGCACATTCTCTCCTGATGAGCCCATGGATTTGTAAACATCCTTTGTTTTTTCAATATATCATATTTACACTGTTGGATTAAGTTCCAATTTCATTTTCACACACACACACACACACATATATATATATATATATATATATATGGGGACAAGTTTGATTCGTTCGTCTTCTATCTTATCCCCAATAAAGCTGGTTCTTTGTTCTTGTGGGCTGGTCAGCTGAAATGGAACTTAGGAATGAAAGGGCACAAAAGAGGAAAGAGACAAAGGCAAGAGGTAGTTTTATGACTTAGGCTTTATTGAACGGGGCATAGTCGGCCGTGACGAGGGGATAACCCCTGGCCAGGAAACGACCTACACTCAGTTACAGCCTAAGTTCGAATTGCTGAGGTATTATTTTGGTGGTAGGGAGTCAGTCTCTTTTGTTGGACACACACCAAGGGGTTCTTCCAGTCAAGGCCCCATGGGAGTCTGTTGTTTTTTAAAATTTTATTTTATTTTTATTTTTGTATTTTTTAATCCCCACAGTACCTTGAGTGATGTAATAGCTTGAAAGCTATACTAGCAGACCATTGTTAGTGAGTTTCATTCTCACTGGGCGTCCCATACTCCTGGCCTTGTACCAAACAAAGCTAAGCTTAGTAAATGACTACTGAAACCATTCAAGATACATACACTAAGTAGATACCTGCTAAGTTTAGATGCAAATAATGCCACACCCACTCCCACCCCGACCCCCAAGCGAACATTGAGCTTTCATAGAACAGTCTGTGAAATAGTTAACTATCATTACAGCTGGTACCCAGTATACAGGGGTGGGGTGGGGTAGGAATGTGGGGGGGGCATGAGTGGGGTGTGTCTGGAGATGATCCAACCATTTAGACAGTGGTAGCATAATGGTTATTCTACAATAACATAAGAAAATAAACTCAGTGAACCAAGTTCAAATCCTGTCTGAAGCTGTTTGAATTTCCTTTTGAACTAATGCCCTTGGAAAGATATGTAAGTAAAGTAAGTAAAAGTTGGTGGAGTGACCTATTGTCGGTATCAACCAGATAGCAAGGGAGTCTATCCACTTTCTGCTAGCGCTAGACCAGAGAGATTTTTTTTTTTTGATGGGGTTGTGCTTTAATCTACTTAGAATAATTGGTACACCTATTAAGAATTTATATAGTCTAGTATTCCCTGGAGAGTTCTCCAAAGGGGAGGTAATCATAAATTAGGGGGAGGTAACTCTTAATTACTTGTTACATTCTGCCCCATTTCATTTTAATGATATAGGACGAAGTCACTCTATTGACCAGGCTTTTTGTGGGTTCTTTTGGAATGTCATGGTAGTTCAGTATTGGGAGTAGAATCAAGACTCTGGATTTCTGGGTCTGAAGATACCCTGGGCTTGATTTCCTCTCTCAGACCTGAATTGGTATAAATGCATCTCCTGTGTACAGGTGGTTGTGATTCTGAAAAGATGGGGGTTTCAAATCGGTTTGGGTGTGGGTTAGTTTCTGCGCAGTTGGACAATTGTCCACATCTGGCTCACTTTGGGCATTTTGAGATTCCAGAGAAAAAAATGGACTCCCTATCTGATGCTTGCGGTGAGTTTATAGATGAATCACATGGTGCGATACCTACAGGTTGACCTTCAGCTGTGTGAACTAGATACAAAATGAGATAAATAGATAGATAGATAGATAGATAGATAGGTATGAATTGATCCTCTGCGCAGCACCCAGTATCCTTGCAGAGCTGGTCAATGTAGGCCCCTGCTGGGCGGCACACACTAGCATGTCCATGAGTTGGCTTCCACAGGAGAATGTTGTTTATGAGTTCGTCCTTGCTCCTCCAGCAGTGTCCAGCATGCCTTGCCCGTCTCACTCTGATGGTTTTTGTAGGCGCATTGAGAATAAGCTAGATGGGAGCTGCACAAGAATACTCCGTGCGATCTTGAACAAGTTGTGGAAACAATACCCGACAAGGAAGCAGCTGTACGGCCACTTGTCACCTATCACACAAACAATCCGAGTGAAACGAACAAGACATGCTGGACATTGCTGGAGGAGCAAGGACGAACTCATAAGTGACATTCTCCTATGGAAGCTAACTCATGGACATGCTAGTGTGGGCCGTTCAGCAAGGATCTACATTGACTAGCTCTGCAAGGATACTGGATGCTGCGCAAAGGGCCTCCCGGAGGCAATGAATGATAGGGAAGGTTGGCGAGAGATTGCCATGGATATCCGTGCTAATTGCGCGACATGATGATGATGATGACGACCTATCCAATATAAACTTGAGATGTAGGCACCTCCTTGCAATCTATATTAGGTGCAGGTACATCCCCTGTGGGTGCAAGGTTTCTGAGGGAAACAGTGGATTATTTTCCACCAGAGTGTTGTATGAGGGCATTATGATGTGGTCATATAAGTTTGTGTCATGCCATGGTAACCTCTCAGGGTCAAATCCTGTGTCTTAAGGCACCAATTGTGGTCCTATTCCAGTCACAGTGTGAATTATTTCCGTGACTACCACATGTGTCTCCGGCCAGCTGCTCTTTCGATGCCTTCTGCACCCATGCTATGTTCCTTTGATCCGCAGAATTGGGATCGATGCAACTTGGTCGGAGTATCTTTGTGACAGATTGATAAATTAGTAGATTTTGGTGACACACAGTTAACAATGATAATGGTTTTATTCATATATATATATATATATATATATATATATTTACCAACCCCTCCACACGAGCAGGATACGACACAAGGTCAATTTCTTAAGCAGAGTTCAACAGGTTTGAATTCAGAGTTTTCGTTCTCCTAGACTGGTTACCTAGCCAAGGTTATAGAGCCCAGTCTGCCCTGCTATTTACTCATAGCTGGAGGGAGAATTGAATTCATACCTTTGCCAACGATATTAGCGCTATGTGAAATTCAAACAGCTTCGTCCAGGAATTGAACTCGGATCGACGAGTCCATTTCCTATGACTCTAATCATTAGACCACGCGCCTCCTTTTATTCATATATAATGAATGAGTACATTTTGCAAATAGAAAAGACATGATGAGGAGCTTTGTTTTTGGCATTTTATTTTATGTAGACTTAGTCCTTTCGAATTATTCTTGGCTGCAAAATCTATTTCTTCTAAATAATTACTTATTTTAATAAGCTAGTAATAAACAAAACTATTTCTTTCTTATATCAGCAATCCTGAATTCCCTGTGGCCCTGTAACAAACTTTGTTCTTGGCGGTCAGGCATCTGACTAAATGTTTACAATTCAGAACGAGGGTTTTATAGAAAAATTGTAGCTATTTTTATCATCATTGTGGCAAGGTCAGTGAGTGCTAACTACCTGCTCCCAAAACATCATTGATTTGACAGCTTCACCAAAAATATCAACTTTAGCTCACTCCAGGTGATTCTGTAACCTTTGTCTCTATCTGCAAACACAGCAAGGAAAATAAAAATTCATATATTTTGATTTTTGTATTTTGCATTTTAACAAAACAATTCACTTTAACTAAAAAAAAATAACTTCTACACTTTCCTATTTTGCTAAAAATTAGTTGATTCCAGCAAAAGAACTCGTAATTTATGAGGAAGTGCGTCCCGGTCTCCTGCCTCAAGAGTTGCTGCCTGGTGACTATTAAAATAACGACTCAGCTCAGTCTATTCAAAACTATCCATCTTCATATCTATCTATCTATCTATCTATCTCAATTTGTTCATATTTATCTATATTACTTTAAACACTAAGATTTTTTTTTATTCATGTTTGTTTAATGTCCTGTTTTTAGTTTAAATAAACAAGAATTACGACAAAAAAAGAAGCGAACCCCCCCCCAAATACATTTACTTGTCGAAAATATCTATCTATCTCCATTTGTTTGTATCTATCTATATTATTTTGTTTGTTTATCTATCTATCTATCTATCTCAGTCTATTCAAAACTATATATATATATATCTTCATATCTAAACAAGAATTACGACAAATTACGATAAATAAACAATGATTACGACGAGCTGGGGTTGTTATTTTGATAGTCACCGGGTAGCGTTTTTTGAGGCGGGAGACCGGGACGCACTTCCTCATAAATTACCAAGAACTCATTGTGTCATAATGAGGATTCACCTCGATCAGTTCCACTTGATTTGTTAATGATGAATGCTATAATGGATGAAACCATCTCAGAAGAACCATTTCAAGAGCCAGGAAGGAAGCAAAGTTCCAACTGAGCTTCTTCATTTAAATGGGAGAAACCTCTTGTGAAGCATAGCATTCGTGGCTGTACATAGGATCATTCTAATGACGTACAGAGATTTAGGGAGATCTTTGTAGTGGTTGATTGGACATTTGTGGTTTGTGGCGGCCAGTTGTATGGTTTTCCATATGATGCTATAATACCGTTCACATTGGCCATTACCCTGAGGGTGGTAAGGTTTTGTTCGAGTAGTGGCCACTCTTCATTCATAAAGAAATTGTCTCATTTGCCCAGACATGAAAGAGGTTCCATGGTTTGAATGAATGTAAGCTGGGACTCCAAAAATGGCAAATAAAGAGCATAAACACAGTATCACTGAATTTGCTGATATGTCTGGACAAGGAAACGCAAATGGGAATCGCGAATATTCTTCGATGATGGTTAACATGTAACGATTCCTATTTTTTGATGGTAGTGGACACTTGAAATTAATATTTATCCTCTCAAATGGTTGAGTTGCTTTTTTTCAGCATCCCGGTTTTAGGTCTGAAGAACTGTGGTGTGTGTTCAGCATATATTCTACATTTTATCAATTTTTTTACATCGTCCGTAGAATATGGTAGAATTTTGGTCCGTACCACGTGTCATCCTTGATATGCCTGGGTGGCCCAGTTCATTGTGTAACGTACGAAGCTCATTCGTGTTTAGTATCGAGTTACATACCCTCAATACTGCATCAACTGCTGCATTCTCTTTACCAGGTCAGTAGATAGCATCAAAAGAAAAACAGGAGAGTTCTATTTTCCATCTAACTATTTTGTCATTTTAATTTTACTTGTTGTCCTGGTGTTGAACATGAATGCGACAGATTTTTGATCAGTAATTAGTCTGAAATGTCTTCCGATCAAATAGTACCTCCATTTTCTGAGTGTCTCTACTATAACATAAGCTTCTTTCTCAATTGCTGAGTGTCGCTGTTCTGAACGTGACAGGGTCCTTGAAAAAAAAAGCAACAGGGCGTCCAGATTGCCTTAAAGAGGCAGCAATTGCATAATCGGATGCATCTGTCTCCACTACCAGAGGAATAGCAGGATCTATAGTTGTAATCTTGTTACATACTCATACCCATGTTGGTTATATACACAAGTGTTCTTTTACTGGAGAGAGAGGAGAGATAGACATAGGTAGATAGAGAGATGCATATGCATTTTGCATTACTTACTTCTTTGGCCATTTGGTGATCTCTAGTCGTTTCTATTCTTTCTCTCCATGTTGAATTCTATTTCTAGATTCTTGTTGGCTGTTCGTCTTTGATGCATTCCTTCTTCTTGGTCAGTCTTTTTGCCAAGACATTCATCAAGCAAGAACACCATATTATTTCTTTAAACTTTTATTGCTTAAACTTCTTCTAACTAACACAACACGCGTGTGCATTTGAGCCCAGCTAAGGCAGACATGCTTTCTGCCTGATGTCCATGCTGGAACTGAGGGTTAACACGGTCCCACATGACTTCATGTATTTTGCAGGCTTTCTGTAATATTCCATCGAAAGTCCCGCCTGTGATATGAAAAGGGGCAATCCCTTCAGAAATACAGGGGGGTTGACAATAATCTATGCATAGATTATGTAACAATTGCTCAGTTGGCTATATCCATTTTAAGATTTTTAAAAAGCCTCTGTTGCTGTGGAAGAAAGCGGAAAACTGTCCGTCTGTACCAATGGGTGTATTTTGCTTGAAAAAGAAGCAATCCACCGGGAGTAGTGTGCAAACATGCCCAGAGCTCGTTTTAGGGCATTCATATTGTTAGGAATGGGCAATCCTAGTAGAGGCTTCAGTTGTTCCAGGTCTGGTGACATAGAACCTTTCCTCATGGTGTATCTGTGGATATACCATGATATAATAATTTAATTATTACAGCATTTGATATGTTTACTTAAGAGCTATTGAGAAATAGTTCAATATGTAAAAAGTATAATAATTTTGATTTAAATCTCCCTCGCCCTTTTTTCCTTGCTTCCATTTTTTCATTATGTTCAATTGAAACAGATCAGCAATATCGCTTCCCTGCACTCACCACCCATCTCTATTTTTCCACTACTTTGAAAAAATCGTAATACAATGAAACATTGATATTCGCATTTAATATTAGAGAAGAGTAGTGGATCTAAACTAAAATATATCAGCTGTCCAAATAAACTGTCTGGAGAATATAAAAGGGTGAGTCAAAATGTAATGCCATTTTCTTTATTTCCTGTGAATTTTTTTAAAAACGGAGGTCTACATTGATGGTGTCTATGCAAACTGATACATATGGTTTTCTGTAGTAAAAATGTACCTTAAACATTAAAGGTAATCTTGAACTTTAAGTGACTAAAATAAAATTGTGCTTGCACATTATTTGAAATGAAGTTAACTGTTACTAAAAACACATTTTATGATATTTTGGAGTAAAAAAAAAAAAAAAGGAATTAAAATAGATTTGAAAGATGGCTGCCATTGTTTACATGCTTCTTCTCGGAAAAAGAACAAAGGGACTTCACTCTCATTGCTTCATCAGTTGATTCATTTTATATAGGCACTGGCAAAGTTGCCATAAAATCCGTATTTTACAAAATAAATCCCCCACCCCCCGATTGAAAATAAATTACCAAAAATCAGGGAATTAACCGATTTTTAATTAAATTTTCAGTGTTGATTTATTAATGAATGAATTTTATAATGAACCAATTATTTTATTTCAAAACTTTCTCATTTTTTTCAGGTCACTTAACTTTGACCCCATCCCTTAAAGGTGTGAATAGAAGAAAAAAAAAGTTTTAAGGGTGTTTAAAATCGAAAAAGGAATTTTATGGTAAGAATATAGTCAGTTTAAGTTCAAGATTACCACATAAAATTACCTGGAATTTTCTTTTTTTTTTTTTTTTCATCATCTGATGAGGAGCCATATCTCCTTATGTGGCCCACTTCTTGAAAAAAGGTTTCACCATGCCTGGTCTATATTAACCTTTTTTACTCCCACTGAGACACCAGTTGAATTTCATTTTTTATTTTAACCTTTAACCCTTTATCTACCACTACCAACATCCGCAATACCCAAGTCCCAAATGTATCTTATAGTATCGCATCGCTGATCCTTTACAACTGAAATAAGAAATGTATTCATTTGTCTTTTTACTCTAAACCATTTTCTAAGAGCTGATGTTTTTTTTTTTTTGGTGCGCGGTAGGGCTTCTGTAATTTTGGTCGTTGGGTGGTTTGGGGCGCTCTGGTAGATCAAGGGTTTTGGTTTGGTTTGGTTTGTTTTGTTTTACGGCATATCAACCTCAGTGGGTCATTTAATGCCGATAAAGTTTTGAAATAAATCAATTCTTAATGGATAATACAATTTTTTTTATAAATACATTTTTCTATTCAACCCATAGATGGGACCCTAACAGGTACTACCACTCCGGGTCAGAGTGGACCAGGGAGCAATTGTGATGAAGGGGTGCTCCACATTCCCCAAACCTCCAAAACTGGAACCTCGCCATCAGAGTTTAACGTCATTCCCAGGACATGTAGACCCGCAGCCACCGCCTTCTAGCACCCATATGATAAAAAGGGGTTGGGGCAGATCAAGGGTTTTAAAACAGCATAATCCAAAACTTAAAACAAACTCAGTAGTAGTGAAAGGGTTAATTTACTTTTCTTTTTCATTTTTTTTTTTTAACCTACACATCTGCTACTTTTAATGCATCCTATATTAAACCAAAGACGTATGATCTAATGGTTAGAGTCACAGGAAATAACTCTTCAACCTGAGTTCAATTCCTGGACCAAGCTATTGCCATTTCACATGGCGCTAATACCCTTGGGAAAGGTATGAATCCAATTCTCCCTCCAGCTATGGGTAAATATCAGGGCAGACTGGACTCTTTAACCATGGCTAGGTAACCAGTCTAGGAGAAGGAAAACTCTGAATTCAAACCTGTTAAACTCCGCTTAAGAAGACCTTGTGTCACATCCTGCTTGTGAGGAGTGGTTGGTAAATATATATATTCTACCAAAGACAGGCATGTTGTCATAGTATTGGAGATTGTGGTATCCAGGAGTTCTTTATAACAGGTCTGAGCAAAGAAAAATTTATAAAATAATTTTTTTTTTTTTTTTACATTTTGCTTGTTAGCTAATTTCTGAATGAGTAATAAAATTAATAATAATATATCATTATCTTATTATAATGGAGATTGTTTGCTTTTCTGTCTGTAACCGAAACTATATTACTACTCAAGTCACAATTCCCTTTGTTATTGACGTCACATTCTCCAGGATTTTATTTTTATTTAAACCTCAATCCCTAATAAAATTGTTTTACATTAATAATACTGTTAATCATATCTATAATGCATAATATGCAATTGTATTTATATATACACTAAAATAGCAGTTTACAGTGTGAACAGGAAGGCTTATTTGCATATTGAAATTAAAAATTTGATTTTAATACATATGTGCTTAGTATTATTGATTTTTAATTGTATGGTTTTATCTTAATGAATATGATCAAAAATCTCTTCAATAAATCTTAAAAGAAATCGATTAACGAGAAGAAATAATTCTTTTATTCTTTACTTCCTATTTTAACTAAGTTATTAAATTAGGAAAATTTAGTAATGAAAGACGAGAGTGATAGAAGTGCAAGTTTCAGTTGTTCTATTTTTCGATTATACCCCTCTGTTTCAAATCATTTTATCTGCATTCTAATTTAGTTTCATTAGCCTTTCTAATTTAATATATTCTATTACATTCAAACTTAAATACTTGCACCCTACGGAGGGTGCATATATTTGCTAGTATATATAAATTTGGTTTGGGATCTTCTTTTCCCTCCTTCTGCACCAAGCTTTTGGTATAGCAACAGAAGATATCTACCTTCACACAAAGACAGATGGTAACCTATTCAATCTCTGTCGTCTAAAAGCCAAAACAAAGGTCAAGCAATTTGTCATTCGGCGCAGCAGTTGCAGTACACTCCCAGGAGCACCTGCAAACACTCATGGACCAGTTCACCCAAACCTGCCAGGACTTCAGCCTGACCATTAGTATAAAGAAAACCAAGACGATAGGTCAGGGAACTGTAAGTATATATATATATATATATATATATATATATGAACAAATAAAAGGTTTAGCTTTTATTTATTATCATAGGAACAATCTTTACGACCGAGCGGTTTCATACTAGTGGATTCGTCAGGTAAAACGAAATAGATTTTGAAAATGAAAGAAATGGTTAAATCCTCGCAGAAAAGACTTACCCTGAATCACAGGCCGGTTTCAGAGTAGGAAGGTCCACTACTGACATGATCTTCTCTCTGAGGCAACTTCAGGAGAAATGTAGAGAACAGAGAAGACCACTCTACATAGCATTTATTGACCTCACAAACGCTTTCGACCTTGTAAGCAGGAGTGGTCTCTTCCAGTTGATAGAACGAATAGGCTGCCCCCCCAAAACTTCTCCGCATTCTTCAGTCCTTTCACACTGATATGAAAGGCACCATCCAGTTTGATGGGTCCACCTCAGATACTTTCAGCGTTCGTCGTGGTGTCAAGCAGGGATGCGTGTTGGCACCCACTCTGTTTGGGATCTTCTTTTCCCTCCTTCTGTGTCAACCATTTGGTAAAACAACAGAAGGAGTCTACCTTCACACAAGGACAGATGGAAATCTGTTGAATCTCAGCCGTCTAAAAGCCAAAACAAAGGTCAAGCAATTTGTCATTCGGGACAAGCTATTTGTTGATGACGCAGCAGTTGTAGTACACTCCCAGGAGCACCTGCAAACATTCATGGACCAGTTCACCCAAACCTGCCAGGACTTCAGCCTGACCATTAGTATAAAGAAAACCAAGACGATGGGTCAGGGAACTGTAAATCCTCCTTCCATCATAATCACCATCACCAACTACACCCTGAAAGCCGTAAACACCTTCACTTACCTTGGGTCCACCATTACCGACAAACTGTCACTTGAAATATAAATTATAATATGATTAATAATATTAAGAAACAAGTTTATGAATTTTGTATTATTTAGATTTTTCAGACTGTTATCTTCATCTTTATTATTTATATACACAACATTTGGCTGATTGCTGCCTTCTTCAGATGTTTCTTGTTATTTTTTACAGACTGTTATCTTCATCTTTATTATTTATATACACAACAATTTGGCTGATGTGCTCTCCAGCCTTCTTCAGGTGTTTCTTGTTATTTTTTAGATGAGGTTTGATAATTTGTATTATTTAGATTTTTCAGACTGTTATCTTCATCTTTATTATTTATATACACAACATTTTGGCTGATGTGCTCTCCAGCCTTCTTCAGATGTTTCTTGTTATTTTTTAAATGAGGTTTGATAATTTGTATTATTTAGATTTTTCAGACTGTTATCTTCATCTTTATTATTTATATACACAACATTTTGGCTGATGTGCTCTCCAGCCTTCTTCAGGTGTTTCTTGTTATTTTTTAGATGAGGTTTGATAATTTGTATTATTTAGATTTTTCAGAATGTTGTCTTCATATTTATTGTTATCTACATTATTTCTAAATTTTTGAGATAAGGCTTGATAATATGGATTATTCAGACTATTGTCCTCATCTTTATTGTTATCTGTACAACATATTTTAATTTTTGAAATGAGGCTTGATAATTTGGATTATTTGACTATTGTTCATCTTTATTGTTATCTGTACAATGTTTAAACGTTTCTGTGATGGCTCCTGGATTACGTCAAAAAATACCTGAAGAAGGCTGGAGGGCACATCGACCGAAACATTGTACTGACAACAATAAAGATGAGGACAATAGTCTGAATAATTCAAATAATACTAAAGATGATGAACGTAGTCTGAAAAATCTAAATAATAATGAATTTTGTTTTATAAATGATAAAAAAAGACAAATTTAATGCTCAACACTCATTTTTATTGACCAACAATTCATAATGACACAAAAAAAAAAAAAAAATATTAAAAAAAAAAAAATATAAAAAAGGAAAAAAAAATTAAAATAAAAAAAAATGTAAAAAAAAATGTAAAAAATAAACAGAAAAGTAAAGATGTTGCTGATAGCATTTTATGACTAGATACTGTGTCCAACACTGGCCAGAGTCCTTTCTATGTCCAGCCATTTTATTTGTCTGCAGCAGTTCAGTTATCAAATTACCAGCCAGAGAATTTAAATCCACCCCCCAAAAACTTGGAGGAGGGGGAGGGGAAGGGGCAATAGATATGTGGCAACAGTTAACAAAAATAACCTTCTTTTAAGCAAGCATATTTTTACAACATGTATCTTCTGAATTCAAAATCCTCCAGAGCACTTGTTTAAATATATCGACTTGTAAACAAAACATTATTGAAGATACCAATATAGAAAATCAGTTTTAGCATTGGAAAGTCTGGTACTGTTTATTTATTTATTTTTTTTCTTGTCATTTTGTTTTTCTTTTTTTTTGAGGGAAAGTAATAACGTTCTAAATTTTTTTTTTGTATATATATATATATATATATATATATATTTTTTGTAAAGAAATTTTTTTTCTTTTTTTTTTTCTTCTTCTTCTTCTTCTTTAAACACTTTAAAGTAATCTGCACCAGGATAAAAGTGAGGATAATCCTTACCCTCTATTCAAAAAGCTAAAGTATTTTACAGAAAAAATTTTATGGAAAAAAAAAAAAAAAAAAAAAAAAATTAAGCAGTTTTTTTTCTACATTTAGGAGGGGAGAATTTATCATATATATATATATATATATATATATATATATATATATATATATATATATATATATCAGGGGTAAAGGAAGAAAATTGGATCATTATATTATCATTAATTGCTACTGTTAATATTTATGTGTGTATATATACACATAAAAAGTATATATACATTTTTTTGTATGTACACATACAGACTCACATGCATACAGTAAAGGATCCTGCCCTTATATTCATCTTACCTTCGAATTTAACCCCTCCGTACCCCAGTGGTCAATTTACAAGCCAACACATGTTGCTATTTACAAACTGACCATTATGAGTGTATTTAATTCTTACTGAGTGCCCCAAACTTCTGGCCTTGTGCCATAACTAAGCTTAGAAAATAACTACATAGGTTACCTGAGGTATCACAGGGTTAAAGATATTTTGTATTGTTTTGAAAATGAAAAAAAAAAAAAAAAAAAAAAAAAAAGAAAAAGTTTTTTGTCATTTTTTTTTTTTTATATTCACATCTATAAAAGCTTTTGATGTAATATTTCATCGCAACTATCGAATAATCAAAAAGCAAGATCTTATGAAAAATCTGTATGGGAGCACTTTAGTCTTGATGGCATACAAACTGACACATGGACAACAACAATTACAAGTAATAATATTTTAATGAAATACAAAATAATACCATTCAAAGATATTCAGGAAAATTACATAAAAATTACTAATATAAGTATTTTTAAATGTCATTCGAAAGAAAAAAACTTAGAATATAAACTGAAGCATTTCATTTTCTCACGACTACTTCCTCAATATTCTTTTGGGGGGGCAAAAACGAAAGTTATTTGAAATTTTTTTTTTTTGGGGGGGGGGGTTAGAAAATATTGAGGAATGAATTACAAAATTAATAAAATAATTAAATTTTTTGAAATGATTTATATTTTAGATTTTGAAACAAATTTGTTGGTTTGTAATTTTCAAATTTCTATCTATATAAATTTGAGCATTTATCTGATTTCTTTGAAACTATTAAAAAAGAAACAATTATTTATTATTACAATCAAGCAATTTATTCACAAGGAAATGGAAATAGGTAATAAATGAATATTCACAAAACATATAAAACTACCACAAAATAACAATTTAGCACTGCTTATATATTCTATTAGAACTGTTATTAATGATTATTTTTTATATTTTTTATATATGTTTCTAGATTATACCCTAGATTGACAAATATTAACACATAACTAGAATTGTAAATTACATAATTGCTCTTGGAAAAAGTGATGTCAGATTTGGATTCAGATAAAAATAGCCATTTTTTAATTTTTGAAAATTTTTTTTCTCTTTAGCCACAGAAGCAAAAAGGGTTGACAGCATCCCCCATTTATATCTACTTCCATTTTGTACCTCTATCGATGGGGAAGAAAAAAAAAAAAAAAAAAAAAAAAAAAGAATAAAAATAAAAAAAGAAATAAGGCAAGAAAATATCTATATGCATAATATCACTTGATCCTTACCTATTCTAGACATCTTTATTTCATTAAAAAAAAGGTAGAAATAAGTCTTCCCAAAATGTTATCAACGTTTATCAATTAAAAAATTATATTCAAGGAAAAAAACAAAAAACAAAAAAAAACAAAAAAAAAAAACAAAGAATAAAAAAGAGAGAAGAAAAAAGAGAGAAGAAAAAAGCTGGATACAAATAAAGATCTATTACAGATCTATAAGATCAATAAAGATCATAATTTTTTTTTTTCGGGCCGTATTAACAACATAATCAGCATAAGTTTCTCTCTCATCATCTCCATCAAATTTAGAAAACAATCTTAGCATTAATTTTTTCAAATTCTTTATGTACACTGATGTAGAAATTTCTATCGGACAATCTTTAGCAAACGGTTAATGTCAAAAGTACAAGTGTAGCCTATTACAAAAAAAAAAAAAAAAAAAAAGATGTGAAATCAAAGAAATAATTCATCAAAGACTGCTGATTAGTTTACTTTATTCATTTTAAGCTATCACTTGACCGAAGACACTCAATTAATGGAATGCTTGAAGCAATCTCAGAACAAAAAAAAAAAAAATGAAAATTAAAAAAAAAATGAAAATAAAATTGAAATACCTGTGTATAGGCAAATATATAAAGCTAACATTCAATCAATTCATCTATAGAAATTTATTAGAATGATTTATTCTAATTTATATATATATATATATATATATATATATATATATATATATATATATATATATATATATATATATATATATATATATATATATATATATATATATATATATATATATATAATATATATATATATATATATATATATGCGATATATATATTATATGTGTATGTATATAATGCTTGTATTTATTTATTTGTAAACAAGCTACCACCATGTTATATTACTACTCATAATCTGTCATCTGTACATATATATTAATGTGAGTTTTTTTAAGACCTATACAACTTCACACCATAAAACATTCAAAGTTTCCTCTTAATTTAACAAAGCTTTCAAGTATCATTCTGTACGCATTCATCTTTTTTTTTTTTTTTTTTTTTTTTTTTTAAATGTATCTTTGCTTTCTTATATATATATTATTATCGCTTTTCATATTTTTTTACAATTTTTTTCTTTCTCCTTCATTTTTTTTATAACCCTTTCCTACCGAAACTCTTATTATTATTAATATGCCAGATCCGATGAGAAGATTAAAAAAAAAAAATTTGCATGGAGGTGTGAGATCACTTATCTTCATTGCTTGTAACTTTTTCCTGAGTGCTAACCGATTCTGAATTTACGAGGGGGGGTTGTTCAGTTACTGATGCAGACACTTCTAGGAATGACAATGAATTTTCAGGTGGGGTTAATGATTTGGTTTGAAGTGACACAGTAGATGAATCTTCGGGAGATGGGTTTGTAGTCGATTCACCAGTGCCAGCCCAAGACTGTGACATTTGTATGGCTGGGGATCCAGTTTTACTTTTCGGACTGCTCAGGGGTGAGGGCCTGTCGTGTACTATGAATGTCCCTGACCGACGTTTCACTTTGGACTCCATAGACCCATCCCCTGTGACGGAGGACGATAATTGATCACCTCCGCCGTCTTTATGATCCCAGTGCTTTGGTGACCTGGAAAACCTGCGGGTCGGATCTGGCGATCCAGACTCGCTGCCTGAGGGAGAGCAGCTATACATCTTCAGGATATTCTCTTGCGACCCAGAGAGCTCGCTTTGACTCATACGCCATTTTAACTCGTCAAATTCCATTGATAATCTCTTGTTCGCTCTGGTTTCTTTATTGAATTTACGCATGAGGCCTTGACATTTTTCATTCAGTTGTCTAAAAAGAAAAAGAAAAAAAATATATATATCAAATTATGTTATTAATATTGTGCTACAAATGCAGAATAGCGCGCAAGAGATAATATCATTAGATTACGTATAAAAAGCATTGGTACTAATGCAGAATAGCACGCAAGAGATAATATCTTTAGATTACGTATAAAAAGCATTGGTACTAATGCAGAATAGCGCGCAAGAGATAATATTATTAATTACGTATAAAAAAGCATTGGTACTAATGCAGAATAGCGCGCAAGAGATAATATCATTAGATTACGTATAAAAAGCATTGGTACTAATGCAGAATAGCGCGCAAGAGATAATATTATTAGATTACGTATAAAAAAGCATTGGTACTAATGCAGAATAGCGTGCAAATGATAATATCATTAGATTACGTATAAAAAGCATTGGTACTAATGCAGAATAGCACGCAAGAGATAATATCTTAGATTACGTATAAAAAGCATTGGTACTAATACAGAATAGCGCGCAAGAGATAATATTATTAATTACGTATAAAAAGCATTGGTACAAATGCAGAATAGTGCACAAGAGATAATATCATTAGATTACGTATAAAGCATTTACTAATGCAGAATAGCCATAGCTAATGCAGAATGGTGATTACGCATTGGTAGCAGAATGCGATAAGATATCTTAGATTACGTATAAAAAGCATTGGTACTAATGCAGAATAGCGCGCAAGAGATAATATCATTAGATACGTATAAAAAGCATTGGTACTAATGCAGAATAGCGCAAGAGATAATATCATTAGATTACGTATAAAAAGCATTGGTACTAATGCAGAATAGTGCGCAAGAGATAATATCATTAGATTATATAAAAAAGCATTGGTACTAATGCAGAATAGCGCGCAAGAGATAATATCATTAGATTACGTATAAAAAGCATTGGTACTAATGCAGAATAGCGCAAGAGATAATATCATTAGATTACGTATAAAAAGCATTGGTACTAATGCAGAATAGTGCGCAAGAGATAATATCATTAGATTACGTATAAAAAGCATTGGTACTAATGCAGAATAGTGCGCAAGAGATAATATCATTAGATTACGTATTGGTACTAATGCAGAATAGCGCAAGAGATAATATCATAGATTACGTATAAAAAGCATTGGTACTAATGCAGAATAGTGCGCAAGAGATAATATCATTAGATTACGTATAAAAAGCATTGTACTAATGCAGAATAGCGCAAGAGATAATATCATTAGATTACGTATAAAAAGCATTGGTACTAATGCAGAATAACGCAAGCATTAGATTGCAGAATAGTGCAGAGATAATATCATTAGATTACGTAGGTACTAATGCAAATATACGCAAAATAAATATCATTAGATTACGTATAAAAATCATTGGTACTAATGCAGAATAGTGCAAAGATAATATCATTAGATACGTATAAAAGCATACTAATAAGAATAGCGCGCAAGAGATAATTATTAATTACGTATAAAAAGCATTGGTACTAATGCAGAATAGTGCGCAAGAGATAATATCACTAGATTACGTACAAAAACCAATACATTTCACAGAAATACACAAAACCTTTGAGATGATCAGATTAGAGTTATGGTAAGAGATAGTTTTAGAGTTAGGGTTAATGTAAGGGTGAGGCTATATCATGAGTTTCTGTAATCTAATGCTATTTATATGTAAAATGCAATTTTAATAATATTATCTCTTGCGCACTATTCTGCATTTGGACCAATATTGCTCTTATTACTAGTAAAATTGTTACATATCACATTGCAAAAACAAAATTTGGACATGTTTTCTTT
>CM042179.1:39224517-39319517 GCA_023376005.1 Doryteuthis pealeii
GATGATACTAATTTCATGATACTATCATATATTGATGATACTATAAATTTGATGATACTAATTTCATGATACTATCATATATTGATGATACTATAAATTTGATGATACTAATTTCATGATACTATCATATATTGATGATACTATAAATTTAATAGTATAAAAATAAGTTGCTTAATAAATACTTACTTCTCATGATCTGATTTAATTTGTAAAATAGCCTCCAAATTTTCAATTTTCTGGTGCAAGAGAGTTATTTTTTCTAGGGCCGGTGGTAATTCTTCAAGCTGTTATGAAAAGAAAAAAAAGAAAATTCAGAATTTAGAAAATTAATACATAAAATAACAAAATTATAAAAGAACAAAATTACAAAATAAATAGAATAATAAAAAATATTAACCTTTAAAAAAATTTTTTTTTTTTTTTAAAAAAGGATTGTGAGTATTCTCAGACTGATTGGTGTGCATTATTCTATGTACTAGCCATGAGACTTTGATGAGTTGTATGCAATAAATTTCATTATTATTACTAGTACAAAATAAAAAAATACCCTCCGGGCGATGTAAAAATAGATTTTTGAAATATATTGCCTGAGGGAAAAATTCAATGTCAGCGAGTTTGTACCCTAAGTAAGTAAAATCATCAAATTCATTAAAGGATTAAAAAATAAAACAATTTGAAATGTAAACTTTAAATATGTATTAAAATAAAACAAACTATATATAGATATATGATACCAGTCATGTATTTATTAAAACTTGTTTTAAAAAACAATGAGGACTGTCTAATGCTGCATGTTCAAATTCTGAGTGTATTTATTCTATGTTATGACGATTTTCTTAGTGTAAAACCTTTTTCTTTTATGGTATCTAAAGATGTTCGGAGTACATAGTCTAGGCATATTATAAATATATATGGTGCCAATGTATCACCTTGTAGGACTCCGGCGACGATGTCAAAGAAATCCGTATCGCCATCAGGTGAGCGTACCATTGCTTTAGTATCTTTGTAGAGCATCATTATAGTGTCAGTAGTTTCTTTGGGGAGACCATATGCCAGTAGTATTTGTTCCATTTTCCGTCTATGTATAGAATCAAATGCTTTGGAGAAATCTACGAATAGTAATGTTGCCTCCAAATTCTTTGCTCGAACCCCTTCTATGATGCGTCGTACAGTCAGGATTTGAGAGGTTGTGGACCTATTTCTGCGGAAGCCATTTTGGTTTTTCCTGAGGACTTTCTCTATCTCGGGTCGGATTCGATTAAGAAGAAGGGCATTATATATCTTAGCTGCAATGGCAGTAAGGGTTATGCCTCTGTAGTTTTAGCTATTCCTAGGTCTCCTTTTTGGGGAATGGACAAGGCATCCTTTCGTCAATTTATCTATTCTGTTTTGCCTATATACTGCGTTGCATAGCCTAAAAGTATGTCATTGAACTTACCTGACTTCCATACATCGGGGGGTATTTCGTCAAGTCCTGCAGCTTTTCTGCCTTTTAGTTTTTTTAGGACTTCGTTGAGTTCTTCTGTTGAAAAATCCCCTAGTTGATATCTAATTGTCTATCTATGATTTTTTGGATGTTATTTTCTATGATTTTAGGTGGTTCCCCAGAAGTTTCTGGAAGTGGTCTTTCCATTTCTGAAGTCTATCTTTTTGGCTGGTTGCCTTTAGCTTTGATCTAGAGGTACCTTTCTACCGCTAATTTCGTTCACTGTTTGCCAGGCTAATCTCGATTGTCTGTCTTCCACTGATTGTCTGATATTACTTATTTGTGCTTGGATCTATTCTATTTGTTCTTTTTTGTATATTTTGGTTAGTTCTATATGGGCTTTCTTAAGGTTGTGTAGATTGTGTTAGTTGGTTTTATTTTATTGCGTTGGGCTGCTTTTTTTACATCGTTTCTCCTTTGTCTAACTGCTTCAGTCTCCCAAGGAACAGTGTGTTTAGCACTTTGTTTGGTGGTACGCACTCGCTGCTGCTTCTAGGTGTGCACTAACAAAGTTTTCGTATTCTTCATTTGGTGTGAAGCTTTTCAGATGACTCCTGGAGGATATTGAATTTATTCTTACTGCTACAGTGTAGCGATTGCCTATATCGCTGTTAGCAAGTGTCGACCATCGTATCGTATGTGTTTACTTGTGTTTTTTGTTTCTACGTAGGCTTAATCTTCTCTATGCTGAGGACATATCTATACATCGTGATCAGGAGACTATAGGTGAAATACTTACCAATTTGACCAAATTAGCGTGAGTATATATGAAACATTCTCAGCTCCCCAATGGATTTTCATATGATTCATCTTAGTCATATAGCCACTTTTTAAGTATATATTTAAAAATAAATTTATTTTTACGTGAAATAGTTAGACTCTTAGAGTATATCGCTTAAGTACTCGCTAATTTGACTATAAAAGAAAAACGACAGAATTATTAAAGTCTAGTACTGTTGATTAATCTATACAAAATAGTATTATATCATCCATTAGAGTCTAGCTTCTCTTACACGGTTATATATTGGTCAAATTTTAATAGAAAACAATACGTAGCAAACACAATTTTGTTATCTTTATATTATATATAATAGGTAAATAATTAAATATGACAAACAGACCTGTTTTCGAAAGCAAAGAGAAACTTCCGACATATGAATACACCTCATTCACTGATGGAGAAACATTATCTATATGAAGTTAGTATATGTTGCGTTAAGATCTATTGTATTTCGTTATCTTTATATAAACAGCCTATCTCGTCATGATATCAAATTACCGCCTCCTCACCTGCCACACTCTTAAAATCCACCATTATGTTTTGTGTGAGAAATAAAAAGTATTTGTGCCTGATCTAGAAGAAGAGCCAAAGATACAGGATTAGATAGATTTCTCCAATTGTATAAATAGTTCTCTTTGATTGAATTCTAAGGTCCAATCCTTGCAATCTTATTAGCTTAAGATCGTTCTTTGTTGTAAAGGGCCGCAATGTAACAATTATGAGCGAAGAATATAGTACAAAGGCATAGGGCGGAATTGCGCAATTAAACGTAGCTGCTTCATTGATTTCTATGTTGAATTTTTTTTCCTATGTCTTGATTATATATATATTTGTGCTGCAGAGCGAGCTAAGAGAGCATATACCTACACCTCCTTATTGGCATTTGGACAGATTTATTTCTCTCATTGCAGATGCTATGACTTCAGACGTCCAGCCTAATATCCAGCATCATCATCATAAGAATATACAAAATTACTCGTATTAAATTCATCTCCGAACATCGTCCAAGATCATGTGTGTTCATTTGATTTACATCACTTAAGAGTGGTATATGGATATCCTATATTCTTTTCAGGCCTCTGCTGTGAACGCCTAGTGAGTTCAGGGAGTTGACCTATCTGTATTTAGTGTTCTTAACGTTTATAATGTTGCTAGATGCATAAGTAGAATTATTTAACATATACTAAGTATAGCGTTTTATTTAGTATTTGTGAATTTGATGGTTCTTATTAGTTCTATTTCTTATATAGAAAAGATCTGTGCGTAATGTGAGAACGTTTGATGTATCTCTCTTATGCGTTAGTATTGACACGTTAGCTATTGCGATATATGATGAAAGACAAAGAGAGACTGAAGGTGATGGTCTCAGAAATGTGTTTATCGAAGCTAAGTGTTGAGCTAGAAGAGGAAGAGATATGTGTGATACGAAAGCACACTAACATTGGATCTCAGCGAACATGCCCTAGGAGAGCCCATCATACCTAAGAGACTACGATTATACCATAGACCGGAGAGGAGGCATGCATTAAGATACATAATAAGAGAGAATAGAGATCATACGAATTGTACTAGTATACAAGCAAGAACATAGCGAGTAGCCAGTTATTTCCTTGCATCAGAACATGCTATGTGCACAAGAGTGACCAGAAACATAATTTCATGAATATTGCACACTCTAAACATATTCTAAATGTTCTAGTCACAACATATATCCCCTCCTTGAGAAACACGAGGGCCTAAAGAAGCACAATACTGACATTTTGAGCCTGGATAGTAAACTTGCCATGGTAATTAAACAACTAAAACTGCGTTAAAAATCGGCCCTTGTCATATGAACGTCGAAAAACCTCTAATATACTAGAGCTTCACCTGAGACGATCATGTGATAAAGAAAGTGAGACATTCTTCCACGTATTAGACTATATATGTAAGCCCGCTTTAATCCAAGTTATAGTAACAATCATTCTCCCTGCAGGAGTTGGAGTCAGAAAAATACCTGTATCGGTAGTAATTAATCTCATCATAGAATGAACGAAGATATGTATGAACGACGGGTCAATAAACCTTCCCAAAGCTAATTATTGAGAATGCAACAATAAGTCAATGGCTCGACTAAAATACACAAGCAGTGTGTGCTGTCATTAGTGGATTAGCACGAGTTACCTGAACCTCTTATCTTGCTTACCAATTGCTAACAGCTTAAGCGATTGCTCTTCCAGTACTATTAATCACTCCATGACCTTAAGTCATTATTCATGTAATAAGTATATCTAGCTTGGATCTATGATGGAACCATGCCACTCTCATAACTGGAATCGTCCTACTACGCGACGCCAACGGCTCTCCTCCCAGGAGAATATGGTAATGAGCTAGATGGGAAGTGCGCGACAGAATGCTGCGAGCAGTTCTGAACAAGTCGTGGAAACAGCATAATCCCTATCAAAAGGGAGCAATTGCCAGCCTCTATCTGCAGAGTTATGGTTCTACGCTGTCCCCGCCGTATCTGCCACAAGGACTATTTCGATGCTGACCGCGCACCGAGCTGTGTACTATGGCATGAGGATGCTGCAAGAGGAATATCTGACTGCGTGCGAGATGACTTTAAGCCGAGGTATAGCACCACTCTACCTACAGAGTCGTGATGTGTAATAACACTGTGGAAGACACTATTATACGCTATGGACAAGTGGACCACGCTTCTCCTCCCGCTAGGGTCGGCAGGCTCTCTGTCGACGAAACTAGTTACCCTTAGTTCTCGAGCACAGCAGTCATCGCTATACACCACTGCTGTCTAGCCCAGCGACATGGAAGACGCAAGTCATCGCGTACAGAAGACTGATCGACGACATCTATGAATGTAGTACAGTCATAGTCACATGGTTGTGACATAGTGGTGACAATGTCGATTTGGGAATTCTTTGCTTGTGACCCTTGCGACTTGGAGCACAGATCACATTAAGAATGGCAATCTATTAGACTTCAATTGGTGTTGCACAAGACTTAGCTGCAATATATTAGTGTCATCTCTGAAGAGATCAGTGATAGTTATTATTTTTGTTTATCAGATACAAAAAACCGGTAATAGCAAATTCTCCTATTAATTTATAGAGTACAGTGTCATAGATAAGAAATTCAGAACAAAGAGCGGTTAATATCTTTTGTCTAGAGTGTATATATCGCCTACTGATATAAGTATTATGATTCATGTGACTGGTGTTGATAGGTAATTCTCATAAGACATTAACACACTATACTTGGTATAATTCAAATATTATAAGAAAATCATAATATCACTCAGGTAAACTGGTGAAACACTAAATGATATTCAGCTTAACAACTCAAAATTAGTGGAGATATATTAAGTGAATTTTGTGTATATAATTCTCTAGTGAACCCCTCCTCAGTGAGGTACGATAGTGTGAATACCAGATCTCTCTGCATATAGATTTTCTTAGGAACCCACACAGTTCCAGGTTTTGATCAGCCGCTCACCAACTCCAGTGGCAACACTTGCCCCCGTTGATTTAGAAGGGCAGGGCTACGCGGTTCATTGGCGCTCAGAGTGAGGCACGGACGAGTCGCAGCCCATTGTGTTATGAGTGAGAGAGTGAGGGCTGGATCGTAGTATGCTGTGCGACTCCACCATTCATACCTGCTGATTTTATGCATCGCCTTTAGTGCATACGCGCGAGTGATGCATCTTTGCTCTGCTGTGCGGCTGTACCTCGCACACTTAAAGTAATCCGGAGCCTCTTTTAGTGTACGTGACCCGTATACGTTGGGATTACATGGTAAATAACAATATTCTTACCCAAACTTTTATACTTCAATGGAATTATCAAACAACATCCACAATAACACACGAGGGGGCATGCCTTAACAAAGTCAGAAAACAGCATTAGGCTCACATTAACTATCTGAGACACAATTGCGAGCTCAGTCCGATTTGAAGAAACAAGAACAACGATGAACCATATAGTTTTTAATACTTAGAATGAGTCAACAAGGATTTTGATCTTATGGAGGACTTAATATTCATAAATACACAAACTTTTTTTTCAAAGATTGTGGTAAACTTAATTTGATCGCAGGCTGTATTCCCGGTGAAACCATTATGCATAATTATTGTATGTGCGCGAAAGCACATATAGCGAAAATAAACTGCCTGCAATGTCTATATCATGTCTGGCTCTATACGAAACGATGAAACATTCTAATTAATTTCACAGCCTCTATGTTCCAGTGTTCCCACCAACGACTCTCATTCACCTTGCATTGAGCCCATACATTCCATATATCATCATCTATCTATGTCGGATGACAAAACAAAACATTTAATCATGTGTTCACCAATTAATATACAAGTAACACCTTGATTATGTTCACTGAATACACTATTATTAAGTGTAGTTCTATTATTCTACTATGACTTATAGGAAGACTAATTGATGAGTAGTGATCCACCTGAAGCACTGTACAGGGCATACATGTATAATGATTACTGGTATGCTATTCATGTTCCTCACACTAATTCATTATTTCTATGTACTAGACATGAGACTTTGATGAGTTTTGGTGCACCTGAGCAATGTACACAATAAATTTCATTATTATTATTATAAACTCTTCTTAATCAAATCTACTCTGGGAGACTGGAGACCAGACTTAAGAAAGTCCAGAAAGGAACCAGTCATTGTCTTAATTATGCACTCCTTTCTACTCAAACAAGAACCCTGACAGTTTGAAACATGTCACCCCCACCCCCCGTACTAATCATCTTCAGGTAAATATTCTTAATACATAAATACAGGTAGTTTAATACAGGTAACTATTCTTAATACTAATTATTCATACACAATTATATAGTTTCAAGGGCCAGTTTGGCTCAGTCAGTAGAGCGTCCGACTAGGAACCACACGGTTCCTGGTTCGATACCGGTCCTTGCTAACTCAGCGTATGAATAATACAGGGATCTGTGCAGTAAAGTGAGGAACTGATGGTAGGAGTGGCACACTGCCTCAGATGCCAAAACAATCTCTTTGGTCTGGCACTAGTGAAAAGGGGATAAGACTCCCTCACTATTTGGCTTATACCGACTTTAGGCCACCTTATTTTACCTGGAAGAAATGGTAATGAATACTGCAGAAGTGGAGCCTCACCATCAAATGCAATTTAATGTCACACCCTGGACATGTCAACAGAGTGGTCTGATCGTCCTGTCACCCCTTACATATTGTTTTAACTTTCATTATTTTTTGTTTTAATAATATAATATATAAGTTATGGAATTATTTTACCTCTAAAAAAGCAATATGTAGGGGTGACAAGACTTTCCGACCATGCTGTACATTAATCTACAGGGTGGTCCGAAAGTCTTGTCACCCCTTACATATTGTTTTAACTTTCATTATTTTTTGTTTTAATAATATAATATATAAGTTATGGAATTATTTTACCTCTAAAAAAAGCAATATGTAGGGGTGACAAGACTTTCCGACCATGCTGTACATTAATCTACAGGGTGGTCCGAAAGTCTTGTCACCCCCTTACATATTGTTTTAACTTTCATTATTTTTTGTTTTAATAATATAATATATAAGTTATGGAATTATTTTACCTCTAAAAAAAGCAATATGTAGGGGTGACAAGACTTTCCGACCATGCTGTACATTAATCTACAGGGTGGTCCGAAAGTCTTGTCACCCCCTTACATATTGTTTTAACTTTCATTATTTTTTGTTTTAATAATATAATATATAAGTTATGGAATTATTTTACCTCTAAAAAAGCAATATGTAGGGGTGACAAGACTTTCCGACCATGCTGTACATTAATCTACAGGGTGGTCCGAAAGTCTTGTCACCCCCTTACATATTGTTTTAACTTTCATTATTTTTTGTTTTAATAATATAATATATAAGTTATGGAATTATTTTACCTCTAAAAAAAGCAATATGTAGGGGTGACAAGACTTTCCGACCATGCTGTACATTAATCTACAGGGTGGTCCGAAAGTCTTGTCACCCCCTTACATATTGTTTTAACTTTCATTATTTTTTGTTTTAATAATATAATATATAAGTTATGGAATTATTTTACCTCTAAAAAAAGCAATATGTAGGGGTGACAAGACTTTCCGACCATGCTGTACATTAATCTACAGGGTGGTCCGAAAGTCTTGTCACCCCCTTACATATTGTTTTAACTTTCATTATTTTTTGTTTTAATAATATAATATATAAGTTATGGAATTATTTTACCTCTAAAAAAAGCAATATGTAGGGGTGACAAGACTTTCCGACCATGCTGTACATTAATCTACAGGGTGGTCCGAAAGTCTTGTCACCCCCTTACATATTGTTTTAACTTTCATTATTTTTTTTTAAATAATATAATATATAAGTTATGGAATTATTTTACCTCTAAAAAAAGCAATATGTAGGGTGACAAGACTTTCCGACCATGCTGTACATTAATCTACAGGGTGGTCCGAAAGTCTTGTCACCCCCTTACATATTGTTTTAACTTTCATTATTTTTTGTTTTAATAATATAATATATAAGTTATGGAATTATTTTACCTCTAAAAAAAGCAATATGTAGGGGTGACAAGACTTTCCGACCATGCTGTACATTAATCTACAGGGTGGTCGGAAAGTCTTGTCACCCCCTTACATATTGTTTTAACTTTCATTATTTTTGGTTTTAATAATATAATATATAAGTTATGGAATTATTTTACCTCTAAAAAAAAGCAATATGTACGGGTGACAAGACTTTCCGACCATGCTGTACATTTATCTACAGGGTGGTCCGAAAGTCTTGTCACCCCCTTACATATTGTTTTAACTTTCATTATTTTTTGTTTTAATAATATAATATATAAGTTATGGAATTATTTTACCTCTAAAAAAAGTAATATGTAAGGGTGACAAGACTTTCCGACCATGCTGTACATTAATCTACAGGGTGGTCCGAAAGTCTTGTCACCCCCTTACATATTGTTTTAACTTTCATTATTTTTGGTTTTAATAATATAATATATAAGTTATGCAATTATCTTATGTCTAGAAAAAAAAAAATCTTTAAAATCCCCTCTTATCCATAAAAATCCCCTCTTATTCCATAAAAATCCCCTCTTATTCCATAAAAATCCCTCTTATTCCATAAAAAATCCCCTCTTATTCCATAAAATCCATTCCATAAAAATCCCCTCTTATTCCATAAAAAATCCCCTTAAAAAAATGTACAGTGTAACTACTTTTTGAAACAACTGATTTGACTGAGATAGTAGAGATTTAAGTGAAAGAAAGAAAAAAGACAGGTGATGTAGTGAAAGTATTATTTTTGGTATTTATAGCCCCACCCCACCCTGGGGGGAAGGGGACTGGGATATGAAAATGTCCAGAAGTAATAAGACTCACCTGTTTTTCAAGTTCTATTTTTTGGCTCCTAAGGTCATGAATTTCGCCATTTCTCATCTCCAACACGGTTTTCAATGACTCGATTTCACGAGGAAGATCCCGATAGGGTGACAAAGCAGTCTAAAAAAAACAAAAATCAAAAAAATTAAAAAAAAAAAGAAGAAAAAAATCATTATTATTATAATACAACCCCACCCCCTAAACAAAAATAAAAATAAACCCAAAATAAAACATTAACCTGGACTTTAACATTAGCCTCATATTCTAGGGCCTCTGATTATAATACACACACCCCCAATAAAAATAAACCCAAAATAAAACATTAACCTGGACTTTAACATTAGCCTCATATTCTAGGGCCTCTGATTATAATACACACACCCCCAATAAAAATAAACCCAAAATAAAACATTAACCTGGACTTTAACATTAGCCTCTTGATCTAGGGTCTCTGATTATAATACACCCACCCCCAATAAAAATAAACCCAAAATAAAACATTAACCTGGACTTTAACATTAGCCTCATATTCTAGGGCCTCTGATTATAATACACACACCCCCAATAAAAATAAACCCAAAATAAAACATTAACCTGGACTTTAACATTAGCCTCATATTCTAGGGCCTCTGATTATAATACACACACCCCAATAAAAATAAACCCAAAATAAAACATTAACCTGGACTTTAACATTAGCCTCTTGATCTAGGGTCTCTGATTATAATACACCCACCCCCAATAAAAATAAACATAAAACAAAAAACAAAACACTAACCTGGACTCTTACATTAGCCTCTTGTTCTAGGGCCTCTTCACACATCCTGGCACGGTTTCTGAACTCTTCACATTCGCATCGTAGAGATTCTACTTTTTCCTTTAAAAAAAGAAAGCAAAAAAAAAAAAAAAAAAAGAAAAAGTCAGTTTCTGTCTAAACAATTGACTGGAAAACAGTTTGAATCTCTCTAAACAACAAAACTTGGAAAATTATTTATGAATCAGCAAAAATGATTATGTAAACATTTACTTGTATTATGTAAACATCAAATATTCAAATAGCAATTTTACAAAATACAAAGAACTAGCAGCGGCTACCCGGCATCACCTGGGTAGAGGGGAATTTTTTTAAGTTAGTCCCACAGATCCATTATTACTGAATCATGAGTTGAATCCTCGTGGGATGCCCCATTTAAATCCCAATGTAAAAAAAATAGACCTTGCATTGATCCAGCTACTCTGAAAAGAAATGTTAATGTCTACTATCTAAAATATTAAATGCAAAAATAATTCCATGCTGTTATCATTTAAATTTTATTTTTTAATTATCATCATGAATATAAATCAAATCTCTATTAGTTTTGCTAAAAAAACCAAGCCCTGGTGATATTTAATGTGTATATGTATATTTATTACTTTGTCATTAATTGTATTATTTTTGAAGTTTCATTCGGACATACACATACACACAACTGCCCTTTATATATGTATAGATGGACATACACACACACAACTGCCCTTTATATATGTATAGATGGACATACATACACACAACTGCCCTTTATATATGTATAGACATACATACACACAACTGCCCTTTATATATGTATAGATGGACATACATACACACAACTGCCCTTTATATATGTATAGATGGACATACATACACACAACTGCCTTTTATATATGTATAGATACATACATACACACAACTGCCCTTTATATATGTATAGATTTAAATATTTTTCTTTGTCTTCCTGCATTAGTAAGATGTGATACTGTGGTTGAAGACGAACATGGTCAGAATAAATAAATAAATAAATAAATGAATAAATAAATAAGAAAGTAGGTTAAGGTCCGGCATAAGTAAAAGGGTTGGGTGGCTGACCTTTTTACGAATCCAAAGATTAGGTCGTAAAGTTTAAAGAGACCTATATGCCACCATGAAATGGGACCACTTGGTGATAATATCTTAGGCACCCAGGTATTAAAAGCAAAAAGGATTTTTTTAGGAGAAATTTTCTTTTGAAAAAATTAATGATCAACATATTGAAGACGGATTGTCTGGAAAAATATTTGAGTACTTTAATTTTAAGGGTTAATGGCGACTAGAAGTCGGCGATTTATTTAAGTGCTGGCGATTTGTGTGGTCCGGAGAAGATGGTTTGGGGAAGGGGAATTTGACATAAATACAACTAAACTCGAGCCCTAAGTCAGTTACAACTCGGCCGTTGAAGTGTCAAGATCGCCGGTAGGGATAGGCAGTAGCAGCCAGCGAGTATCAACACACCCTTCTTCCATGTGTCTTGTTTACACTTGTTGTTGTTGTTTTGTTTTTAACCCTTGTGAGCCTGTTTTTCTGACTCGTGCTTTAAATTCGGCCAGCACATAATTCACAACGTTGGGATCTAGACAAGTACATCGAAAGAGCAGAGTACAGAACAGGTCTTCTCACAAAGACTGGTTATTTTGTTTAATGGCATAGCAACCCTTGTGGGCTATATAATGCCAAATCTTGTCTTGGTTGTTTGGTGGGTTTGTTTTACAGCATATCATTGGTCATTTAAGGCCAAATCAAGTGTTGCATGTCATGGACTGCTCATCCACCAGGATTCTGTCCTTAAGCATGATGGGTCGCTACCCATGGCCAACTGGTGGCCCTATTTGGGGGTGGGTCATACCCCTCTGCAGGGGTGCAGTTGGTGTGTTCTAAAGCCCCACAGCTGACAGGGCTCAATGTTTTTGGAGAATATTTCTTGAGGTTTTGCTTTTAAAATTGAAAGAAATCAAGATGTTCGGGGGTTGATATTGGTCCTTGCATATTTAGGGCATAAGCATCACAGCTTGGTTAATCTGATCTGTGCGGTAAAGTATCTGGGAGTTAATGGTAGGTGTGGAGCTCCATTGCAGCAAAAAAACAATCTTCCTGGTCAAGTGCAAGCGAAAAAGAGATAGACTCTCTTGCTGTTTGGATGATACTGACAATAGAAACATTTTTGTTTAAAAACATTTATTTTTGATAAAATTAGGTTCATGGCTGTTTTGATTCCAATTAATGGCATATCAAACTGTCTGGGGATATTTTATGCCTAGAGGTTAGAGAATAATATATGCTGTATGCCTATATTTACACTTTTGTAGTTAATGGTTTTAACGATATGTTAGGGCTGGTTTAGCTCAGTCAGTAGTGCATTTGTGTAGTGAGGAGCTGATGGTAGGTGTGGTGCTCTGCCTCAGAAAATAAGTATTTTTCATTTTCAGTAATTTGTTCGAGATATGACTGACTAATCAGTGCATGGTAGCATCGTCAGTTATGTTATTAACTGGTTTCATAGGGGGGGTTCGGATCTTCCAACATAATACCCCCCCCCCCCCCCTCAGCCAGTCAGACCCTGTTAGAGTTGATCAAACTAACTCACTGCCTTTTTGTACAACACCAGCAAAAAATGGCTTTAAATGTGTATGAGTAGCACAGGGATATGTGCGGTAGGTGTGGTGCTCTACCTCAGAAAATTAGTATTCTTCATTTTCAGTAATTTGATTTTAGTTTAGAAAAATAGAATTATTTCTTCTTACCGATAACGTCATCTTAATGCTTTCAAATGTGTGTGTTATCTCCTCCAACTTGTCCCTGTGCTGGCAATGTAAATCTGAAAAATAAATAAATAAATAAAACATTATTATTTGTTTGTTATACCTCCTTGGGTTATCTCCCTTTTTTACTATCTTCACATCTTTAAAGGGGGAAAAAAAAAAACTTTGCACAGAACATATACAATATCAATATACAGATTTAAATTCTTGGTTTGGTTTGTTTTGTTTTACGGCATATCAACCTCAGTGGGTCATTTAATGCCGATAAAGTTTTGAAATAAATCAATTCTTAATGGATAATACAATTTTTTTATAAATACATTTTTCTATTTAACCCATAGATGGGACCCTAACAGGTACTACCACTCTGGGTCAGAGTGGACCAGGGAGCAATGGTGATGAAGGGGTGCTCCACATTCCCCAAACCTCCAAAACTAAAACCTCACCATCAGATAGGGTTTAACGTCATTCCCAGGACATGTAGACCCGCAGCCACCGCCTTCTAGCACCCATATGATAAAAAGGGGTTGGGGCTTGCCATAAGGGCAATAGGGTTGCGGCAATCATATAGGTACTAGGGCTTGATGTGACCAGCCGATTGATCGGAGGGGCCTCTCCGACCGCCCAAGAAAGGGCCAAAGTGGAGTATTGCAAGTCATGGACTGCTCAACCACCTGGGTTCTATCCTTAAGCATCACGGGTCGCCACCCACGGCCAACAGGTGGTCCCATTGGGGGAGTCTTTCCCCTCTGCAAAGGTGCAGTCGGTGCATTCTAACGCCTCAGTCGACAGGCTTTTAAAAAAAAAAAAGAAAAAAAAAGACTTACCTTCCATTTGATTCTCATGCTTTCTTTGTAAAGTGCGAATTGCTTCAAGATGTGTTAGACGTAAATTATCCATATTGTTTTTGTGCTCAGCTGCCAAGTCAATTTTCTAAGGAGAGAAGAAAAAAAAAATATTAGTAACTGAAAACCTGCCCTATCTACAGAATTTTAGGTTATACATTAGGGTAGGTCAATTTTGGAACTGTAATGTGACCCATGTGTCAAAAGTTGCAAATTAACAAAGAATTACCACACAAGATATATTTCTTCAAAACTCTGTCTTCGTTTGAGGAAATAGATTTTAATCTTTTAAAATGTTATCACTTTTACAGCTTAATTGTAAGGTAAAAAGCAACATAGAGGTGTCGGTGGTGATGGGGACATATTTTCAATTTGAATTCTAGTTATAATATTTTATTTGTTTTGTTTAAAATGACAACCTTTTCTGTTTTAAACATTGAAATTGCAAAATTTTCTAACCAATTTCTAGGCTAAATGTTGTGAAAACGAAGATTTTTGGTGCATTTTAGTAGACGATATTTGGTGCTATTTCCTTAAACAATGGTGAAAGTAAGAGATCTAGTTTTTGGTATGAGCATTCATTATACCAACATACAACTTTCACCATTTGCATCATGTTTGTAGGGGAGTCATTTTGGTGTGAGGGAGTCATTTTGGTGTGAGGGAGTCCTTTTGGTGTGAGGGAGTCCTTTTGGTGTGAGGGAGTCCTTTTGGTGTGAGGGAGTCCTTTTAGTGTGAGGGAGTCCTTTTAGTGTGAGGGAGTCCTTTTAGTGTAGTGTCTAATGTGCTGACCTGCATCGTCTTAGCAAGCAAGTTCAAATTCCAATCACGCTATTATGATCACTTTCAGACTAATACTCTTTGTATGAAACCCTGCATCTCTAAGGCTATGGGTTAAATAGTACCACTTTTGTTTTTCTACTCAGATGGGTTTGGCATTAAATAACCTGGAAAGGTTGATATGCCATTAAAAAAAAAAAAAAAAAAAAAAAAAAAAATTAAGGGGAATATATTTATACTATCAGTGTATCATGTCCTTTTTCTTCTTTCTTTATAATAAAAATGGAATGGTCCATTATTTAGCTGAGGTGACGACTCATAAGAAATAATTTGGTGGATAAGCAACACTAGATAATTAGGATTTAAATTTTTGCATTTCATTTTGAACAATTTCGACAGTCTCATTTTTAAGCAGAGGGTGTTACAAGATATTAACGGTTATACAAATAAGGAACATGAGCAGTGATGCTGATAGCTTTTTGATTTAGTGCGTCCTGGAATGCACATATTTGCTTTGAATGAGTCCCCAGGAAAATTTGATGGGTCCCAATTCAAGTTTCATAATAAATTGTAGGATTTTTATTTATGATCTGGGGAAACAACTAAAGCCATCTAACTCCTACCGTGTAACTTATCCTGTGTAATTAATTTCTAAGAAACTATTGAAATGTATTTACAGTTAGCTTGAAATGGTGAGGGAAGAAAAAAGAAAAACACTGGGACGCATGGATATGATTTTACTGTGTCTGTTTAGATTTTTGTGCGTCAGGGACGCAGGACGCATACCTATCAACATCTCTGTCTGAGTATGGGTCCCAACTAAAGCCTTGTAACCTATCCTGTGTTTCTAAGAAACTATTGAAATGTATTTACAATTAGCTTGAAATGGCGAGGAAAGAAAAAACACTGGGATGCATGGATATGATTTTACTACTGCATCCTTTTAGATTTGTGTGCATCAGGGACGCAGGATGCATACCTATTAGCATCTCTGTTTATCATAAATAGTAAATATTTTCGGGATTTTCAATAAAAAAGAAAAACACTGGGACACATGGATATGATTTTACTGTGTCTTTTTAGATTTTTGTGTGTCAGTGACGTAGGACACATACCTATCAACATCTCTGTCCGAGTATTAATATATAGATGATTCCTGTTTTAAAGAGTAACAAGATTTGGTTCACTTAATGATATCAATTCTTAGTCAAGGGCAGATAATTGTTGATTTGTTTGTTTTGTTTTACGGCATATCAACCTCAGTGGGTCATTTAATGCCAGCAAAATTTGGAATAAATTCATCCTTAATGGATACTCAATTTTTTTATAAACACATTTTTCTATTTAACCCATAGATGGGACCCTAACAGGTACTACCACTTTTAAGGCATATCAACCTCAGTGGGTCATTTAATGCCAACAAAGTTTTCAAATAAATTCATTCTTAATGGATACTCAATCTTTTTATAAACACATTTTTCTATTTAACCCATAGATGGGACCCTAACAGGTACTACCACTCCGGGTCAGAGCGGACCAGAGACAATGATGAAGGGGTACTCCACATTCCCCAGCTCTCCATAACTGGAACCTCACCATCAGTTAGAGTTTAACGTCATTCACAGGACATGTAGATCCTCAGCCACTGTCTTCTAGCATCCATATGATAAAAAGGGGTTGGGGCTTGCCATAAGGGCAATAGGGTTGGGGCAATCATATAGGTACTAGGGATTGACATGACCAGCCAATTGATCGAAGGGGACCTCTCCGACCACCCATCTAGCCTAAGTAAGGGCCAAAGTGGAGTCTTAGGTCATGGACTGCTCATCCACCAAGACTGTCCTTAAGCATCACGGGTCTCCACCTATGGCTAACAGGTGGCCCCATTTGGGAGAGTCTTACCCCTTTGCAGAGGCGCAGTCGGTGTGTTCTAACACTCCAGCTGACAGGATGGGCAATTGTTGAAAAAAAAAAAATAGAAAATGCATTACACTCAAGAATGGCAAAGGACATTTTCTGAAATAGACATTTAATTTCATGGGGCTCATTCTGTTGTGAGAAAAATTAAATTTAAATTAACACAAAAAGTCTTTGTTGAGGGGAGGGGGGCACAAAAAGAAAAAGAAAAGAAAGTCCGCTTCTTCTCCAGTTGCTTTCTCTAACATGTAACATGCACTGTCTATCCTCAGTTTCTCCTAGTTTATTTATACCTTCATACGGGCATCTGGGTTTAACATACAGCAACTTGAGATAACTCAATCTTCAGCGCTACGCTCAAGTATCGCCTTTTCATATTCAGAAGGATGCTGGTTTGATCTTAGATCAAAGTCCTACGCCAAACAAAGCCTAACCCGCTTCCTTCAAGAATATGGTATGTCCCCATTTCCGCCACTCGACCCGTGTTCTCTGTCACACATTCCAATAGGCTAGCCATCTTAAAATGAATCTAACAGGGCAGAGATACTGTTTGAGGGCCTAAGATAGTGGTGGAGAATTTTTTTTCATGTTTAAAGTCCAACTTGAAATTTATTGTCAACAACTAAGGCTGCACTCAATAATATTTTAGGGACCATATTACCTTTAGGCACCCCTTTTTGATCTCGATTAAGAAAGGACATGTTTTTCATTTACACTGTTAATATCCGGTTGTTTGTTAGGGATTAGTTTTATAATTTAAAAAAAAAAAAAATCTGAAAATCGTCTGTTAAAACAACCAGATATTGACGGTGTAAATGAAAAAAGTCCTTTCTTAATTGAGATCAAAAAGGGGTGCCTAAAGGTCATATAGTCCTATTTTAATATGTTTTTAAAATAAAAATCCAGGGCTGGTGTTACCCTTTAGGTGAACTAGATGATCATCTAGAGTGATCCTTGTAGAAGAACAGTAGTAGCTGGGTGATGAAGGGGGTTCCTACGTTTTCTCAAGGGTATTAGTCCAAAAGTGAACACAATAATAACGTGACTGGAGTTTGAACTTGCTTACTATGATGTCACAGTCCAGCACGTTAGCCACTACAACACAACGACCCCTCCTCCTCCTCCTCCTACATAATTAAGTTACAATAAGATAAAAATAAATTTGACGGGTCACCAGGAAATCCTGGAAAAAAAAAAAAAAAAAAAAAAAAAAAAGGGTGGGTTTTAGGTTGGTTTTGGTTTCTTAGTTTAATGGTATAGCAATCTTCATGGGTTATTTAATGCTAGAGCCCTCCTTTTAGAAGAACAGTAGTGGTACTATCTAACTCATAGCTCTGGGGGTGGTGAAATTCTCATCATGCTTGGTTTGGTTTCTTTATTTAATGACATATCAACCTTTGTGGGTTATTTAATGCCAAAGCCCTCCTTGTAGAAGAACAGTAGTGGTACTATTTAACACATAGCTGGGGGTTGGGGGGAATGAAATTCGCATTATGCTTTGTTTGGTTTCTTTGTTTAATGACATATCAACCTTTGTGGGTTATTCAATGCCAAAGCCATCCTTGTAGAAGAACAGTAGTGGTACTATTTAACCCATAGCTGGGGTTGGGGGAATGAAATTCGCATTATGCTTGGTTTGGTTTCTTTATTTAATGACATATCAACCTTTGTGGGTTATTCAATGCCAAAGCCATCCTTGTAGAAGAACAGTAGTGGTACTATTTAACCCATAGCTGGGGGTTGGGGGAATGAAATTCGCATTATGCTTGGTTTGGTTTCTTTATTTAATGACATATCAACCTTTGTGGGTTATTCAATGCCAAAGCCATCCTTGTAGAAGAACAGTAGTGGTACTATTTAACCCATAGATGGGGGGGGATGAGGAGGATTCATAGCTTTCCCAAGTGTATTAGTCCACAAGTGAACATAATAGTTTGACTGGAATTCAAAATTGGTCACAACAATTTTGTAGTTCAGTGAGTTAGCCACTACGCTATGGGGGGACTTAAACTTTTGATTGTTTTGTAAACATACAAAAATTTCACTGGGTTTTATTTGGCCTTATTAGTAGTAAAGTCGTCAAGGTGGCCTAAAGTCAATAGCAGCCAATCAGCGAGGGAGTCTATCCCCTTTTCATTAGCGCTAAACCAAGGAGATAATTTTTGCGTCTGAGGTGGAGCGCTACACCTAACATCAGCTCCTTACTTTACCGCACAGATCCCTACTCATAACGCTGAGTTGGAGAGGGCCGGTATCGAATTAGGAACCTTGTGGTTTCTAGCTGAACACTCTACCGACTGAGCTAATCCGGCCACGTCAGCGAGGGAGTCTATCCCCTTTTCATATACGAAAACGTTTACCAGTTGTGGAAGTGAAATGACAATTATTCTTTATCCAAAAAACAACTTTTTTCACCATAAAACTGAAAAATAAAATGTATTATTTACCTTTTCTGCTTGTATCGCTTTCATTCTATCGATCTCCTGGACATGATGCTCCTTTGCTGTGGATAGAAAAGGTAGACAATATAAATAAATGTATGTTCCTTTGAAGTAGAAACAGCTAAACCAAATTGAAGAATTTAATAATAATAATAATAATAATAATAATAATAAGAAGAATAAGAAAAATTGAGACCATCCAGACAACTGCATTGCAGCAATTGGCTATACTCAGAAGTGTCCTGGAGACCCGAGGAGACTTGTTGTCACTCAGACTCCAGTGAAATACCATCAGCTAACGCTCGTGTGAAAACTCGCAAGAGTGAACATAATAATAATAATCTATAGGTAAAATGAATGGTCTCTTACAGTTCGCTTTGTTTTAAAGTCAAAAAGCGAATGGAAGAAAAAAAAAAAAAAGAGAGTGGAAGGAAAACAAAGAGAATGAGAGTATTTATTGGAAAAAAAAAAAGGGAAAAAATAGGAAAGAGTTTGGTAAGAAAAAACCCAGAAAGACCATAAGAAGGAAAAAATAGGAAAGAGTTTGGGAAGAAAAAAAAAAAAGAAAAGACCATAAGAAGGAAAAAATAGGAAAGAGTTTGGAAGAAAAAACCCAGAAAGACCATAAGAAGGAAAAAATAGGAAATAGTTTGGTAAGAAAAAAAAAAGAAAGACCATAAGAAGGAAAAATAGGAAAGAGTTTGGGAAGAAAAAAAAAAGAAAAGACCATAAGAAGGAAAAAATAGGAAAGAGTTTGGGAAGAAAAAAACCCAGAAAGACCATAAGAAGGAAAAAATAGGAAAGAGTTTGGGAAGAAAAAACCCAGAAACCATAAGAAGGAAAAATAGGAAAGAGTTTGGGAAAAAAAAAAAAAAGAAAGACCATAAGAAGGAAAAAAATAGGAAAGAGTTTGGGAAGAAAAAAACCAGAAAGACCATAAGAAGGAAAAAATAGGAAAGAGTTTGGTAAAAAAAAAAAAAAAAACATAAGAAGGAAAAAATAGGAAAGAGTTTGGGAAGAAAAAAAAAAAGAAAGACCATAAGAAGGAAAAATAGGAAAGAGTTTGGAAGAAAAAAAAAGAAAGACCATAAGAAGGAAAAAAATAGGAAAGAGTTGGGAAGAAAAAAAAAAGAAAGACCATAAGAAGGAAAAAATAGGAAAGAGTTTGGGAAGAAAAAAACCCAGAAAGACCATAAGAAGGAAAAAATAGGAAAGAGTTGGGAAGAAAAAACCCAGAAAGACCATAAGAAGGAAAAAATAGGAAAGAGTTTGGGAAGAAAAAAACCCAGAAAGACCATAAGAAGGAAAAAATAGGAAAGAGTTTGGGAAGAAAAAAAAAAGAAAGACCATAAGAAGGAAAAAATAGGAAAGAGTTTGGGAAAAAAAACCCAGAAAGACCATAAGAAGGAAAAAATAGGAAAGAGTTTGGGAAGAAAAAAAAAGAAAGACCATAAGAAGGAAAAATAGGAAAGAGTTTGGGAAGAAAAAACCCAGAAAGACCATAAGAAAAAAATAGGAAAGAGTTTGGGAAGAAAAAAAAAAAGAAAGACCATAAGAAGGAAAAATAGAAAGAGTTTGGTAAGAAAAAAACCCAGAAAGACCATAAGAAGAAAAAATAGGAAAGAGTTTGGGAAGAAAAAAAAAAGAAAGACCATAAGAAGGAAAAATAGGAAAGAGTTTGGGAAGAAAAAAAAAGAAAGACCATAAGAAGGAAAAATAGGAAAGAGTTTGGAAGAAAAAAAAAAAGAAAGACCATAAGAAGGAAAAAATAGGAAAGAGTTTGGGAAGAAAAAAACCAGAAAGACCATAAGAAGGAAAAATAGGAAAGAGTTTGGAAGAAAAAAACCCAGAAAGACCATAAGAAGGAAAAAATAGGAAAGAGTTTGGGAAGAAAAAAAAAAAAGAAAGACCATAAGAAGGAAAAATAGGAAAGAGTTTGGTAAGAAAAAAACCCAGAAAGACCATAAGAAGGAAAAAATAGGAAAGAGTTTGGGAAGAAAAAAAAAAAGAAAGACCATAAGAAGGAAAAAAATAGGAAAGAGTTTGGAAGAAAAAACCCAGAAAGACCATAAGAAGGAAAAAATAGGAAAGAGTTTGGGAAGAAAAAAAAAAAGAAAGACCATAAGAAGGAAAAAATAGGAAAGAGTTTGGTAAGAAAAAAAACCCAGAAAGACCATAAGAGAGAAAAAATAGGAAAGAGTTTGGGAAGAAAAAAAAAAAAGAAAGACCATAAGAAGGAAAAATAGGAAAGAGTTTGGGAAGAAAAAAAACCAGATAGACCATAAGAAGGAAAAAATAGGAAAGAGTTTGGAAGAAAAAAAAAGAAAGACCATAAGAAGGAAAAAAGGAAAGAGTTTGGGAAGAAAAACCCAGAAAGACCATAAGAAGGAAAAAATAGGAAAGAGTTTGGTAAGAAAAAAACCCAGAAAGACCATAAGAAGGAAAAAATAGGAAAGAGTTTGGGAAGAAAAAACCCCAGAAAGACCATAAGAAGGAAAAAATAGGAAAGAGTTTGGGAAGAAAAAAAAAAGAAAGACCATAAGAAGGAAAAAATAGGAAAGAGTTTGGGAAGAAAAAAAAAAGAAAGACCATAAGAAGGAAAAAATAGGAAAGAGTTTGGGAAGAAAAAAAAAAAAAGAAAGACCATAAGAAGGGAAAAAATAGGAAAGAGTTTGGTAAGAAAAAAAACCCAGAAAGACCATAAGAAGGAAAAAATAGGAAAGAGTTTGGGAAGAAAAAAAAAAAAGAAATAAGGAAAAAAATAGGAAAGAGTTTGGTAAGAAAAAAAAAAGAAAGACCATAAGAAGGAAAAAATAGGAAAGAGTTTGGGAAGAAAAAAAACCCAGAAAGACCATAAGAAGGAAAAAATAGGAAAGAGTTTGGTAAGAAAAAAAAACAGAAAGACCATAAGAAGGAAAAAATAGGAAAGAGTTTGGGGAAGAAAAAAAAAGAAAGACCATAAGAAGGAAAAATAGGAAAGAGTTTGGGAAGAAAAAAAAAAAAAGACCATAAGAAGGAAAAAAATAGGAAAGAGTTTGGGAAGAAAAAAAAAAAGAAGACCATAAGAAGGAAAAAATAGGAAAGAGTTTGGTAAGAAAAAAAAAAAGAAAGACCATAAGAAGGAAAAAATAGGAAAGAGTTTGGTAAGAAAAAAAACCCAGAAAGACCATAAGAAGGAAAAAATAGGAAAGAGTTTAGGAAGAAAAAAAAAGAAAGACCATGAGAAGGAAAAAATAGGAAAGAGTTTGGTAAGAAAAAAAAACCAGAAAGACCATAAGAAGGAAAAAATAGGAAAGAGTTTAGGAAGAAAAAAAAAGAAAGACCATGAGAAGGAAAAAATAGGAAAGAGTTTAGTAAGAAAAAAAGAAAGACCATAAGAAGGAAAAAATAGGAAAGAGTTTGGTAAGAAAAAAAAACAGAAAGACCATAAGAAGGAAAAATAGGAAAGAGTTTAGGAAGAAAAAAAAAGAAAGACCATAAGAAGGAAAAAATAGGAAAGAGTTTGGGAAGAAAAAAAAAAAGATCAGAAAGTGTCGTAGAGAAAATTGAAAATTAAAAAAAAAAAAAAAAAAAAAAAAAAATTCATATTTTAAAATGTACAATGTGGACCAAAAGTCTTGTCACCCCCACATATTGTTTTAACTTTCTTATTTTAATAATATAACATCATTAATTATAATCTATATATAATGGAGATAGACTGCATTTTTGTCTGAAGCCGAAACTATATTACTACTCAAGTCACAATTCCTTTAATTATTTACGTCAAATTCTCCATGATTTCATTCTTTTAAACCTTCAGTTATTAATAAAAATTGTTTTACATTATTAATACTGTCGATCATATCTACGTACTAATAACATGCAATTGTATTTATATATACAACAAAATAGCGATTTACAGTTTGAACGAGAAGGCTAATTTGCATATTGATATTTAAAATTTTATTTTAATAAATATGTGCTTGGTATTATTGATTTCTAATTGTTTGGTTTTATCTTAAGAAATATAAACAAAAATCTCGTAGATAAATCTTAAAAGAAATTTATTTACAAGAAGAAATAACTGTAATATTATCCTTTACTTCCTATTTTAACTAAATAGTTAAATTAGGAAAATTTACCAATGAAACAGGGGAGTAATGGAAAATGATGGAATAGTTAGTTTCAAAGTTGTTCTATTTTTCGATTATACCCCCTCTGTTGCAGATCTTTTTATCTGCATTCTTAGTCAGTTTCATTAGCCTTTCTAATTTAATATGATATTTTATTATATTAAAACTTAAATACTTGCACCCGGAGGGTGCATATATTTGCTAGTAATGATAATAATAACAACAACAACATAATTTTCTATTTCAGATGGCTGGCATGAATTCCTAAATTTTGGAAGAGAGACTTTGCAAGTGTATGGACACATGATTGCGTGTATTCTGGCAAGAGATGTGCAACAAAACTTCACTGGAAGATTCTCATTCTTTTTTTTATGATTCAAATTTACTTGATGTTAGGGGTGACAAGACTTTCGGACCACCCTGTATATTAGAGACGTTACCTTTTTTAAGGTTTTCAGTATTTTGTTGGGTTAGGAGTTCTTTCTGGTTTAAAAGGCTTGTATGCTGAGCATTAATTAAATCAGCCAAAGCTTTTTCGTGCTGCTGATTGCAGTCCACAATATCTTTTTCTAGTTGCGACTGTTGTTCTTTCAATTTTTCTACAATTTCAAAAAGAAAAGAAAAAATTAGTTTTCAAGCATGTCTTAAAAAAAAAAAAGCAAAGATGTCTAATTTGTTTCAATTTAAAAGAAAAAAACCCAAAAAGAAACCCCAATACTTATTAACTGTTTGTATAATATAAACTGACGTGCTCGTGGTGTAATGGTTATCATCATAGGAAATGAACTTGGTGTCCAGAGTTCAAATCCTGGATAAAGCTGTTTGTATCTCACATAGAGCTAGTACCCTTGGGAAAGGTATGCATCCAACTATTCTCCCTCTAGCTATGGATAAATAGTAAGACAGACTGGGCTCTTTAACCTTGGTTAGGCAACCTATCAAGGAGAAGGAAAACTGAATTTAAAGATCTTAAGAAATTGACCCTGTGTCACATCCTGCTCATGTGGAGGGGTTGGTAAATATATATAAATTCAGAAGTTCACTTTCTATCAAATTGATCTAAGGTTATCAGAATCAAAATTTATATAACCTGTATATTGTTGCATTGTCCAAAGGGGAATGGGGGGACTGTGTTGATAATCCCCTGGTGGTTAGTGATCAATAACGAAGCTAAAGGGATCCACCTGCCCTAGGGAAGAGAATCAAATGCAAGCTTTTCCAAAGGGGAAAGTTCCCAAGTTTGAATTAAACATTAACTGTCCCAGCTGAATATTGTATTCAGTCAGCCAATTCTATTTACCATACAGTTAATCATATTAGGTTTCCGCTTCAGGCGTCTCTTGGAATTTTCACCAGAGCCCCTTTGGCTGGGGTGTGGCCCTAATATCACTGTGTGCCAGACTTATCTGCCTTGGTTGGCCCTATCAGGAACTTAAGTTTCTGATGGTATGGCTGTTTACACCACTCTGTCGTAACAACTCTTTATGTTTGTTATTTCTTAATTAATTTAATTTTCGGACAATTTGATCTTTGAATTAACTGTTTTTCTTTGTAACAACTCTTTATGTTTGTTATTTCTGCTTGATGACCGTAACAATATTAGAAATAAATGTTTGGACCAATAAAATTGGTCCGTGTCCAGTTTAGTAAAAGTACACCAAAGAACCAAAATAAGAATATATGATTTTGTTCTTCTAATAAACTCCTCATTATATTAATCAACTACTCCCACGACTATTGGGATATTGTAATCAAATATATTTTGACTATTAAATATACTTCCTGCTATATATATATATATATATATATATATATATATATGTAAGTAATTTCTGGGAAAGTAGGTAATATATGACAGTGTATCCTATTGATAAAAAACAAAAACCCAGACAATAAACGAATTTGTTCTGTTACTGCTTATTAATTGCAAGTATTATAGACTTTCGTATCACAAAATCAATTCTCCTTTTGATGTACTTATTACTGGACATTGGTAGACAAAGAATTAGGATGCTCACAGTGGCTCTCCCCAAGCAACGTACAAAAATTGATAGTTAATTCATTATAATTGAGCAGAAGGACTCAGATTACAATAATAATAGGAATTTATTTGAACAGGTGTTCTAAGGTGAATAGATAAGTGAATTTTGAAATATCCCATCATACAGGTAAAGGCAAAGAGATTTATAGATTCAAGCATTTTTGTTTTTTGTCTAGATTGATAGTTCATTATAACTGAGCAAAAGGACTCTGATCACAATAATAACAGGACTTTATTTGAATAGAATGAGTTTTGAGATGAATAGCTAGTGAACTTTGAAATATCCCATCATACAGGTAAAGACAAAGAGATTTATAGATTCAAGCATTTTTGTTTTTTGTCTAGATTGATAGTTCATTATAACTGAGCAAAAGGACTCTGATCACAATAATAACAGGACTTTATTTGAATAGAATGAGTTTTGAGATGAATAGCTAGTGAACTTTGAAATATTCCATCAGACAGGTAAAGGCAAAGAGATTTATAGATTCAAGCATTTTTGTTTTTTGTCTGGATTATTAGTCCCAACTAAACGATGCTTATTTTTATTTTATTTTTAATAAAACCAAACACAGAGAATTTCATAATTACCAATCACTTCCTCTGCTTGACCAAGTTCTTTCTGAACTTCTGATAGTTTCACCGTTAAGGTAGGACAGGCAAAAGCATCAAGCTGAAAGAAAAAATACAAATTTAGAATAAAAAGTCATAAATATTTTTGTAAATACACAGAGATAGGTTACAAGGTAGGAGTTAGACGGCTTTAGTTGGGACCCAAGGTAGGAGTTAGACGGCTTTAGTTGGGACCCATCATACACACTATATCAGTCTTTCTAAACTTTTTATAGAATAAAGGATGAAATGATCAGAGATGTTGATAGGTATGCATCCTGCGTCCCATATGCCAAAAAATATCTAAAAAGGACAGTAAAATCATATCCACGCATCCCAGTGTTTTTCTTTTTTCTTCCTTCATCATTTCAAACTAACTGTAAATACATTTCAATAGTTTCTTAGAAATGAATTACACAGGATAGGTTACAAGGGAGGGGTTAGACAGCTTTAGTTGGGACCCATCATACACACTACAGCAGCCTTTCTAAACTTTTTATAGAATAAAGGATGAAATGATCAGAGATGTTGATAGGTATGCATCCTGCATCCCATATGCACAAAAATCTAAAAGGACACAGTAAATGAGTAGTAAGAGTCGCCGACGGGGCAGCCTAATGTCAGTATCAGCCAGACAGCAAGGGAGTCTATCCCTTTTTCACTAGCGCTAGACCAAGGGGATTGTTATTAGCATTTGAGGTGGTGCACCACACCTACCATCAGCTTCTCACTTTACCGCACAGATCCCTGTGCTACTCATATGCTGAGTTTGTGAGGGCTGGTATCGAACCCAGAACCTTGTAGTTCCTAGCCAAACACTCTACTGACTGAGCTAACCCGGCCCTTTTAAGTAAAGTCGTCAGGGTGGCCTAATGTTGGTATCAGCCAAACAGCGAGGGAGTCTATCCCTCTTTCACTAGCGCTAGACCAAGGAGATTGTTATTAGCATTTGAGGTGGAGCGCCACACCTACCACCAGCTTCTCACTTTACCGCACAGATCCCTGTGCTACTCATATGCTGAGTTTGTGAGGGCCGGTATCGAACCCAGAACCTTGTGGTTCCTAGCCCAACGCTCTACCGACTGAGCCAAACCAAATGATTAGTAGTATCATGATAACATTGGTTTGGTTTAGTTTGTTTTACGGCATATCAACCTCGGTGGGTCATTTAATGCCGACAAAGTTGTGAAATAAATTCATTCTTAATGCATAATACAATTTTGTTTATAAACTCATGTTTTTCTATTCAACCCATAGATGGGACCATAACAGGTACTACCACTCCGGGTCAGTGGACCAGGGAGCAATGGTGATGAATGGGGTGCTCCACATTCCCCAAACCTCCAAAACTGGAACCTCACCATCAGATAGAGTTTAACGTCATTCCCAGAGCATGTAGACCCTCAGTCACCGCCTTCTAGCACCCATATGATAAAAAGGGGTTTGGGCTTGCCATAAGGGCAATAGGGTTGGGAAAATCATATAGGTGCTAGGGCTTGACGTGACCAGCTGATTGATCAGAGGGGGCCTCTCTGACCGTCCATCTAGCCCAAGATAGGGCCAAAGTGCTTTTCTCAGGACATTTCACTATGCATTTGATAAGTTTAGTATGGAATTTATTGAAAATCCAGAAAATATTTACTATTTATGATAAACAGATGCTAATAGGTATGCATTCTGCGTCCCTGATGCACACAAATCTAAAAGGATGCAGTAGTAAAATCATATCCATGCATCCCAGTGTTTTTTCTTTCCTTTTTCCATTTCAAGCTAATTGTAAATACATTTCAATAGTTTCTTAGAAATGAATTACACATTATTATATTTTTAAATTACATATAATTTAAATTAATTCAATTTCAAATAACATCTGTAAAGGAAACTTGAGTACCAACTTTTAACAGTTTTTTGGTATTAATTAATCCACAAACCTAACATAACCAAATGAAGTTAATGAAAATTACTTATACCAATTTGGAAGGGTAAAATTCCTTAATGTCATATTTCACAAATTGGTTAATGTTCAACACCACTCAAAGTGTAGCACAGATATCCTCTAATATTACCTTACTAATTCTCCCCATTTGTGTTTTAGCTGGGTTATATATATGTGTATGTATATTTGTCAATGCCCTTTTACTTCTACTAGTACTAGTAGCAGTAGCAGTAATGAATGAGCCTCCTTTTATATATTTGTCAATGACATTTTCATTTTGAAAACAAACTGGTATTTGGTCCTGTGAGTCTTAATGAGGACAATAGTCCGAATAATCAAAATAATCCAAATTATCAAGCCTCATCTCAAAAATTCAGAAAAATAGTGTAGATAACAATAAAGATGAGGACAATAGTCCGAATAATCCTAATAATACTAATTATCAAGCCTCATCTCAAAAATTCAGAAAAATAGTGTAGTTAACAATAAAGATGAGGACAATAGTCTGAATAATCCAAATAATACTAATTATCAAGCCTCATCTCAAAAATTCAGAGAAATAGTGTAGATAACAATAAAGATGAGGACAATAGTCCGAATATTCCAAATAATCCAAATTATCAAGCCTCATCTCAAAAATTCAGAAAAATAGTGTAGATAATAATAAAGATGAGGACAATAGTCCGAATAATCCAAATAATACTAATTATCAAGCCTCATCTCAAAAATTCAGAAAAATAGTGTAGTTAACAATAAAGATGAGGACAATAGTCCAAATAATCCAAATAATACTAATTATCAAGCCTCATCTAAAAAATTCAGAGAAATTCAAATGTAATGATCTTTAATATATAGAAATATGTACATAGTATGTTATTTGAATTAATAATGTTAATTCTTTGATGTACATAAAAACAATAAAACTTTGGTATATATTACAGTGATGCTGATAGCTTTTTGATTTAGTACATCTTGGGATGCACATATTTGCGTTGAATGAGTCCCCGGGAAAATTTATGGGTCCCAACTAAAGCCTTGTAACCTATCCTGTGTTTCTAAGAAACTATTGAAATGTATTTACAATTAGCTTGAAATGGCGAGGAAAGAAAAAACACTGGGATGCATGGATATGATTTTACTACTGCATCCTTTTAGATTTGTGTGCATCAGGGACGCAGGATGCATACCTATTAGCATCTCTGTTTATCATAAATAGTAAATATTTTCGGGATTTTCAATAAAAAAGAAAAACACTGGGACACATGGATATGATTTTACTGTGTCTTTTTAGATTTTTGTGTGTCAGTGACGTAGGACACATACCTATCAACATCTCTGTCCGAGTATTAATATATAGATGATTCCTGTTTTAAAGAGTAACAAGATTTGGTTCACTTAATGATATCAATTCTTAGTCAAGGGCAGATAATCAAATGTATATGAAAATAGTTGAAAAAAAAAATAGAAAATGCATTGCACTCAAGAATGGCAAAGGACATTTTCTGAAATAGCCATACCTATTAGCATCTCTGATCTTATAATTTTCCAAAATGGACAATGAATATGTTGTCAATATGTGTGTGTGTATATATATATATATATATATATATATATATATATATATATAAGATGTACATAATAGAAATTATCAAGCCTCATCTCAAAAATTCAGAGAAATAGTGTAGATAACAATAAAGATGAGGACAATAGTCTGAATAATCCAAATAATACTAATTATCAAGCCTCATCTCAAACATTCAGGGAAATAGTGTAGATAACAATAAATATGAGGACAATAGTCTGAATAATCCAAATAATATAAATTATCAAGCCTCATCTCAAAAATCCAGAGAAATAGTGTAGATAACAATAAATATGAGGACAATAGTTTGAATAATCCAAATAATACTAATTATCAAGCCTCATCTCAAAAATTCACAGAAATAGTGTAGATAACAATAAATATGAGGACAATAGTTTGAATAATCCAAATAATACTAATTATCAAGCCTCATCTCAAACATTCAGGGAAATAGTGTAGATAACAATAAATATGAGGACAATAGTCTGAATAATCCAAATAATATAAATTATCAAGCCTCATCTCAAAAATCCAGAGAAATAGTGTAGATAACAATAAATATGAGGACAATAGTTTGAATAATCCAAATAATACTAATTATCAAGCCTCATCTCAAAAAATTCACAGAAATAGTGTAGATAACAATAAATATGAGGACAATAGTTTGAATAATCCAAATAATACTAATTATCAAGCCTCATCTCAAAAATTCAGAGAAATTCAAATTTAATATTTTTGAATTAATAAAGATAATTCTTTGATGTAGATAAAAACAATAAAACTTTGGTATGATACTTATAATTTAAAAATGTATAATGAATATGTTGTTAATACTTACTTCATTAGCCAAATAGTTGACAAGTACTGCCATGGCATCAAAAGCAGACAGAGATGATTTTAGTTGCAGTTTTGTATAGTTAAGATCTTTCGTTCGCGTTTCACATAAAGCTTCTAGTCTTGTTATTTCTTCTGATGCGTTCACCTTATCACTTTTTGAACTGGAAACTTTACCCTTTGATGTCTTGCTATTAAGTTTGTTGTGATCAGATACTTTACTCTGATCTGAAATGAAAAACAAAAAGAACATTAACATTTTCATTAGATAATCCCTCTCTTTATATATATATATATATATAAGTTGAAAAATGGAAGTGAATCCAACAATTATGTTGAAAGATAAAAGGAAAAAAAAAATGTATGGATAAAAATTATTTATTGGAATGCCAACACGTGTTTTGACCAATAGTTTGTCCTTTGATATTTATAATAAATATCAAAATATCTTGCCCTGAAGATAATCTCTCTCTCATATATATATATATATATATATATATATATATATATATATATATATATATATATATACATATGAAAAATAGATGGAAATTAATCCGACAGTATGAAATTTAACATTTTGAAAAAACATATGATGTTTGTTATGTAATTGCTGACAGATCTGTTTCGACCAAATCGATAAGTTGGTCTTCATCAAAGAGCGACATAGACGGAAAGAAAGATATCCGTTAAAAGACTGTTATCTTTCTTCCCGTCTATGTCACTCTTTGATGAAGACCAACTTATCGATTTGGTCGAAACAGATCTGTCAGCAATTACATAATAAACATCATATGTTTTTTGAAAATGTTAAATTTCATATATATATATATATATGTGTGTGTGTGTGTGTGTGTGTGTGTGTGTTTAAGTTGAAAAATGGAAATGAATCCGACAATATGTTGAAAGGATAAATAAATAAAGGAAAGAAAATGTTGAATGGATAAAATTGATTTGAGTTACCAACATGTGTTTCAGCCAGGAGCTTGTTCATGTGCACATGTATTTTATTTATTATTATCTTAAATATAAAATAAAATAATAATAATAGAAAATTATAAGATATTTAAGCATACAACTCCTCCCCCACCACAAAAAAAACGGCCTTCAGCAAGGTAAAATGTTTGATATTTGAAGTTAAAATGGTCAAAATACAGAGAATTTTGAAGTGTTTCGAAAAAATAATATTTTTTTTTTTTGAAATTGGAGAAAGTAGTGATATTTGGTGATGGTTACAGTTAGAGAATAAAGAATATTCATTAGAGAGTAACATTTGAGATATATATATATATATATATATATATATATATATATATATATATATATATATATATATATGTTGTGTGGATAAAAATTATTTATTGGAATGCCGACACGTGTTTTGACCAAGTGTTTGTCCTTGTATACATTGTATCCTATTTATTATTATTTTAAATACAAAATAAACATAAATAATAATAGAGAAACACAAAATTTAAGTAGACAAAAAAGCGGTCATCTTCAGGGCAACAATATTTTGATATTAGAAAATAAAATGGTAAGAATACAGAGAATTAGGACGTGTTCAAAAAAAAAAAAAAAAAAAATCTAAGAGAGGCTTACGGTTTGAAAGTTTATGGAGAATATTCAGTGACATTTAACATTTATAATAAAAAATTAAAAAAATATAAAATAATAATTATCCATACATTTTCTTTCCTTTTATCTTTCAAAACACACACACTATATATATAAAGTTGAAAATGGAAGTGAATCAGACAGTATGTTGAAAGGAAAAATAAACAAAGGAAAGAAAATGCTGAATGGATAAAATAGATTTACTAACACGTGTTTCGGCCAGGAGTTTGTTCATGTAAAAATGTATTCTATTTATTATTATTTTAAATATAAAATAAAATAATAATAATAGAAAACTACAAAATCTTTAAGCATATATATATATATATAATTTCGAAAACACAATGTTACAATAATATCTTTAAAGTAATATACTTAGTTTTGTTGATATCTACTAACCATAAATTTCAAGAATTTTGAAGAACAGGTAAACAAAATATTAAAACTTTGAATTTATGTATTTTAGAATTTTTTTTTTAAAGTACATATAACAAATTTCAAAGAATAATCATAATTTGTCAATTGAAAGAAAGAAAGGCAAATATAACATGAAATAATTAATTAATTAATACAGTCTGTATATTATATTTCAAGTGGTCTGAAAATATTGACACCCTTACACATTATTTAAAAAAAATAATAATATATGTAATATCATTAACAATAAAAAAATTAATTCTAAAATAATTCTGGGGCTGGCCAAAATATTTTTTCTCGATTTACTTAACAAGTTGCAAGTGGCATAACGCATATTGTATCAGAAAATGAAATTCGGTGAGTTCAAATTCTGACTGAAGATCTTCATGTTCATTTCACATTAATACCTCTAGGAAGATATGAACTCATTTCTTTCCTCAGACGCATTTTGTGGCTATGAAAAATAAACAACACAAATATCTACCCAACCAGTTCACTCTCAGGGGGTTGGGCCACATCTGAGCCATGATTCCCGGGTGTCCACCTGCTGTCTGTTTTAGTGTGCCTTAGGTGGAATTGGTTTCTCTGGTTTCTAGCACCGCTGTGATGTGTGCTGTGGCCCTGAGAAGGGCTAAGTACCTGTTTTCAGCTGGGTATACTGGTGAACACTTGGACGACCCATGATGTGAGTGTTCTTTTTTCATGGTGTCAGTGGGATTTGAACCCAGATAGCCAGTTTGAGAGGCACAGGCCTATATTTCTCAATAAATTGAAAGTTTTAGGAGACAACCCTAAAAACAAAATGTAGTGTTTCTGCTAGTTATCAAACTTTCAGTGTCACATGAGTTCAATCAAGTGAGGGTGGGGGTGTCTGTGTACCCCCCCCCTACCCGGAAGGTTTCTCTTTTCTCTAAGGAAAAGGAAACAGCATTGTTGATATTGGACTATTGAAATTGAAAAAATGTTTTGGTCAACCCAATATATATTAATTTATATACAACAGATGTACTATAAGCGGATATAAAATATAATACATAATGGTCCGAAAGTCTTGTCACCCCCTCACTAGATCTCATAATTAATCAACTATGATTACACAATATGACACACAGAAAATAAAATAGAAAATTATATCATTATAATTGATATAATATTATCAAAACAAAAATAATAAAAGTTAAAAAATATGTAGATTAATGTACATGTTTTGTCACCCCTACATATTGCTTTTTTTAGGAGGTAAAATAATTCCATAACTTATATATTATATTATTAAAACAAAAAATAATGAAAGTTAAAACAATATGTAAGGGGGTGACAAGACTTTCGGACCACCCTGTAGATTAATGTACAGCATGGTCGGAAAGTCTTGTCAGCCCTACATATTGCTTTTTTTAGAGGTAAAATAATTCCATAACTTATATATTATATTATTAAAACAAAAAAATAATGAAAGTTAAAACAATATGTAAGGGGGTGACAAGACTTTCGGACCACCCTGTAGATTAATGTACAGCATGGTCGGAAAGTCTTGTCACCCCTACATATTGCTTTTTTTAGAGGTAAAATAATTCCATCTCATATATTATATTATTAAAACAAAAATAATAAAAGTTAAAACAATAAAGAGGGGATGACAAGACTTTCGGACCACTCTGTATAAATTCTTAAAGAGATCAGAATATATATATATATATATCGAATCTTTAAATTTACAAATTAGGTTGAAAGTTTTAAAGAAAGCTTTGCTGGTAATAATTCCAATATATATATATATATATATATATATATATATATATATATATATATATATATATATATATATATCAGGAAAGAAAAATAAAAATATTCAATGTTATTTGATTGGATAATAAAAATTCAAAAGTGGGATAGAATAATAAAATGTACAGAAAATAATATACAGGTTGATAAAAAAGAAAAAAAAAAGAAGAAAAAACAAACAAAAAACAAACAAAACAAAGAAAATAGGTAAGATTTTTAGCCTGGAAATCCAGTTGTTTATTTGTTATAAATTCTGATAAGTAAATTTCTCTATTCATAATTAAAAATACCAATCTAAACCAATAATTTGAGGATTTGAAATCAGGTCCCCAATTTCATTCCCAACGGTGATAACCATTACACATTCAGTGCCTCCAATCATTTTTAAGTTGTTGTGACTACTGACATCTTTCTCCATCAAATACTGTGGCATTTTGTGGCATTTAAGACATACTAGCATATAGGGCACACCATAAACAATTCACCACAGAATATACTGATAAAAAATATTCACTGTTGTTATAGAATGTGGCCTACCCGGTTTGAATGTGTCCTACCTCAGTAAGAGTATATTTATAGATATAAGTAGTAGGCAATTTATTGAAACTGATTATTTTTCACATATATTCAATTTCAAGAAATGCAATTCACTCATAAGCTGTATATAGTATGTGGCCTACCTTTTTGATTCTGTTATAGTATGTGGCCTACCCGGTTTGAATGTGGCCTACCTCAGTAAGAGTATATTTATAGATATAAGTAGTAGGCAATTTATTGAAACTGATTATTTTTTTACATATATTCAATTTCAAGAAATGCAAGTCAGTCATAAGCTGAATATAGTAATTAAGAATAATTAAAAAAGAATTTATCCATAATTTACATGAATCAGAGATCTATTTAATTCTAAAATATCCTAAATTTCTGAAATAGGGTTAGGGTTAGCAGTTATTATTATAACCTTATAATATGCTTTTTATGGTAGGCCACATACTATAAGAGAGACATGATTTCGTAGGCCTCATTCAAAAGGTAGGCCATATATTATAATGGTACTGAATATTCAGTTTGTAGACTTTTTGTTTTATTATTTTGATTTTTCCATTAATTTATATATATATATATATATATATATATATATATATATATATATACGGGATTTGTGGAAAAGGTGACTTTTCCATGTGCCTCTATGGATAGTTAATATTAAAACGTATCTATTTAAAAAAAGATTTTGCTATCAAATTTTAATTCTAAAATTCTGAAATAGGGTTAGGGTTAGAGTTAGGGGTTATTATTATAACCTTATAATATGCTTTTTATGGTAGGCCACATACTATAAGAGGGACATGATTTTGTAGGCCACATTCAAAAGGTAGGCCATATATTATAATGGTACTGAATATTCAGTTTGTAGACTTTTTGTTTTATTATTTTGATTTTTCCATTAATTTATATATATATATATATATATATATATATATATATATATATACGGGATTTGTGGAAAAGGTGACTTTTCCATGTGCCTCTATGGATAGTTAATATTAAAACGTATCTATTTAAAAAAAGATTTTGCTATCAAATTTTAATTCTAAAATTCTGAAATAGGGTTAGGGTTAGAGTTAGGGGTTATTATTATAACCTTATAATATGCTTTTTATGGTAGGCCACATACTATAAGAGGGACATGATTTTGTAGGCCACATTCAAAAGGTAGGCCATATATTATAATGGTACTGAATATTTTATCTATTCCATTTACTGTATGACACGTGTGTAATTATAAACCAGTCAAAATAGAACATCAAAGTAATTTTTAAAAATATATATGTAATATATACATAAAAAATATTTTTTAATATATATGTGATATATACATAAAAAATATTTTTTAATATATATGTAATATATACATAAAAAATATTTTTTAATATATATGTGATATATACATAAATAAACCTATTTTCAGTTCAATGAGAGTAGGGCTGGTTTAGTTCGGTCATTAGAGCATCCAGCTAGAAACCACAAGGTTCCAGGTTCGATACCGGCCCTCGCCAACTCAGTGTATGAGTAGCACAGGAATCTGCACAGTAAAATAAATTACATTTCTCAATGAACCCCTGCGCAAAAACAAAATTATATACCATATTTTTCTGATTTTATTTCCATCGTAGTTCATAGTACATATTTTTAATAACACTAGAAAAAAAAACACCCTCCAGGCAGTGTAAAATATAATTGAGCAGAAGGAATCAGATTACAATAATAGGACTTTATTTGAATAGAATGAGTTCTGAAGTGAACTTTGAAATATTCCATCATACAGGTAAAAAATACCAAGAAAATTTGGTAGGCAAAGAGTTAATAAACAAACGACGCACATCTCTTATCTCATCATTTAAACTAGGGTGATTTGTAGGTTGAAAATTTACATTCAATACAGGTCAGAAGGAATTTGGAGGACTTGATTTGAAGAGAGAGAAAAATAAACGGTAATTTTTACCTTTAGTTGTCAAAATTCCTGGCAAATAAAGCAATTAGAGTAACCTCCCTTGACTTTCACTTTGAACCAAGCCAGTCACTATTTTGAAAGTCTCCGTGTGAAATAAACAAATCTTAGAATTGTTTTTCGAAAACAATACAACTGCAGGCTTCAACACAAAAATATCATAAAATGTGTTCTTAATAACAATTAAGTTCATTTCAGATAATTCGCATGCACAATTTTATGCTAGGAATTTTGACAACTAAAGGTGAAAATTACCAAATAAACATATATCATAACACAAGATACAGTATGCTAAATTATGAATTTCATATAACAGTTACACTTTATAATCAGAGCTTGTATTCTATAATGAATAGGCATAGCCTATCATTTTTGTAAGGAAGTGTAGTTAGAATTTATGTCTAATATCAATGTTACATAATGAATAGGCATAGCCTATCATTTTTGTAAGGAAGTGTAGTTAGAATTTATGTCTAATATCAGTGTTACATAATGAATAGGCATAGCCTATCATTTTTGTAAGGAAGTGTAGTTAGAATTTATGTCTAATATCAATGTTACATAATGAATAGGCATAGCCTATCATTTTTGTAAGGAAGTGTAGTTAGAATGTCTGTCTAATATTAGTGTTACATAATAAATAGGCATAGCCTATCATTTCTTGTGTTATAGACATACACACAGCTGCCCTTTATATATGTATAGATATAGATAAAGGAATCTTCATTATTTTTGCTCAAAAACCAAGCCCTGGTGATATTTAATGTGTATATATATTTACTTTGTTGTTAATTGTTTTATTTTCAAAGTTTTCTCCGGACATACATATACACACAACTGCCCTTTATATATGGATAGATTTCATCTGGACATACACATACAACTGCCCTTTATATATATATATATATATATAGATTTCATCCAGACATACATATACACACAACTGCCCTTTTATATATGTATAGATGTCATCCGGACATACATATACACACAACTGCCCTTTATATATGCATAGATTTCCTCTGGATATACATATACACACAACTGTCCTTTATATATGCATAGATTTCCTCTGGACATACACATACACACAACTTCCCTTTATATATGCATAGATTTCATCTGGACATACACATACAACTGCCCTTTATATATATATATATATAGAGAGATTTCATCCAGACATACACATACACACAACTGCCATTTATATATGTATAGATGTCATCCGGACATACACATACAAACAACTGCCCTTTATATATGCATAGATTTCCTCTGGATATACATATACACACAACTGTCCTTTATATATGTATAGATGTCATCCGGACATACACATACAAACAACTGCCCTTTATATATGTATAGATGTCATCCGGACATACACATACACATAACTGCCCTTTATATATGTATAGGTTTCATCTGGACATACATACACACAACTGCCCTTTATATATGCATAGATTTCCTCTGGACATACACATACAACTGCCCTTTATATATATATATATATATATAGATTTCATCCAGACATACACATACACACAACTGCCCTTTTATATATGTATAGATGTCATCCGGACATACACATACAAACAACTGCCCTTTATATATGCATAGATTTCCTCTGGATATACATATACACACAACTGTCCTTTATATATGTATAGATGTCATCCGGACATACACATACAAACAACTGCCCTTTATATATGTATAGATGTCATCCGGACATACACATACACATAACTGCCCTTTATATATGTATAGGTTTCATCTGGACATACATACACACAACTGCCCTTTATATATGTATAGATATAGATAAAGAAAAAGGAATAATATCATGAGGAAATATATAGTGAATTGTTTATGGCTTTGTTGGCATAGAAAGATCAAAAAGATAAGAATTCTTTAAAACATGAAAAAGGAAGAAAAAATGCATAAAAGAACAAGTTTCAAGCATTAAATCCATTTATGTTTGTATCTGAATTAGAAGATTAATAAGGAAAGAAACGAAAGGATAGGGGGGAACAAAAAAATTGATTTTTGAAAATTATCCTCCAAAGCCTTTGGCATTTGTTCACATATCTATTGATTAATTTCTGATACTGTATCAATAAAAGTGACTACAAATCATTCACCTGGGGTTGGGGGAAAGAGAGGGGGCATGGAGGTGAAGAGAGAGAAAGAGAAAGAGAGAGAGAGAGGGAGAGAGAAAGAGAGGGAGAGAGAAGCGAGAGATGGAGAGAGAGAGAGAGAGAGAGAGAGAGAGAGAGAGAGAGAGAGAGAGAGAGAGAGATAAAGAAGAATGAAAATTAGGTTTGGTTTCTTTGTTTAATGCCATATCAACTTTCATGGGTTATCTAATGCCAAAGCCACCCTTGTAGAAAAACTAGTATCACTATTTAACCCATAGCTGGGGGTGGGTGGGGGATGAGAGGGTTCCTACCTTTCCCAAGGGTATTAGTCTGAAAGTGAACATAATAGTACAACTAGAATACAAACGTGCTTATTATGATGTGGCATTCCAGTACGTTAGCCACTATGCTATGTAGATTCCCCAGAGGATTAGGCTTGGTTTCTTTGTTTATTTGCATATCAACCTTCATGGGTTATTTAATGACAAAGCCACCCTCGTAGAAGAATAGTAGTGATATTATTTAACCCATAGCTGAGTTATACCTTTCCAAAGGGTATTAATACCACAAATAGTGTTGAAACTCTTACTACAATGTTGCAGTCCAGCACATTAGCCACTACCCCCATGTGACTCACCCCCCCCCTAACTGGTACTACCACTCCGAGTCAGAGTGGACCACGGAGCAATGGTGATAAAGGGGTGCTCCACATTCCCCAAACCTCCAGAACAATATATTAGAACGATACATTACTGATCATGTAAGTTGAAAATGGAAGTGAATCTGATATGTTCAAAGGAAAAATAAATAAAGGAAAGAAAATGTTGAATGGATAAACTCAGATTTACTAACATGTGTTTTGGCCAGGAGTTTGTTCATGTACACATGTATTCTATTTATTATTATTTTAAATATAAAATAAAATAACAGAAAATCATTAAATAGTTAAGCATACAAAGAATAATGGCCTTCATCAGAGTAAAATGTTTGATATTTGAAGTTAAAATGGTCAAAATACAGAAAATTTTGAAGTGTTCGAAAAAAGAATTAAAAAAAAAAAAAAAATTAGTTGGAAGATGCTCCACAGCAAGATGAAGGCCATTATTCTTTGTATGCTTAAAGATTTTATAATTTTCTACCATTATTATTTTATTTTATATTTAAAATAATAATGAATAGAACACATGTGTATATGAACAAACTCCTGGTTGAAACACTTGTTAGTAAATCTATTTTATCCATTCAGCATTTTCTTTCCTTTCAACATTACTGATTATATCTAGCTTTAAAGGGAGGTAATCAATGTTCCCCTCCCCCTTAAATCAGTGCCAAATGCACAGATGATTGTCAGCTTTAGCAGTAGTATGGATGCAATGCAGTCAAATAATTTTAGATGGAATGAGCAACTGAAGGCAGTGCCAAAAAAATAGCTCAATTTCGTAGAGTACCTCAAGCACCAGGCAATAAACCTAGCTCTTACCCCATTAGACAAAGTAACATATACTGCCTGGGGAGAAGGCATCCTGAAGCTGAACTGATTCATTTTATTTCACTCAACACTGGAGGGTACAAAGGAAGTAACAGTAGTTTATATATATATATATATATATATATATATATATATATAGTTGGTAAAGAAAAAGGCTTAAAAATCAGCCATTTTGCAGTTATAGATCTATTTCTGCTCATTGGTATCTGTGTATACCTATGAATTTCAGCAGACTGCTAACTTTAATGAATATATATATATATATAAGTATACAAAGTCTATGATGATAACCCTTATATAAAAATGTAAAATAAAACTGTAATTCCAGTTAAAAACAAAATATTTAAGTATACAAATATCAGATGTATAATATACAAAATATATAAGTATACAAATATATAAATATCAGATGTATAATATACAAAATATTAAGTTATAATTTTAACTTTTAAAAATCTGTCATGACTTAATTATTCTAAAGTAGATAGATGTGACTAAAAATTAAACATTGTATTAGATCTAAAACAATATACAAATAAATTGGTTGTATTATTCATAGAAAACCCAATAGTATTCATATTTATATTTCAGAGGTAATATTTCACAGAAAAAACTTTGGAGCAATGTAACCTGCTTAGAAATAGAAACCAAAATATGTACCTTTTTTTTTTTTTGCCCCCCCCCCTTTTTTTTAGAACCTATTTTTGTTGTAATATAGGATTTTTTAATTTGTTAATAGTGGCAAAAGTATTGGTACTAAAAATGCATTAAGATGTTTTTTTTTTTTTTTTTTTTTTTTTAATATTCTTTTTATTTTCTAGGTATCATTTTTAGCAAGAGCTACTTCATCTATACTACTGAATATGTAAAAATGGTGGTTGCAGTAATGGTAGTCTGAATTCTGTTGCTACTATCCTGCATAGCATCCATACTGAATCTGACAGGTCCAAAAAGCTAGCATCAAAATTTACAAATATGGCTGCCTATTTTGGCTGGATTCAGTCTCTTTCTGAATGTTATATCTCAAATCTCTTGTTAACATTCTTCTTTTTACAGCTATTATTAGTACTTCTGATATTACTATATTACATTCACTGTCTCTAGTATTAACATAACAAATATCATTGTACTTAGTATTAATATTTACAAAAATTTAAATAATAACTGAATCAGTACTAATAGCTTTATTAATAATACTAGCAAATATATGCACCCTCCGGGTGCAAGTACTTAAGTTTTAATGTAATAAAATATCATATTAAATTAGAAAGACTAACGAAATAAGAATGAAAAAAAAAAAAAAGAATTGAAACAGAGGGGGCTATAATAAAAAAAATAGAACAACTGAAACTTACTCTTCCATCCCTTCCGTCTTTCATTACTAAATTTTTCTAATTTAACTATTTAGTTAAAATAGGAAGTAAAGAATAAAATTACAGTTATTTCTTGTAACTAATTTTCTTTTAAGATTTATCTCCGAGATTTTTGCTCATGTTCATTAAAATAAAACCAAACAATTAGAAATCAATAATACCAAGCACATATTTATTAAAATCAAATTTTAAATATCAATATGCAAATAAGCCTTCCCGTGCATACTGTATGCCACTATTTTGTTGTATATATAAATACAATCACATGTTATTAGTATATAGATATGGTCAACAGTATTAATAATGTAAAACAATTTTATTAATAATTGAAGGTTTAAAAGAATGAAACCATGGATAATTTGACGTAAATAATTAAGGGAATTGTGACTTGAGTAGTAATATAGTTTCGGTTACAGACAGAAAAACACACAATCTCCATTATAATAAGATATATATATATATATATATATATATATATACTAGCAAAAGTATGCACCCTCCTGGGTGCAAGTATTTAAGTTTTCATGTAATAAAATATCATATTAAATTTGAAAGACTAACAAAACTAAATAGGAACAAATAAAAAAAATATTACACATATTTTAATGTTATTTCAATTGATTTCTTTGTGAAAATATATACAGGATTGCTTTTACTATGTTTGGGAATAACAATAATATATATATATATATATGTTTCGTATCATAGATTTTTTTATAATATGTTTCGTATCATAGATTGCTTTTACTATGTTTAGGAATAACATGATAGTATAAGAAATCAGTAACTGCAAATGATTATCTATTAAACACAGTTTTGTTAAAATCATTATGCAAATTATTCCCACCATATACTACGTAAATCTTTATTTCTTAGACATGTATATATATAACATATTTTAGGATTTTAAATGCATTGATAATATGGGTAGTTTTGAGGCAAATCTAACTAGGCTAGACTTTGACAGAGACAATGTTGATAAATAAGATGCTAATTAAGATTAATAATGACTATTTCATAGTCGTTGAGAATATCACTCAAACTAAGGAAGTGGTGACATAGTTTCGGTTACAGACAGACAGTTACATAATCTCCATTTATAATAAGACTAGCACCCCCACCCTAAAAAAAACAAAACAAAAACAAAAACAAAAACCCAACTCTGGTGGCATAAAAATTAAGTTTTATGCTAGGAATTTTGACAACTAAAGTTGAAAATTACCAAATAAACATATATCATAACACAAGATACAGTATGCTAAATTATGAATTTCATATAACAGTTACACTTTATCATCAGGGCTTGTATTCTATAATGAATAGGCATAGCCTATCATTTTTGTAAGGAAGTGTAGTTAGAATTTATGTCTAATATCAATGTTACATAATGAATTTCATATAACAGTTACACTTTATCATCAGGGCTTGTATTCTATAATGAATAGGCATAGCCTATCATTTTTGTAAGGAAGTGTAGTTAGAATTTATGTCTAATATCAATGTTACATAATGAATTTCATATAACAGTTACACTTTATCATCAGGGCTTGTATTCTATAATGAATAGGCATAGCCTATCATTTTTGTAAGGAAGTGTAGTTAGAATTTATGTCTAATATTAGTGTTACATAATAAATAGGCATAGCCTATCATTTCTTGTGTTATGGACATACACACAACTGCCCTTTATATATGTATAGATATAGATAAAGGAATCTTCATTATTTTTGCTCAAAAACCAAGCCCTGGTGATATTTAATGTGTATATATATTTACTTTGAAGTTTTGAAAGATATTGCCTTTCTGAAATTAAACTTAGTTCTGTCTCCCCCCAAATAAAATGTTGTGTGCATTTATTAATTAAATAACTATCTTGAATATTTTACACATAAATTTTACACAAAATCTTAGGTATTTATTTATTTGTAAATTTTTAGTTGCCCCCTTGGTACTGAAAAAAAGGGCAAGGGTATAATAATGTGACGTAAGCAGTAACGTACTTTCGTTTTTTTGTTTTTTTTTTGTTTTGTTTTGTTTTACGGCATATCAACCTCAGTGGGTCATTTAATGCCAATAAAGTTTTGAAATAAATAAATTCTTAATGGATAATACAATTTTTTTAGAAATACATTTTTCTATTCAACCCATAGATGGGACCCTAACAGGTACTACCACTCCGGGTCAGAGTGGACCAGGGAGCAATGGTGATGAAGGGGTGCTCCACATTCCCCAAACCTCCAAAACTGGAACCTCACCCTCACATAGAGTTTAACGTCATTCCCTGGACATGTAGACCCTCAGTCACTGCCTTCTAGCACTCATATGATCAAAAGGGGTTGGGGCTTGCCATAAGGGCAATAGGGTTGGGAAAATCATATAGGTGCTAGGGCTTGACATGACCAGTACTTTCGTTTACTGACAAAATAGACACCATATCTCCATTATAATAAGATTTAGTACAGTAGTATTGTAATTAGACACTTTTATGAAAGCATTCATTTAAACTGGATTTTAATTAAAAATATTTACAATTTATAAGAGTAAATAGTCGTCGGAGTGGCCTAAAGTCGGTAACAGCCAAACAGTGAGGGAGTCTATCCCCTTTTCACTTGCGCTAGACCAAGAAGATTGTTTTGGTGTCTGAGGTTGGGTGCCACACCTACCATCAGCTCCTCACTTTACTGCACAGTGTTGATTTATCATTGAATGAATTTTATAATGCATCAGTTATTTCATTTCAAAACTGATTTTTTTTTCAGGTCACTTAAGTTTGCCCCCCCCCCCCCGCCTCTCATTTTTGAGGCGCAAAATATTGGTGGGTTTTATAAAGTTGAAACTAATTACAGTATAAATAAAATAGAGAAAATAGAATTGAAAAAACTTAAACATTTTTTTAAAGATTATCAGTGAAAAAATTATTAGAGATGCTGATAGGTGTCACTGACGCATAACCCAGTGTCTTTTTTTCTCCACACAGCCCTATTTCCTGCTAACTGTAAATACATTTCAATATTTTCTTGGAAATGAATTACACTGTATGGGGTACAAGGTAGGGTCTAAACAGCTTTAGTTGTTCATAGATAAAAACCCTATAATTCATTAAGAAACTTTAGTTGGGACCCTTCAAATTTCCGAGGGGATTCATTCAAATCGAATCACCGTGACCAAGGACGCACTAAATTAAAAAGCTATCAGCATCACTGATATCTATTAATGATGGAGATTTGTTTCCGGTTTTTGTCTGTAACAAAAACGACGTCACTGCTTACGTCACACTACCTAAAATCATCATAACATAGAATAAATACACTCAAAATTTGAGCATGCAATGTTAGACAGTCCTCATTGGTTTTTTAAACAAGTTTTAACAAATACATACCTTGTATTATCTATCTCTATATAGTTTGTTTTATTTTAATATATATTTAAAGTTATCAGAACTAAGTTTCCATTTCAATTTTTTTACACCTTTAATAAATTTATTTTATTTTTTACTCCTTTAATAAATTTGATGATTTTACTTTACTTATCATACAAACTCTCTGATATTAAATTTTCAACTCCCATCCCCTAAGGCAATATTTATTTTACGTCGCCCAGAGGGCGTTTTTTTTATTTTGCTAGTTGTATTAAAATTCCTAGGCAGATGCTCTATTTACTGAGCTAAAGTACATCAAAATATATGCATTTTTTTTTTTTTAATATCTAAAAATAGAAAGTATTAAATATGGAAAAGTTCCAAGAATTAGTTTATACAAGCGTTCTGTCTTGTCATATTTCATCAGGGACATTTTTTAGGCAGCTGTATTTATCTAGGCAAACATTTTGAAATCTTAAATGTTTGATAAGCTTAGGGAACACTTGATAAATTTGCCTCAAGAGATTTCTAGAATCACCTTTCTCTTTATCTTTTGATTGAAGTCCATGATACCATGTCAAGTTTTAGGAGTTCTATGATCCAGCCATTTATCATCAAGGAAAGAAAAATAGCCAGCCTAGGGTAGTGGCGCCTTAGTCCATTTCAAAGTATCACCCCCCCCCCAATGTCCCAAAAGACTTTCTACAACAATTTCTAAAATCTGCTTTTAGCATTCTTTTTAATCTTGCCTAGGGTTTAAAATTACCTTTCCAACAACGATTTTAGCTTTGAGAAAAGCGTGAAGGGACTAAAATGAGGATGGTAGGGGTACTAGCAAATTTGGGTGATTTGATATTTCATATATATATATATATATATATATATATATATATAAACCCCAAAAAAACAAACAGATATGAGATATGAAAAATGAGTAGATGAGATTTTACGAGGACGAGTCAAAAAGTAATGCCATTTTGTTTAGGACAAGTATAATTACCAACACTGGAATATGTATCGTACATTAATATGAAGCTGGTTCTCTGTGGATCACATCCCTACTTCCACTGTTTCTTTCAATAGAAATGTTCCGACTTCGAATGAGAGCATATATCCCTACCCTGTAAAATTCTGTTGACTGTTCTTTGAGCCACTTCTTCACAACAGATTTCACTTCTTCGTCACTGGAATAATGTTTGCCTCTCTTTGGCCCCATGAAAGAGGCAGACATTATTCCAGTGACAAGGATTATACCTGTCCTAAACAAAATGGCATTACTTTTTGACTCGTCCTAAAAAAAAAAAAAAAGGCTTCATTCCTTTAGATTTATGATATTTTGGGCTGGTTTAGATAAGTTAGTAGGGCATACGCCTAGGAACCAGAAGGTTCCCAGTTTTATACTGGCCCTCGCCAACTTAACGCATGAGCAGAACAGCTTGAATCTGTGTGGTAAAGTGGGGAGCTGACAGTAGATGTGGTGCTCCACACCAGACACAAAAAAATCTCCCTGGTCTAGTGCTAGTTAGTCCCCTTTGCTGTCTGGCTGATGCCGACAATAGGCAACTCTGCCAACTTTACTTACTAATTATATTAAAGAATATTATTACCCTTTTCCTAAGAAAAAATTCTAGAGTTTGGTTCTATATATAAAATATCTTTAATCTCTACAAGATATCTAGTAAACTTGTCTGTATTTATGAGATGAGGCTTGATATGAATAATTTTGATATTTCAGACTGTTGTCCTCATCTTTATTGTTATATACTCATGCACAACGTTTTAGACAATGTATCCTTTGCTCTCCTTTAGGTGCTTATTTAAATCAATTGGGGGGGGGTAGATTGTCCTCATTCCATTACAAGTGTTAAGATTTTGTTTATTCATGTTTAGTAACGATTCAAATTGGGAAATAATTTTGAATAATTTGACTGTTGTGCAAACAAAGCGTTGAAGAATTTATGATGATATCATTTGAATAATGACATCATTGATTTGGCATGCCTATCAATTTGAGAAGCATCACCATCATTAAAAAAAAAAAAAAAAAAAATCAAGACCCCCCCCAAAAAAAAACCCCCACGCAACTGTATTATAAGAAACACCTAAAGAAGGCCTGAGGGTGCATTGAATGAAACAGTGTGTATGTGTATTTCACAATAAAGATGAGAACAACAGTCCCCAAAAAAAAAAAAAAAAAAAGAAAAAACAAAACATGATCAAGCCTCATTTAACTCTTAACATCCTGTTGAGAATTTTCTAAGTCCAGATCCCCATTCCTATAAGGATTTATAAAAAAAAAATGGCAAAAAATAGCCTTTTCATTTAAAGTTACCTGTTATTTCCCTTAAATCAAAGACTTCTAAATATGTTTAATATTACATTTAAACAAAGTCCACATCCCCATTCCTCTAAGGATTTATCAATAAATGACTAAAAATGGCCTTTTCATTTCAAGTTACCTGTTATTTCCCTTAAATCAAAGTCCACATCCCCATTCCTCTAAGGATTTATCAATAAATGGCTAAAAATGGCCTTTTCATTTAAAGTTACCTGTTATTTCCCTTAAATCAAAGACTTCTAAATATGTTTAATATTACATTTAAACAAAGTCCACATCCCCATTCCTCTAAGGATTTATCAATAAATGGCTAAAAATGGCCTTTTCATTTAAAGTTACCTGTTATTTCCCTTGAAATAAACACTTCTAAATATGTTTAATATTATATTTAAACAAAGACTATTGTTTGGGTCGGATTAGGAAAACAAATGTTACTTCCAGCCAGGTGGAATGAGATAGTATAGGATGTTAAGAGTTAAAAAAATCAGACAAATAAGAAATTATGTGATTTTTGGGTTACCATATGATTCTTTAAACTTAAGCTGTTAAAATATATATTTTGCATGGGTAAGAATTTTGTTTTTTGTAAATTCAAAAATGGTAATACTAAGAGTAAGTGAAGACCCCCCCCCCAAAAAAAAAAGAAACCTGATACTTGTTCTTAGTAATTTATTAGATTTTAAATACTAATTTTGAAAACTATTCTGCTAAGGTAAATTAATCTTGCTATAGAAACTGGCTTATGGCCAGAGGTCAGTCATACACTTGGATATTTGAACCAAACAGTCTGAACTCTTCAGCCTTTTCAAAAGCTAAGGTCAGTTTAGTGAGAGACCACTTTAGATGACTAAGGGTACTCCCTTATGACTAAGAGAAATTAAAAAGATAGAGAGAAAAAAATAAAAATAAAAGGAGAGCAAATAAAAATGGCTAGAAGTAAAAGGTAAAATTATATAATTCTCTTTTACTCTACTACTATAACTAATATTATTATAACTAGCAAATATATGCACCCTCCGTAGGGTGCAAGTATTTTAGTTAAATTTTATAATAGAATATCATATTAAATTAGAAAGGCTAATGAAACTGAATAAGAATGTAGATAAAAAGATTTTGAACAGAGGGGGTATGATTGAAAAATAGAACAACTTTGAAACTAACTCTTCCATCATTTTCCATTACTCCCGTCTTTCATTGGTAAATTTTCCTAATTAAACTGTTTAGTTAAAATAGGAAGTAAAGAATAATATTACAGTTATTTCTTCTTGTTAAGGGATTTCTGTTAAGATTTATCCCCGAGATTTTCGCTCATATTCAATAAGATAAAACCAAACAATTAGAACTCAATAATACTAAGCATATATTTATTAAAATCAATTTTTTAAGATCAATATGCAAATTAGCCTTCTCATTCACACTGTAAACCTCTATTTTGTTGTATATATAAATACAATTGCATTTTATTAGTATGTAGATATGGTCAACAGTGTAAGTAATGTAAAACCATTTTTATTAATAATTGAGGTTTAAATAAAAATAAAATCATGGAGAATATCATGTAAATAACTAAAGGAATTGTGACTTGACAATTACATATTTTATTCAACAATAAAATAATTTAGGCGTTTTCAATCATCTATATATGCTTCTTATAAAGTTTATCTTTCTTTATATATACAGGGGTTGGACAAAATGGACAATATGACCTTTAGGCACCCCTTTTGCAATCTTGATTCGTAAGGACATTTTTTCCATTTACACCGTCAACATCCATTGATTGTTAACGGATGATTTTTAGAGTTCTTTTTTAAATTATAAAACAAAGCCCTAACTCTAAGCACTAACAAACAACCGGATGTTGATGAGGTAAATGAAAAAACGTACTTATGAATCGAGATCGCATAAGGGGTGCCTAAAGGTCATATGGTCCGACAAAATAATGTTTTCATTATTTTGTCCAACCCTATATATATATATATATATATATATATATATATATGGCTATCTATAAGTCAATCTTTGACTTAATTTTGTTGTTTTTTCTAAACTATATACTTCTTTACACTGTCGGATTTCATATCCATTTTTCTTCTCTCTTTCTCTCTCTCTCTGTATATATATTATGGACTCTCGTTGATTTCGACACATGAGGGTTGATACAATGAACAACCCACACATTGATTTGTTTATAGTGGTGAAGGTTTGTATTGGACCATCTGCACTTTTTGGCACAGTCGATAGGAAAGAATTGGTGCACGAATGCCACAAACCCAATCAACGACTGATTATATATATAATATATATATATATATATATATATATATGTGAAAATAAAATGGAAATTAATCCGAAAGTGTGAATATGATATAATGAAAAAACATTTTTAAATAAAATTCATTTTATTTTTAATATAGACAGTGCATTTTTTGATTAATTCCAATGTTTGACTAGCAGCGTTCTGTTTTTGCTAACGGTCATTTTTCCCGTCTTATTTTTGTTGATGACCGACCCACGTGCGGTCGATGCATGATATTGCGAGGGTCCTCATATCAGTGAGGAAGGGCTGGTGTTGCTTTTTAAACCGTCGAGAGGAAGGCCCCGAAACGGTTTGCACATTCTCTCCTGATGAGCCCATGCAGTTGTAAACATTATATATATATATATATATATATTACACACACACACACACACACACACATACATACATACATACATTCCCAAGCATATGAGTGGTATGTGAAATACAAACAGCCTCATCCAGGATTTGAACTTGTCTTGTGTCCATTTCCTACGATGATAACCATTACACCACATGCCTCCACTTTTATATAAGATACCAAGAAGATCCTTACCGATATACTGTGGAGGTTTATATAATGTAATGTTTATCCTAGTAGCAAATGGACTTGAAAAGCCAAACTCAAATCCTGGATGAGGCAGTTTGTATTTCACATTGCATTTGATTTCATGCTAATGCCCTTAGGAAATGCATTTATTCCTATATCTTCTCCCCCACCAGCTATGAGTAGGGTAGACTAAGTGTATCATGCTTCCACTTTATGCAGCCCTTATCCTTCTGAAGGTGTAGGCACTATGTCTTGTTGAGTGTAGGTAAACTCCCTTGAACAGTTAAAACTCTGTAGACTGTGTGGGTTCATACAGTTTTATTCACTATAAGAAGGCGTAATAACTTCAGGTCCAAATAGAGACCAAGTTGGCAGAGATGGAATCTATGTCTTTCTTGAATGTCGTCTAGTGTGGAAAGAAAGAATTTAGGGGCAGGCAGTGAAGAGGGAAGGAACACGGTGTCTTAAGGGATCTTGTCCCGCAGGTAATATTACACCGCTAAGGAAGTTAACTCTAAGGGGTTAACTATGCGTAGCATGACAAGGCCCTTTAACTTTGATATGGCAAACAGTTTAGAAGGGAAACTCTTAATTCAAACCAACTGTACTCCATTTAAAAGTTGACCTTGAGTTGAATCTAGATTTTGGTTGAGGGTTTGGGTAAATACATACTGATAGACTTGTTGGTTGGTTGGATTTTACAGCATGTCAACACGTGGGTTATTTTATGCCAAAGATGTTTTGTTTTATTCATTCTTGATGGGTATTCAATTTTTGGGGGATTTTACGGCATGTCAACCCTTGTTGGGTTATTTTATGCCAAAGATGTTTTGTTTTATTCATCCTTGATGGGTATTCAATTTTTTTTCTTCTTTTAAACTCGTTTTTTTTTTTCTATTTAACCTATAGAGACTCAAACGGGTACTACCACTCCAGGTTGGAGTGGACCTGAAAGTAATGGCAATGAAGGGGTACTCCACACTCCCCAGAGCTCCAGAATTAAAACTTCACCATTAGATGCAGTTTAACTTCATGCCAGGACACTGATAGACTTTAGTTTTCAACATTTTTAAAAGAACTAATAATTTGTCCATGTGGCCCCCGGTTGAGAACCACTTGTTTAAATTATCAATTCAGAAGAAATTCAATTCTCTGACTCAGTCAACAAATGAATACCTCACCCCTGGAAATACCTCAGCCCAGAAAAATACCTTATCCCTGAAAACATCCACTATGATAAGAATATCAACACTGTAATGTCTGCTACTGCTGATGTCTATAACTCTTGAAACCACTTTCCATACCAATGTTGGCACTTGCCCAGTGGTTATAATGAAATTCCACCCATGTGACATAAAATATTACTAACGCTGCCAACACCCTGATGATTACTTTAGAGAATATGTCATGGGAATTATGGGAAGGGTTAGCTTGTCTGAAAGGGAGTAACATATTCGTTTTTTCTTTTTTTGCAAATTCAACATCTACCACTTACACAGTCTCTTCCATTAGATATTTTGTCATATACTGACATCTTTAGGGTCCATTAACCACTTAAACCATTTCCTGTTACAGTGACAAAAACTGTGAGCAAGACTGTTCTTTTGTTTTGCTTTTTTTTATTCATTTCAACATTTTTTTTATTACCATATTTTATTTACAGGTCCTTATATATATATATATATAATATATATAAATAAAAGAGTTTTATATTTTCCTTGAAGCGTTGTGTATATATATGGATGCAGGTTGATTTTGGAGGCTATCACAATGCAGGTGTAAAGAAAAAAAAATAAAATGGTAACAATGGTGTTGTGTGTTAACAAACAACACCATTGTTACCTTATTATTTTTTCTTTACACCTGCATTGTGATAGCCTCCAAAATCAACCTCCAAACCAATATATATATATATATATATATATATATATATATATATATATATATATATATATATATATATATATATATATATATATATATATATAAGCACGTGGTGTAATGGTTAAAGTCATGGGAAATGGACTTGTCACCCTGAGTTCAAATCCTGGACTTGGTAATTGCATTTCACTTATCGCTGATACCCTTGGGAAAGGTATGAATCCTACTCTACCTCCAGCTATGGATAAATTGTAGGTCAGACTGGGCTCTTTAACCTTGGTTAGGCAACCAGTCTAAGAGAAGGAAAACTGAATTCAAACCTGTTGAACTCTGCTTAAGAAATGGACCTTGTGTCACATCCTGCTTGTGCAGAGGGGTTGGTAAATATATATATATATATATATATATATATACATATATATATATGATTATAAGGACCTACATGAGTCAGACACAATCTACCTAGGTTTCACCTGAATGGTTCTTCAGAATAATTCTGACTGAAGGAGGTTGTTACAAACATCTTATTATAGGATTGGATATCTTAGTGGTTAAAAAATTACCATAAAAAGTTAAAGATTAAAAATTTGTAAAAAGGTTGTGTTATAACTATTTTTTATTTCTTATTGGCTAAGTAGCTATGACTTTTTATGTCTACATGTGTTTAGAATTTCTGTTCTTTGGTTTAATAATTGGCTTGTTTTCTTGTATATATGTTTTTTTCAACACATAAACTGCCTTCCAATAAAAATCCATTAACTTCAAAATTTATTTTTTTTACATCTGCCTTAACCGGCAATATAGCAATATAAATATTTCCCAAGTTCAACATCACTTACAATATCAATTCTAAGATGCTTAATAAAAAATAAGTGAAGCATATACTAAACCCTTACAACTTAAAAAAAAAAAAAAAAAAAAAAAATATATATATATTTATTATACACATACGAACACCTCCACACAAGTAGGATGTGATACAAGGTCAATTTATTAAGCAGAATTTAACAGGTTTGAATTCAGAGTTTCCTTCTCCTAGACAGGTTGCCTAACCAAGGTTTAAGGGCCCAGTCTGCCCTACTATTTACCCGTAGCTGGAGAGAGTATAGTTGGATTCATACCATTATGTGAAATGCAAAAGGCCTGGTCCTGGATTTGAACTAGAGTCGACGAGTCCATTTCCTACGACTAACCATTATGCCACGTGCCTCCACAAAATTTTGAAAATATATGTGCAGTTCAAAGTTCATAAATCAATACTTTACATAATGAAAAAAAATATATATTAAGAATAAATTACATCATCAATCTTCTTGTAAACTATAGAAATAAAAATACAAATTTTGACCCAGAAAAGATCTGAATAAAATAAGGAGTACCAAATAAAAGAGTACTAAAAAAGGAGTGTTAAAAAAAAAGGAGTACTTAAAAAAAAAGAAAAAAAAAGAAAAGAAAAGGAGTACTAAAAAAAGAAAAAGAAAAAAAGGAGTACTAAAAAAAAAAGGAGTACGAAAAAAAGAAAAAAGAAAAGAAAAAAGGAGTACTAAAAAAAGAGTACTAAAGTTTCAGCATAAATTTCAGAACATTAAACAAACAATCTGGTTCTTTCTAACCTGGCTAATACCCTTAAGGAAGTTATGCATTCAACTACTCTCTCTCTCTCTCTAACTATGTGTAAATAGTAGGGCAGACTGGGCTCTTTAATCTTGGTTAGGCAACCGGTCTAAGATAAGGAAAATTCTGAATTCAAACCTGTTAAACTCTGATATATATATATATATATATATATATATATATATATGCTAAAAAGTGTTGGGGGGTTGGAATGTTTCTGAGAAATTGGGGAATGAAAAGAAGGAAAAGGAGATTGTCATCATTACAGGTCCCATTTTCAAATTATTTTCAAATTTAAAAAGCTACTAAACAGCTAAAACGTTCAACATTTGTTTCCATGACAATTACATCAGATATATAAAATGTAAATAGTAACAGCCAAGTAGCTGATAATTGGAATTGAAAATTTAAGTTCTTTTGTCTAATGTGATCAGCGTAGGAGGAGTATGGGATGGAATTTCAAAATCTCAACGAGTGTTGTAATAAAAAACAAAAGAAGAAGAAAAAGTTAAGAACCATTGTATTAAGAAAGCTGGATATAAGCATTCATTTATACTCACACACACACACACACAAATATATATATATAGTATTAAGGTGTATACAGAAATAACCTACTCAAGTTTCACCATAAAGGATCTTCAGGGTTAAATGCATTGAATTAATCAAGATATTGATTAATAACAGGCAATTGTGGAAGTGAATAATGCAATTGTGACCATTAAAAACTTATTCAGTTAATACTTTTATCAACTGTCATCATTGCGATTAACTCGATATTTTATTCTCCAGTAAGTCATCTTCATCATATATATATATATATATATATATATATATATATATATATATAGTTTGTTATATTTATAAGTAAAAAGTGCTCAAAATCCTTGATATGCAATTTTTAAACCAACTATATATATAGTTAAGCAAGCAACCAACCTAAGAGAAGGAAAACTCTGTTTAAGAAATTGACCTTGTGTCACATTCTTCTCGTGCAGAGAGGTTGATTATATATATCGTCCAGGATTTGAACTATTACACCACACACTTCCCCGAGTTCAAATCCTGGACGCTGCATTTCACTTAACGCTAATACCCTTGGGAAACGTATGAAACCTACTCTACCTCCAGCTATGGGTAAATAGTAGGGCAGACTGGGCTCTTTAACCTTGGTTAGGCAACTGGTCTAGGAGAAGGAAAACTCTGAATTCAAACCTGTTGAACTCCTCCTAAGAAATTGACCTTGTGTCACATCCAGTTCATGTGGAAGGGGTTGGTATATATATATATATAAGTAAATAAATAAGACTTAGAGATTTAGCATTATAGTCTATTTCAGGGAGCTTAGACAAATTGTCTAACTCTCCCGACTCATCAGATGCGAATGATGAATTCTTTATTACTTTTAAGGTATTTGAAAACAGATTTTTATTTTTATTTTTTTTTTATTTTTAAAAATGTTTATAGTCCTGTGATATGAATTCCAATATCACAGGACTATAACATTTTTTAAAAATTGAAAAAAAAAAAAAAAAAAAAAAAAAAAAAAATCTGTTTTCAAATACCTTAAAAGTAATAAAGAATTCATCATTCGCATCTGATGAGTCGGGAGAGTTAGACAATTTGTCTAAGCTCCCTAAAATAGACTATAATGCTAAATCTCTAAGTCTTTTGTTATTTCTTTACTTATATATTTGCTCTGTGACTTTAACATTAAGAGCACACATTGAACTCTCAAACTGTGACAGTTTTTTTAAAATAAAACTCTTGTGTTGTAAGGAAGATTTCTTCTCTGGACTTTTGGATTATATATATATATATATATATATATATTAACCTTGATCATATTATAATCAAATCAGCAATGTGGTCACTTGCTAAGCTTTTGGCTTGGTTTAATGAGCATCATTATACCAAGTGGTTAACATTAACGTACAGGTTGGTCTGAATGTCTTTATGAATGACAAGACATTCGGACCACCCTGTAAATTAAATGATTTTTAGAAAAAAATGAAGACTTAACTCATTTCACACAATTTTGGGATAAGTTTTTTTTTTTTTTTTTTTTTTTTTTTTTTTTTTAAAAAAACCAAAAGATGAAACATTTTATTCATGGGATTGTTGACAAAAATTACAATTCCTATATAATAGAGGTCACTTTCTGTCCACCCTGTATTCATCTCCTGAATAAGAGGAACATAAGTTACATTCATGAATCTTGTCTTCCTCAACGGCCATACTCTGATCACAAACAGAGTGCAAATATATTCTGATTTAATTAAAACACAAGTAATCATGTCAAAAATAGGAATTCTGGTTAACTAATGAATAAATCACTTTTAGTCTAAAAGTGATTTGGACCATAAGGCACCCCTTTTTAATCTCGATTAAGAAAGGACATGTTTTTCATTTACACCGTCAATATACGGTTGTTTTAACAGACGATTTTTAGATTAAAAAAAAAAATATTATAAAACTAACCCCTAACCCTAACAAACAACCGGATATTGATGGTGTAAATGAAAAACATGTCCTTTCTTAATCGAGATTAAAAAGGGGTGTATTAAGGGTGTATGGTCCAGTGATTTATTTAGAGCGTCTTTTTTTTCTTCTGCGTGTTGGACCCCCCTCCATATTTCATTTAAAAGTTAGTATTTTTTTCTGAACATAGTGTATTTAATGTTTTTTTGTTATTGATTTCTAAAAAGTAATAATTATTATTGGATCCTTTCCGTCCACTAAGGACGATGGCATAGTGTCCAAAAAAAAAAAAAAAAAATTCAAATTTATGAATGCAATAAATTGCATATGTAATATGATCTTTTTTTTTTATTTTTCAATTTATTGATTTTGCATTTTTTTATACTGATGCTCATTATGTTACTACTTTTCGACTTAAACAAAAATTTGACCTTAAATAATCAATTTAATTCATTTTAAAAATGAAAATGAGTGCACATTTTGGTGGTTCCTACTTTTAGACATGTCAAATCCTTTCTAAAAGCCCCAGGGTGAGTAATAATTGTAAAGTTGACTAAGTGGCCTATTGTTGGTATCAGCCGGCAGCAAGAGAGTCTATCTCCTTTTCACTAGCGTTAGACCAGGGAGATTGTTTTTCTTTACTGCACAGATCAGAATACCCAATCTGTGTTAATCATACACTGAGTTGGAAGGGACGGGTATTGAACTAGGAACCTTGTAATTCCTAGTCGGGTGCTCTAGTAACTGAGCTAAACCGCCCCCCCCCTATAGCTGATAGTTTTTTGATTTAGTGTGTTCTGGGACTCACATATTTGCTTTGAATGAGTCCCCGGGAAAATTTATGGGTCCCAACTAAAGCCGTCTAACTCCTATGATGTAACCTATCCTGTGTAATTCGTTTCTAAGAAACTATTGGAATGTATTTACAGTTAGCTTGAAATGGGGAGGGAAGAGGACCATATGACCTTTAGGCACCCCTTTTTGATCTCGATTAAGAAAGGACATGTTTTTCATTTACACCGTCAATATCCGGTTGTTTTAACAGATGATTTTTAGATTTTTTTTATAATTATAAAACTAACCCCTAACCCCTAACAAACAACCGGGTATTGATGGTGTAAATGAAAAACATGTCCTTTCTTAATCAAGATCAAAAAGGGGTACCTAGAGGTAATATGGTCCAGGGAAGAAAAGAAAACCACTGGGACGCATAGATATGATTTTACTGTGTCCATTTAGATTTTTGTGCATCAGGGATGCAGGATGCGTACCTATCAACATCTCTGTAACATTTAGTAAATTTGATATAACAAACTAGTTTAAAGAAAATTTGTTTTGTTGTTTTTAACGAATCTTTTGAAAAAAAAAAAAAAAAAAAAAAAAAAAAAAAAAAAAAAAAAAAAAGAGAAAAAGAAAAAGAAAAAAAAAGAAAAAAAGAAAAGAAAATAAGAAAAGAAAAAAAGAAAAAAAAAAGCAAAAAGAAAAAAAGAAAAAAAAAAAAGAAAAGAAAAAAAGAAAAAAGAAAAAAAGAGAAAAAAAAAAGAAAAAAAAGAAAAGAAAAAAAAAGAAAAAAAAAAAAGAAAAAAGAAAAAAAAGAGAAAAAGAAAATAAAAAAAAAAAAAAAAGAGAAAATAAAATGTCTGAAGTTAAACAAATTTAGTTAGCAAAAACAGTTGACATTTACATTGTCAGCCAAAAATACGAGTAAAGAAATTTTATATTTGTGGAAGTGAATTGTTAACTATGATTAGTGACTTAAAAGAATTCAAATAGACAGTTGAATTGCACGTAAATGTATCAACTGGTGAAATGCCATGGCTAAATAATAAAAGGTTTTAACTTACAAAACTCAGCAATTTGTTTCAATCTATTTTTAGAGGAGTGAAAGATTTTTCAAAGTAAATTAGGAAAAAAAAAAAATGAAAACAGTCGGAAAGTCATTTACTAGAATTTTGAGGTTTGAAAAAAGTATCCAGTGATGCTGATAGCTTTTTGATTCAGTGCATTCTGGGACGCACATATTTGCTTTGAAGGAGTCCCCAGAAAAAATTTATGGGTCCCAAAGAAACAAGAATAAAGGGCTATCTCATAGTGAGACTCAAAGTCATATCCTTTTTGCTTTGATATCAACGGATATCAATCAATATCTCTCACTAACCATCCCTATCAGTTATTACCTCAGAGAGGTCTTTTGTGCAGAATATAGAATCAGAGCTGATTGATGCAGATTTGTTTGTTTGTTTGTTTAATGGTATATCAACCCTTTTGGGTCATTTAATGCTGAAACAAGTCAAATATGGAGATAGATAGATATAGCTATAGGGATAGATAGATAGCTAGCTAGCTAGCTAGATATAGCTATAGACAGACAGATAGATAGAGGTATAGACAGACAGATAGATAGAGGTATAGACAGACGGATAGATAGAGGATAGACGGATAGATAGAGTATAGATAGACGGATAGATAGAGGTATAGAGACAGATAGATAGACAGAGGTATAGATAGACAGATAGATAGATGTATAGACAGACAGATAATAGAGGTAGACAGACAGATAGATAGAGGTATAGACAGACAGATAGATAGAGGTATAGACAGACAGATAGATAGATATAGACAGACAGATAGATAGAGTATAGATAGACAGATAGATAGATAGACAGATAGATAGACAGACAGATAGATAGATAGAGGTATAGACAGATAGATATATAGATAGACAGATAGAGGTATAGATAGATAGACAGACAGAGGTATAGATAGATAGATATATAGATAGACAGATAGAGGTATAGATAGATAGACAGACAAGGTATAGATAGATAGATATATAGATAGACAGACAGACAGAGGTATAGATAGATAGATAGACAGAGGTATAGATAGATAGATAGACAGACAGAGGTATAGATAGATAGATAGACAGACAGAGGTATAGATAGATAGACAGACAGAGGTATAGATAGATAGACAGATAGATAGACAGACAGAGGTATAGATAGATAGATATATAGATAGACAGACAGAGTATAATAGATAGACAGACAGAGGTATAGATAGATAGACAGATAGATAGATAGATAGATAGACAGACAGATAGATAGATAGAGGTATAGACAGACAGATAGATAGAGGTATAGACAGACAGATAGATAGAGGTATAGACAGACAGATAGATAGATAGATATAGGTATAGACAGACAGACAGATAGATATAGGTATAGACAGACAGACAGACAGATAGATATAGGTATAGACAGACAGATAGATAGATATAGGTATAGACAGACAGATAGATAGATAGATATAGGTATAGACAGACAGATAGATAGATAGATATAGGTATAGACAGACAGATAGATAGATATAGGTATAGACAGACAGATAGATATAGGTATAGACAGACAGATAGACAGATAGAGGTATAGACAGACAGACAGATAGATAGAGGTATAGACAGACAGACAGATAGATAGAGGTATAGACAGACAGACAGATATATAGAGGTATAGACAGACAGATAGATAGAGGTATAGGGATAGACAGACAGATAGAGGTATAGGGATAGACAGACAGATAGATAGATAGAGATAGATAACAGTATAGAGACAGAGCTAGATAGATAGATAGTGAGATAACAGTATAGAGACAGAGCTAGAGAGCTAGAGAGAGAGCTAGAGAGAGAGCTAGAGAGAGAGAGAGAGAGAGAGAGAGAGAGAGAGAGCTAGATGCCGTTACAGATAATTTATTTGCATTAATATTTTTCTTTCTTTTAACAACAAAGCCAGTCCAGTTCTGAGTTGGATAACCATTTATGAATATCAGGTACCATAAGCAAATTGAAGTCTGTCTGTTTAGACAAAGTAAAGTTTTGTAAATAAAAACAAAGAGTTCTTTCATTCGAAGGGTAAAATGAGACCGATGCATAACTTTAGTTTTTATGCAGAGGAGACGCTTGCCTCCAAGTAAAACATACAGGGCCTTCAGTTGGCTTATTGTATTTGCTGCTCTCTAAGATGTAGTCACTCATATTAGGATTGAACAGGCTTATCGTTGCTTAACTTCGGTGATCTGACGGTTACCGGAGCTTTGAGTGCAATTTGGAGTAAATCATTGAGGAACACTGGTTAGCAAGCTAGTTTAGCAGACCATCTATATATAAAGGCCAATTGGTGTGTATGTAATGTATGTCTGGGGGTAACTAAAAAAATAAAACAATTAACAACAAAATATCATTAAATATCATCGGTTCTTGCTTTTTGTGCAAAAATTATGAAGATTTGATTTATATTCGAAGATAACTAAAAAAAAAAAAAAAATAAAAAAAAAAATCAAAATATACATAGAAAAATAGCATTGAAATTCAACTTAAAAATGTCCAGCATTTTTAAATCTCAAAAGTAAACAAATCAATACACCAGGGTTTTTTTTTTTTGCCAACCCCTACCCAGTCAACGCTGGGTAACTGCTTCAAGTAATTGTATAAAGGAGTTTAATCCTTTTTTGTGTGCATCACACTAGTAGCCAAGAATTATTATTGTACTATAGGTACCACCAAAATACGTCACGTGATCAGTTTAGGTAATATCAAAGCAAGAAACGTAAATATTTTGAACTTAAAATTATATATATATATATATATAAACTTTTTTTTTTAACAACTCATATATATATATATATATATATATATATATATATATATATTAGGTACCACCAGACCGTTTAGGTCATCTTGAATAAAACGGAAATAGATATTTCCGAACTTTGTTTATCAAAAATCTCGTTAAAAAAAGATCGTGCAGTGTTGTTACAAAGAAAAATAGTTAATTCAAAGATCAAATTATCCGATTGGGAAAAATTACATCGTTATCTTAAAAAATAAACAAACCTATCCATATTACGTGCAAAAGGGTAATTTTCAGGCCGCGATTTAGAGAGAAAGAAATACATATTATTACCCTCTTACAGTTATGCATCTAAGTACGGATGGGTGTAACGGACAAACCTTTTTAGCCAAATTTTTTCTATTAAAATGAATAAAATCTTTAAAAACTTTAATATTACAATTTAAAATGAATAACATCTTTAAAAACTTTAATATTACAATTTACTATGAATAAAAACTTGAAAAACTTTAATCTTAAAATTTCGCAGTGGAATTGACGTTAAAAAATGTCTTCGGTTTTAGTATTAATTCTTAAAATCGAAAATAAAATGAAAATTTGAATATTTTTTCTAAGAGAAAAACTGATAAAACAATCATTCAATATATTATTTTTATTCTAATTGGTCGTAAAAGTTAAATAAAATATTTTTTTACGCTCAGAAAAACAAACTTTAGTTACCGAGAAGCGTCTCGTCATATGTCAGTTTTGCTCTTCCGTACATTCTAAGAATCACACATTACTATTCAACAATAAAAATTACAAATTCTTTTAAAAATATTAATCGAGCACGGATCGGACCAACTTTTAGTTCACCTGAATTCTAAAATTTATGTTTTTAAATATCTGTGAAAATTTTGATTTTTTTCCACAGGAAAAAAAAAAATTTAATTTATTTCACGCAGAAAATAAAAATATTTAATCACACAAAAGATTGAAAATCTCGTAAAAATTAATTTCTTAAAAAATTTTTTTTTTTTTTTTTTACAATTTAATAGAATATAGTACATACCAATTACATAAGAAAAAAAAAGTTTTCAAATATTAATATTATGACATTTTTTTTGCACTTTTTATTTCCGATTTCATTATTTTTTCCTAAAAAAACTATAATTCGGTACGTTATACAATTTCATTGATATAGTTATTCAGACTCTTATCTTTATAGAAAAAAAAGTACCAAATTTTTTTTCCACATCATTTTTTTTTTTATCTCATAAAATAAAATAGGGGGGGTGATAGACATCGTAAAAAAATATTTCCCCTAATATATTTTAGAAAAAAACTATTTCAGATGTATTTACATCCAATGGTAAACATTTATGGAAATTTTCGTGAAAATCGGACCATTAATTGATTTTTCATAGAATTTTTAAAAAATCCTCTTATCGTAACTTGTTTTTAGCTACGTTAAATTTCAGTTGATTTAACAGTGCAAAAATGAAAACATTGTTTTTCAATCATAATTTTCATTATTTTCGTATGCTGATAAAAAATTAAAAAAATCATCAGGAGTTTATTTAATGTTTTTTCTTTCGAATGGAAAAAACTTTGCAAGAAAATATTAATTTTTCTGCAAGTTTCATTGTGTTAAATGTAGGGGGGGGGGGTAAATTGCACAGGGTCAAATTGGTGGTACCTAAATATAAGAGTTGTTAAAAAAAAACCCAGTTAATTCAAAGATCAAATTATCCGATTGGAGAAAAATTACTCACCGTTATCTTTAAAAAATTAAGTAAAACAGTCCGTTTTTTTTACAAGGTCAGTTTCCCTTATTGATGTTTTTTAAGCAGAATTCTGTATTTATGGTCCTTTTACTAAAAATCTCCTGATATAATTATTCAGACTCTTATCTTTATAGGAAAAAAGTCAAAATCGTTTTTTGTCGGTTCATTTTTTCAAATAACTTTAGTAGTGCCTATGTAATGCTTTAAACGCAAAAAAGAAAAAAAGAAAAGTTAAATCGTCGGGGTGGCCTAAAGTCGGCACTATTCTGGTAGTACCAATCAGCAAGGGAGTCTATCCCCTTTTCACTAGCGCTAGACCAAGGAGATCGTTTTTGAATCTGAGGAGTAACGCCACACCTACCATCAGCTCCTTACTTTAGATCCCTGAGCTACTCAAACGCTGAGTCGGCGAGGGTCGGTATCGAACTAGGAACCTTGTGGTTTCTAGCCGAACGCTATTATCTTTTGCGCACTATTCTGCATTAGTACCGTTTATTTCGACGCAAGGTCGAAATAAGTAAGAATTGAACTGTCTTTTTCTTTACATAATAACAATGGTCTGGTCTGCTAGCCAAAATTGCTATTGTAACTAAACCATTGTATTATGCGAGGAATTTAAACCTATTTTTCTACAATTAGAGTTGGAAGAGTGTTAGATAATTTCCAGTTTTTGAAGAGAAAGAAAAAGAAAAGTTTCCACTAACTCTAAGGTTAGATCTCTAACTTGTGTTAAACAAATAAAATCACATTTTCATAAAGAAAACTTTATATTTTGTCGATGTTTAAAACGTTCCAATTATCAAATATCTATAAGTATTATCAGAACATTCAAATGGTTATATTGATTATTTATTTATCAATATTTAATAGCTACCTCCAATTTTCCCTGTGAAATTTACCCCCCCCCCTATATCTAACACAATGAAACTTGCATAAAGGTTAATTATTATCTTCAAATTTTTTTTTTACATTCAAAAGAAGAAACATTAAAAAAAAACACCTGATGATTTAAAAAAAAATTTTCAGCTAACGGAAATAATGAAAATTATGAACGAAAAACAATGTTTACATTTTTGCACTGTTAAATCAATTGAAATTTAACGTATTCAAAAACAAGTTATGACTAGAGGCTTTTAAAAAAAATTCTATGAAAAAATTAATTAATGGTCCGATTTTCACGAAATTTTCCATAATTACTTACCTTTTAATGAAAATGTCTAAAATAGTTTTTTCCTAAAATATATTACGGGAATTTTTTTTTTTTACGAGTTCTACTAAAAAATACCAATAAAGAAACTGACTGTTGTAAAAAAAAAAACAAAAAACAAAACAGACCGTTTTATTTTTCAAGATAACGGTCAGTAATCTTTCACCAATCGGATAATTTGATCTTTGAATTAACTGTTTTTCTTTGTAACAACTCTTTATGTTCGTTATTTCTATTTTGCGAGAATTGAAAAAAAAATTAAAAAATATTTACGTTTCTTCCTTCAATATGGCCTAAACTGATCACGTGACATATTTTGGTGGTACCTAAAATTCAAATATTGTCTTCTAGTAATATAGGCTTATATATTTATCAATATCTAATAATCGAAACAGTTTAAACATCGATTTAAAAAAAAATATCGATAAATCATCTTCACAACTTATTTTACACATTTATTTATGATTTTTCCTCATTCTGAGGGATTTATTTCCATTTTTTCCTAACATATTTGAACAGTAACCCTAATGGTCCAGGTTGGCACACCTGTAACACACACATATAGACCTTATCAGAAATTGTAACATAATATTAAAACTGAGAAAGAAAAAAAAACTTTTTTTTTTTTTCAAAATAATCTAGAGAAGTTTAAAAATAAATAAACTAATAAAATAAAGATGAATATACTAGCGCAACACTTGATTTAAGCAAGGGAATTTATATAATTTATATATATTTATAATAAAATAAGAAATAAATTTTACCATATTTATGAAAAATATTTCTTTAAAAATCAAATACATACAGTTCGCGTTTCTCAAATGTTTCAGAAAAAAAAAAAAAAAAAAGTAAAAATAATCTCTATCATCAAATGCAAAACAAACTAAAATTATAACCTGTATATGAGTTTGTTTTACTAATTACAATTTCTATACACAAAAGACCCCCCCCCCAAAAAAACAAAAAAAAACACAAAAAAACAACAACAAAAAACAAACAAACAGATTCATGATGGATCCAAGCATCTTAAATCCTAGCTTTAACATGTAGAAGAACTGTCTTTCCCTTTCAGAATACTTTCCTTAAAGAATATAAAAATTCTAGTATATATTATACATACCCTGTCCGAACATATCATCAATACATCTCATTAAATAACAAGATGCAGGGCGAGCGAGCCTTCTTTTTCTTTCCATTTTTATTTTGTATTCCTTTTCGACAAGAAAAATATTATCCTTTTTTTTTTTTTTAAAGCTCTCTTCACGTTATCAATGTGTTTTTACTAGAAAACCCAAACCGTTTTTGTTAAAACAAAACCACCAAAAAACATGTGATAGGGGATAGTGGCTGTTGTGTGTGTCTCGTTAAATTACATACAAAAACTTTGTATTGTAGGTAACATTGAATATTTTAAGATTCCCGATCCAAAGGTTTGATAATAAAAAAAAAAAAAAAAAAGAAGAATAACAAGGATTGGTGTTTAAATCCAGAAAAAAAACTTCAGGGTATTTTTTTGTTGTTGTTGATAAAGTGAAAAATAAATAAATATAAATAAAATTGGTAAATTTTGCCCACAAAGTCTTTTCTTTTTGTAGTTTGGTCTGGTCCAAGCAACAGTAATTTCCTTGAAGTAGCGAGCTCCTCTAAAGAGGTAAGTACTTATCTAACGATTACGTGCACTTAAGATAAGAGCTATCGAAATTCAAAGTTTTAGAAAACTTAACCATGAAAATTAAAAGAAATAAAAATTAAATTAAATAAAAAAATTAATAGATCTGTTGTCTTTTTTTTTAAAGTCCATTTACAGCACTAGTTCACAACACACAGCAGAGGAGCACTTAAGTTTGTCGAACTAAAGTTTTTAAAATTTTGAACATGAGATTTCTGAAGAAAACAAAAGATTCTTTGAATTCTTAGTTAACTTTACACTCCACTCAATCAAGACATTTGGTAAGATAACCCCTTCTTTCGTTTAAATATATACCGTTAAAAAATAAAAAAAAGTTCCAGAGGTTCCGGAGTAGAGGAAACAGAGACGAAACTAAACAAAACAAAAAATTACCAATATATAAAAACAGTAAACATTAAACAATATATAAGTTTAGTTTAAAGCAGAAATAATTCCAGGTCTTCTTAAATTGATGTTAAGACGTTTCCTCTTCTCATTTTCAGGTAATGGGAGAATAATATTTTCCTTGTTTTTCTTTAGAATTTGGAAAGAAAGAAAAAAAATCCCTATGCACCAGTGTTCCTTTCCACTAGTTGGTAACTTTTTAGTAGCCTGAAAAAAGTGAACTATCCAAAATCAAGGTAGAGAAATCGATATTGTGTAAAAGAACACTTTCAGATTATTTTTGTTTTGAATTTTAAAGTAAATATGGAAGGGGGGAATACACTGCATCAGATGTCAAAAAGAAATACAAACAAAAAAAAGGAAGTTTCTTTTACGGGAAAGGATATTTGTGTGTGTGTGTGTGACAAGTAAAGCAGTTCATGTAGCAGTAAAAGTCAAAACAGGATAAAAGCAGTCCCAGTCTGTTTTTAGCAACAAGTAACAGTCAGCAATTAGGTTGATTATATATAGAATTAAGAACAATATCAAAGTTGTTTGATTAATTTAAAGATACTACAAGGAGAGCTATAAAATGTATCGTCTCTCTTGTTTAGCAGACCCAACTTTCAAATGAAGATCTCTCTTTCCCCTCTCCCGTTTTTTTACTTTCTGTTTTTTTCACAAGTGGTAAAAGGGGTGTAGTATCTCTACAGACTAAAACTTTTTTTTAACAAAGGACAACTGTGTCCAGTCAAGTACCTACCAAAAAGTTACTATTCGATACGACTAAGTTTAAATTCTTGATTATTGCATTGTTTAGTTAAATACTTATATAAAATTAAATAAATGAATAAATAAGTGACTGATCTAACAGTTTTAATTTTTAAACACTTAAATTTTAGTAGAATTGAAGCATTAGTTTTGCAGGCTAACAGAAAATGAACTATTGTAAGTTGTTCACTTTCTATGGTCAGTACGTAATAGAATGAACCGTTTTTCAGCTAAGTTAATTTGGTCGTCCATTGAGATTCGTTTTTATAACACAAATGTTTAAAATGGTGAAAATAGAGTAAAGAAAAATGTATTTTAAATTTTAGTTGGCTATTCAATTTTAATTTGCAAACAAGAAAGAATAAATTCTTATTTCTCTTGTTGAGTTAATTAAAAAAAAAATCTATTGTTTTAAAAACTCAGACAAAAAAAGAAAGAAAAAATAGCCCAGTTTAAAACTGTGATAAGAGTAACCCGAAGCCGAACTTTCTTTTTCCAATGCAAGTGTCATTGGGGAAAGAGGACATTTTTTGTAAAGGGCTAGGTTTTTGCCCAGTTTAGCAAAATTTTTCGACTTCGGGTTACCTTAAACTACGTATTTTTTAAGAAGTAAAATAATTACATAATACAAACGGAAATTATAGAAAATAATTTTTTAATGATTTTTTTAAGAGGTAAAATAATTCCATAACTTGTATATTATATTATCAAATAATGAAAGTTAAAACAATATGTAAGGGGATGACAAGACTTTCGGACCACCCTGTAGATTAATGTACAGCATGGTCGGAAAGTCTTGTCACTCCTACATTTGCTTTTTTTAGAGGTAAAATAATTCCATAACTTATATATTATATTATTAAAACAAAAAATAATGAAAGTTAAAACAATATGTAAGGGGGTGACAAGACTTTCGGACCACCCTGTAGATTAATGTACAGCATGGTCGGAAAGTCTTGTCACTCCTACATATTGCTTTTTTTAGAGGTAAATAATTCCATAACTTATATATTATATTATTAAAACAAAAAATAATGAAAGTTAAAACAATATGTAAGGGGGTGACAAGACTTTCGGACCACCCTGTAGATTAATGTACAGCATGGTCGGAAAGTCTTGTCACCCCTACATATTGCTTTTTTTAGAGGTAAAATAATTCCATAACTTATATATTATAATATTAAAACAAAAAATAATGAAAATTAAAACAGTATGGTAGGGGTGACCAGACTTTTGGACTACCCTGTATGTAACCATAAAAAATGACAAAGAGTAAAATTTTTGTTAGTCTAACACTAAAATTCTCAGGAGAACAAAGCAATTACATATCTAATTTGTAATTTTATAATGTGGTTCTCAATTTGTGATTATTCCGAATCATTATAATTTCTCAAAAAGATTTTACTATATTATAATTATTATCATTATTAATATTTGTATTTGTATTAATATTTGTATTAAAGTAGGGTCCGGTTTAGCTCAGTCGGTAGAGCACCCACCAGGGAATTGCAAGGTTTTCGGTTCGATACCAGTCCCTGCCAATTAAGTGCATGAGTAGCATAGATTGGGTAATCTGATCTGTGTGGTAAAGTGGGGAACTGATGGTAGGTATGACACCCTGCCTAAAAAAAAAAAAAAAATCTCCTTAGTCTAGTGCTAGTGAAAAGGGGATAGACCCTAGCTGTCTGGCTGATACTGATCTTCACTTTTGGTTGAAAAATTATGAAGATTTGATTTATATTAAAAAATTAAAATATACACAGAAATAGCATTGAAAATCTACTTAAAAATGTCCAGCATTTGTAAATCTCAAAAGTAAACAAATCAATACACCAGGGTTTTTTGTCACACCACACCCCTTACCCAGGCGATTTGTGGGTAGCCACTTCTAGTTTAGAATAAATCCAGGAAGCAGATGCATAATATCCTTCAGGTACCAGATGTCTATTATAAAATTAGTTGTTTATATAATACATGACATCATGGATAGGATGTGTTAAATATTTAAAAACTTTAATTTCCCTAATTCAGAGCCAGCCCGAGATATAAGCAATAGGGGTGATTGTTTAGGGCCCTGTGGATACCAAGAGACTTTGGACTGAACTAGATTTGTGTGTGTGTGTGTGTGTAATTTATTATTTACAATGTTAGTGTATACAGGGTGGTCCGAAACTCTTGTCAACCTCTACATATATTTTTTTAGAGGTAAAATGGATTACACAATATAACCCAAAATTCTAGAAAATAATTTAATTTCTAAAGATTTTTCTAAAAGGTAAGATAATTGCATAATACAACTTGAAATTCTAGATACCAGTCCCTGCCAATTAAGATGGTAGGCAACACCTACCATCAGCTCCTTACTTTACTGCACAGATCCCTGTGCTACTCATACGCTGAGTTGGTGAGGGCTGGTCTCGAACCAGGAACCTTGTGGTTCCTAGTCGGACTCTCTACTAACTGAGCTAATGATAATAATAATGATAATAATAATAATAAAATAATAATAATTATGATGATAAAATAATAATAATAATGATAATAATAATAATAAAATAATAATAATGATGATGATAAAATAATAATAATAATGATAATAATAATAATAAAATAATAATATGATGATGATGATAAAAATAATAATAATAATAAAATAATAATAATGATGATGATAAAATAATAATAATAATGATAATAATAATAATAAATAATAAATAATAAAATAATAATAATGAATGATATAAAATAATAATAATAATGATAATAATAATAATAAAATAATAATGATGATGATGATAAAAATAAAATTGATAAGACCCAACAAAATAGTAAATGTAGACTAAGAGATGAGACTGTAAACCATGTACTATAAGAATGTAGCAAAATTGCACAACGGGAGTACAAAACTAGACACAACTGCGTTGGGAAGGTGATCCACTGGGAATTATGCAAAAAATTAAATTTTGACCATAAAACAAAATTGTATATGCATAAACCAGAATCTGTTCTTGAGAACGAAATGCATAAAATTCTCTGTGACTTTGAAATAAAAACGGATCACCTTATCCCAGCAAGAAGACCAGACCTAGTGTTGATTAACAAAAAAGAAAGAACTTGTCAACTGGTGGATTTTGCAGTTCCAGCAGATCACAGGGTGAAGCCAAAGGAAAATCAAAAAATGGACAAATACCTGGACCTTGCAAGAGAACTGAAAAAGTTATGGAATATGAAAGTCAAAGTGATACCGATTGTAGTTGGTCCCAAAAGGATTGGAAAAGGGTTTGGAAAATCTGGAAATGAGACCATCCAGAACACTGCACTGCTGCAATCTGCCAGAATACTCAGAAGAGTCCTGGAGATCTGAGGAAACTTGCTGTCACTCAGATTCTCGTGAAAGACCATCAGCTAATGCTGATGTGAAAACTCAAAAGGAGTGAATAATAATAATAATAATAATAATAATAATAATAATAATAATAATAAAAGGTTTGGAAAGTCTAGAAATCAGAGGAAGGATTGAAACCATTCAGAACACTGCACTGCTGCAATCTGCCAGAATACTCAGAAGAGTCCTGGAGACCTGAAGAGACTTGCTGTCACCCATTCCAGTGAAAGACCATCAACTAATGCTGATGTGAAAACTCAAAAAAAAAAAAAAAAATAATTTAGAAGTTCTAAGGAAAGTGTTTACATCTGAAAAAACACAATGTTCTTAGTAACCAGTAGTTAGTTTTTTCTTTTTTTGTCCTTTTTTTATGCAGCATTAATATATGTTTTCTTTTTATCACTGGTGGCACCAAAAGCAATTGTAGGTGAATAGCCTTTTTGGTTTACAGCCAAACAAATAGAAGCCAAGAATAACATAGTAGACCAAGATAGATTTAAAAAAGAAAAAAAAATGGTAGATACTAGTCATTGATATGATGAGAGGCATATGTGTAATAATGTACTTAGTATGTACTTTTTCACATTTTTTTCTTTATCACAGTAAATAGACTTTGATGCTAATTAAAGATAATGCAGATTTTAATTTAGTGAGTCCTGGGACACACGGATTTGATTTGAATGAGTCCCTGGGAAATTTGATGGGTCACAACTAAATTAACCGTATCTTTGAGGCATAACACAGATTCTCAAAGATACATGGTTCAAAGTTAATTGACCTGAAAAAATGTAAAAGCTTTTTAAATAAAATAACTGGTGCATTATATCTTTTATTCATTAACTCTTAACATCCTGTTGAGAATTTTCTAAGCCCAGAGCTCCATTCCTATAAGAATTTATCAAAAATGCCTAAAAATAAATTTTTTAAAATGGCCTTTTCATTTAAAGTTACCCATTATTTCTCTTTGATATAAGACTTCTAGATGTTTAATATTACATTTAAACAAAGGCTTGTGGGGCAGATTAGGAAAACGAATGTGACTTCCGGCTGGGCAGAATGAGGTGGTATAGGATGTTAAGAGTTAATATATCAACACTGAAAATTTCATTAAATTCAGTTAATTCTCTGATTTTTGGCATTTTTCTTTTCTTCCAGTGGGGTGACATACGATGGTGGAATTTAGGTCTGTTAAGTTCGATTTAACCAAAGTTTCTTAATAAATCATGGCATCTATATTTATGAACAACTAAAGCCGTCTAACCCCTACCTTGTTCCAAGAAAATATTGAAATGTATTTACAGTTAGCTGGAAATGGTGGAGGGTATGATAAAGTAAAACACTGTGACACATGGATCCAATTTTTATGCGTCTTTTTAGATTCTTATGCATCGGGGACGCAGGACCTGTACCTATCACCATCTATGCTAGATGACAATACATTTATTTTATTTTAAAGAGACTGTTTATTTATAATAATGGAAATGGTCGGGGAAGAAAAAAAAAACACTGGGATACATGGATACAAATTTTCTGTGTCCTTTTAGATTTTTATATGCCAGTGATGCAGGATGCATACCTATCAGCATCTCTTATATATATATATATATATATATATATATATATATAGACCGAGTAAAGAAATTGGCATTCCTAAGTTAACCATTTATTTGGATAATGTTTTTTACAGAGACAAATTAGGAACAACATTTTCAAGGATGTAATAATAGATTAGATTTGGTTGTATAAAAAAAAGAAAGATAAAAAAAATTGTGTATTCAGCCAGCCAGATCTGACTAGTTTGTCTAGAAGGAGTTAAACTGATTATTTATATATATATTATTATATATATTATTTATACTAGCAAATATATGCACCCTCCGGGTGCAAGTATTTAAGTTTTAATATAATAAAATATCATATTAAATTAGAAAGGCTAATGAAACTGAATAAGAATGCAGATAACAAATTTACAAAACAGAGGGGGTATGATTGAAAAATAGAACAACTTTGAAAGTAACTCTTCCATCATTTTCCATTACTCCCCTCTTTCATTGGTAAATTTTCCTAATTTAACTATTTAGTTAAAATAGGAAGTAAAGAATAATATTAGTTATTTTTTCTTGTTAATGGATTTCTTTTAAGATTTATCCCCGAGATTTTTGCTCATATTCATTAAGATAAAACCAAACAATTAGAAATCAATAATACTAAGCATATATTTATTAAAATCCAATTTTTAAGATCAATATGCAAATCAGCCTGCCCATTCACACTATAATCCGCTATTTTGTAGTATATATAAATACAATTGCATGTTATTAGTATGTAGATATGGTCAACAGTATTAATGATGTAAAACAGTTTTATTAATAATTGAGGTTTAAATAAAAAATAAAATCATGGAGAATGTGATGTAAATAACGAGAAGAATTGTGATTTGTATAGTAATATAGTTTCGGTTACAGACAGAAAAACACACAATCTCCATTATAATAAGATATATATTATTAATATATCATTTATATATATATAATTATATATATATATTATATATATATATATATTTAAACTGATTATTTATATATATATATATATATATATATATAGGAATAGAAACCTACTTCTAAACAAAACGAAAAATCTAAAGAAAGTCCGGTTGGTGTAGGGGTTAACGGTCCTCGCCTGTCAGCTTGACAGTCGGGTTTCGAATCACGCACAAGGCGGTCTTCCTATCTATAGCTCTGCTGATGAGACCTAATAGGCCGAAATGTACATACAGAGATTGATTTTTCTCGATTTGTTTAGCCTTACATTTAAATAGGTATGCCCGCCTAATTAATTATTAATTAATTAACTTTCAAAATTAGGTACGACTTCAATTAAGCACATATTCTCCCAAATATATATATATATATATATATATATATATATATATATATATACACACACTTCTTGATCTTGAGGGATTGGGAAACCCTGAACGACGAACTGGTATCAAGGCAAAGGATCTGTCTTGATATGGAGTAGACATCAAGGCCCTGCAGAAGTCCATTTCAGCAATGAGGACCAATTGACAGAAGTGGGGGCTGGGTACACATTCTTTTGGAAGGGCAGGCCGCTGGTAGCTGTAAGGGGTTTGAGGTAAGGCAACTCAAGCACTCCATCCTGAAGTGGTCTCTACGTAAGTGGCACATGACGGACGTCATGGACACATTTCCGACATTTAATACTGACCATATATGTGACCTGTGTGGCAGGGTCTGCCTTTTGAGGGCCGGGCTTCTCAGTTACGTATGGTTGCATACGAGAGGAAGCCGGGGAAGGGGTTCATATGTGTGACAGGGTACGTAAAAACAAAGTTGAATCCATGGGCCATCTGCATGCTCACAACTGAACTACTTGTAGAAATGGTCTTCTTCTGTGAAGAAGTGGCAATCACCATATATATATATATATATATATATATATATATATATATATATAATCAATGGTAATATTATGGATTTACACTCATAACTTGAAGTTTCAAGGTAATGCAATCATCAGATGAGTCCAATGGTTGAGATCTTAAAAACCTTAAAAATCTTGTTTGATTATCAGGTTTTTTTGAACACAAATTTAACGTCATAACATTACATCATGTGAACACGATCCACATCACATAAACGTTAAACAAGCCACAGTTAAAAAAAAAAACAATTTTTAGCTTTATATTTCCCATCGCGTGAAAACGCTTCACGTTTATATAAACACTAAAAAATTACTGGTTTTTAAAATCTCAACCATTTCACGACTGGTTTTTAAGATCTCAACCATTGGACTCATCTGATGATTGGATTACCATGAAACTTCAAGTTATGAATGTAAATCCATAATATTACCATTGATTATAAATCTGCTCTGCTTTATTAGCATTGAGCACCTTTTCATGCCAATACTTTTCTCATTTTTTCATTCTCTATTCATTATATATATATATATATATATATATATATATATATAAAGATAACCAAAAAACTTGTGTATTCAGCTAACTAGATCTGACCAGTTTGTATAGAAAGGGATAGACTGATTATATTACATATACCTGTGTGTTATATAAAGAACATAACATTAGTAGGACTGATTAGAACAGGTATCACCAAACATTTTTCATGGCAGTCCACACAATTGAAAAAATAATGAGTGCAGGCCACATTATTATTGTGTTCAATACTTGCTAGCCAGAACGAAAGCTCCGAGAAAAAGATGTAAAACAAAATTTATCTTCCCATGTTATATTCATGGATGAGTGGCGTAAGATGCACAAAAAAAAAAAAAAAAAATTTACCCAACATATTTATTTTCAAAACATTATCAAAGAATGCAACATTAGCAGAAAGGTTTAGTGAGGTTTGTAAAACTGAATTCCGTCGGCGGGCCTGATAAGATGCCTTCGTGGGCCAGTAGTTTGGTGGCCCCTGGATTAGAGTAATGTCTGTTTTTTTCTGAGTAATGAATCAACTCTTTGCCTACTAAATTTTCTTGGTATTTTTTTTTTTATCTGTATTATAGGATATTTCTAAGTTTCAAAGTTCACTATCTCTATTCCCCTCAGAATTCATTCTATTCAAATAAGTAAAAAGTAAGTAAAGTCGACAAGGTGGCCTAAAGTTGGTATCAGCCAGTCAGCGAGGGAGTCTATCCCCTTTTCAATAGCGCTAGACCAAGGAGATTGTTTTAGCATCCGAGGTGGAGCGCCACACCTACCATCAGCTCCTTACTTTACCGCACAGATCCCTGTGCTACTCATATGCAGAGTTAGCGAGGACCATTATTGAACTAAGAACCTTGTGGTTTCTAGCCGAACGCTCTACCGACTGAGCTAACCCGGCTAAAGTCCCATTATTATTGTAATCCGAGTCCTTCTGCTCAATTATAATGAACTAACCATGTACTTTGCTCAAGTGTGGTGGGAGAGCTGCTGCAAGCGGTTTAAAGTAGGCAAAGTTAAATACTGAAAAAAAAAAAAAAAAATCAGTAAACAGCCCTATGCAAAGTTAAACATGAGGCAAACAATTATTCATCCTAAATGCCCGATAAAAAGAATGTCCCCAATAGAAAATTACCACTGAACGTAATTCATACTAGGTTATAAAATAAAAAATTAAAAAAATTTAGTGGGAAACATGTCAAAATCCCCCCTGCACTGTTAAACAATTATTAATTCTGTAATTATTTAGTTAAAAAAGATTATTGTATTGTTATGATATCAGAAAACTTTATGCAACTAGAATGTTTAGAAAAAAAAAAAAAAAAAGGGAAAAAAAAGTGCCAAAAATCAGATGTTTGAGAAAGTCTTTCATTATATATACTAGCAAATATATGCACCCTCCATAGGGTGCAAGTATTTAAGTTTTAATGTAATAAAATATTGTATTAAATTAGAAAGGCTAATGAAACTAAATAAGAATACAGATAAAAAGATTTGAAACAGAGGGAGTATAATAAAAAATGGAACAACTGAAACTTACTCTTCCATCACTTTCATCTTTCATTGTTATTTTTTTCTAATTTAAGTATTTAGTTATAAGAGGAAGTAAAGAATAAAATGACAGTTATTTTATCTTGTTAATGGATTTCATTTAAGATTCATTGAAGAGATTTTTACTTATATTCATTAAAATAAAACCAAACAGTTAGAAATCAATAATACTAAGCACATATTTATTAAATTCGATTTTTTAATATTAATATGCAAATTAGCCTTCCCGTTCACAGTGTAAACCGCTATTTTGTTGTATATATAAATATAAATGCATGTTGTCAGTATGTAGACATAGTTAACAGTATTAATAATGTAAGACAATTTTATTAATAATTGAGGTTTAAATAAAAATAAAATCATGGAGAATGTGATGTAAATAACGAGAAGAATTGTGACTTGAGTAGGAATATAGTTTCGGTTACAGACAGAAAAACACACAATCTCCATTATAATAAGATATGTATATATATATATATATTATATATATATATATATATATATATACACAGGGTGTTCGGAAGAAATTTGAAAGTTTCATAAGGGAAAAGAAAAAGTGCTTGGTAACTATAAAATTTAATGGATTTTAAAGAAATTCAGCCTGCATTGTTGAGTCTCCATTTGAAATAAATTTATTATAGTCAAATGATGGATTGTTAAGTTTTTCTTTCTTTGAAAGTTAAATATTGGTCTCTATATGATTAATTTATTAGTTATCATACATTGAGCTCTCTTGGGGATTTATTTGTATGAATCTATAAGTTTGCATCTACATGAGCATACAGTATGAATATACAGTGAAATTTTGATGATCCCAAATAGAATCATCCTTTACTTACCAGTCAATTGGATTATTTTATATATATATATATATATATATATATATATATATAAGGATTGCACAGACAAGGTCAACAGTGCTTGTTAACTGTTAGTTTCTCCCCTATGTGATCTATAGGTCCAATATATCAATTAATATTGATAATATATTATCTGTGTTATTCACACTATTGTCCCCATCTTCATTGTTACAACGTTTTGTCCGATATGCCCTCCTGTCTTCTTCAGGTATTTCTTGTCGGATTCGGGAACCTTCTTTTCAAACTCTGGAACCTCGAGTTCGAAAAAAGAAGGTTCCCGAGTCCAAAAAGAAGGTTCCCAAGTCCGACAAGAAATACCTGAAGAAGACCGGAGGGCATGTCGGCCGAAACGTTGTACAGATAACAATGAAGATGAGGACAATAGTCAGAATAACGCAGATAATATTAATCTAGTCGGGTTTTGAAATTTGATTAATTGAATGCTTTTCTTTTCAATTCTTTACTTTTTTTTCTTTTCTTTTTTTTTTTTTTTTTTTTTTTCCTACACTGGCTTTTGTCTTATTTTCCTGCATGGTTTTTATTCAGCTTCCAGGAAAAGTATAGCGCCGAATCCTCATCTCAAACATTCAGAAAAAATTGATAATATAGTTTGCTATATCTATAAGTAAAGAGTGCTCAATATCATTGATAGAGCATGTATATCTAAGTTTATGAAATAAGTAGTTAATTTAACTACCTATTTTTGTAAAAGTCTTTTTTTTCTAAAACTCTTACGAAAAAAATTAAATACTGATTCAAAACAAAGTTGAGTTAACTACATCGTATTTTTATTTTAAAATTTTCTTATTGTTATTATGTTGACTTATTTACGAAATAAGAAGTTAATTTAACTACCTATTTTTGTAAAAGGCTTTTTTTCTAAAACTCTTACGAAAAAATTAAATACTGATTCAAAACAAAGTTGAGTTAACTACATCGTATTTTATTTTAAAATTTTCTTATTGTTATTATGTTGACTTATTTACGAAATAAGAAGTTAATTTAACTACCTATTTTGTAAAAGGCTTTTTTTTTCTAAAACTCTTTAAATTAAATACTGATTAAAAACAAAGTAATAATAAATTTTTGTAAGATAGATTATTTCATTTCATTTCTAACTAAATTAATATTTTAAAGACAGGAATAAAAAGATTGCGATATGAATAAGATTTGATTTTTCCTTAAAACACACTTTTGCTGTCCGACGCAATAATATGAAGACAGAGTCAACAATGCTTGGTAGCTGTTACCAAGTACTGTTGACTTTATGTCTTTGTTACATGAACTTATATCATTATTATTATTATCATTATTCTCTAAAGGTAACTCACACATATTTGTCTACACAAGACCTCCATTTCAACCTGTGTTTTGCTAGTTTTTCATCCACTCTTATTAGTCTAGAGAAGACCTCCATTTTCATCCACTCTTATTAGTCTAGAGAAGACCTCCATTTTTTCATCCACTCTTATTAGTCTAGAGAAGACCTCCATTTTTCATCCACTCTTATTAGTCTAGAGAAGACCCATTTTTCATCACTCTTATTAGTCTAGAGAAGACCTCCATTTTTCATCCACTCTATTAGTCTAGAGAAGACCTCCATTTTTCATCCACTCTTATTAGTCTAGAGAGACCTCCATTTTTTCATCCACTCTTATTAGTCTAGAGAAGACCTCCATTTTTCATCCACTCTTATTAGTCTAGAGAAGACCTCCATTTTTCATCCACTCTTATTAGTCTAGAGAAGACCTCCATTTTTCATCCACTCTTATCTAGAGAAGACCTCCATTTTTCATCCACTCTTATTTCTAGAGAAGACCTCCATTTTTCATCCACTCTTATTTGTCTAGAGAAGACCTCCATTTTATCTTACTATGGTCAAGTCACACTGAATCAAATTTAATGTTGAATCAAGTCATTTAGGACTTGGGTTTATTACAGTGCCCGCTATTGCTTAAGTGGTCACCCAATTAAGTATTGAACAGGCTCATTACTGCTTAACTTTGGTGATCTTGTGGGGTGTTTTGTTTTATGACATATCAACCCTTTTTGGGTCATTTAATGCTGATTCAAGTAATTTTTTTATAAACAAAGGACCCAGGTTGCTTAGAATACCTGCTGTTGCTTAAGTGGTCACCCAATTAAGTATTGAAGAGGCTCATCACTGCTTAACTTCAGTTTTAAGTTTGGTTCATCGTTTTGTTTTATGGCATATAAACCACTTTTTGGGTCATTTAATGCTGAATCAAGTCATTTTTGATAAACAAAGGACTTGGGTTGCTTACGTTATCTGTTATTGCGTAATTGGTCACCCATCTAAATATTGAATAGGCTCATTGTTGCTTAACTTTAGTAATCTAACAGGAACCAGTGCTATGAGCGTGACTTTACTGTAATGAAACTTACTGGATGATAAATATAAGTATTACATTCCTAATTAATTTATTACCAAAGACATTTCATCAATTTGTTGGTTGATTTTTGTTTTATGGCATATTTTGGGTCATTTAATGTCAAGTCATTTTAGATAAACAAAGGGCTTGGATTGCTAACAGTAACAGCTGTTGCTTAAGTGGTCACCCAATTAAGTATTGAACAGGCTCATCACTGCTTAACTTTGGTGACCTAGCAGGAACTGGTGCTTTCAATATGATTTGACCATAATAACCCTTTTTAGGTCATTTAATGCCAAATCAAGTCATTTTTGATAAACAAAGGACTCTGGTTGCTTACAGTACCTGCTGTTGCTTAAGTGGTCACCCAATTAAGTATTGAACAGGCTCATCACTGCTTAACTTTGCTAACCTAGCAGGAACTGGTGCTTTCAATATGATTTGACCATAATAACCCATTTTTAGGTCATTTAATGCCAAATCAAGTCATTTTTGATAAAACAAAGGACTCTGGTTGCTTACAGTACCTGCTGTTGCTTAAGTGGTCACCCAATTAAGTATTGAACAGGCTCATCACTGCTTAACTTTGGTGACCTAGCAGGAACTGGTGCTTTCAATATGATTTGACCATAATAACCCTTTTTAAGTCATTTAATGCCAAATCAAGTCATTTTTGATAAACAAAGGACTCTGGTTGCTTACAGTACCTGCTGTTGCTTAAGTGGTCACCCAATTAAGTATTGAACAGGCTCATCACTGCTTAACTTTGGTGACCTAGCAGGAACTGGTGCTTTCAATATGATTTGACCATAATAACCCTTTTTAAGTCATTTAATGCCAAATCAAGTCATTTTTGATAAACAAAGGACTCTGGTTGCTTACAGTACCTGCTGTTGCTTAAGTGGTCACCCAATTAAGTATTGAACAGGCTCATCACTGCTTAACTTTGGTGACCTAGCAGGAACTGGTGCTTTCAATATGATTTGACCATAATAACCCATTTTTAGGTCATTTAATGCCAAATCAAGTCATTTTTGATAAACAAAGGACTCAGGTTGCTTACAGTACCTGCTGTTGCTTAAGTGGTCACCCAATTAAGTATTGAACAGGCTCATCACTGCTTAACTTTGGTGACCTAGCAGGAACTGGTGCTTTCAATATGATTTGACCATAATAACCCATTTTTAGGTCATTTAATGCCAAATCAAGTCATTTTTGATAAACAAAGGACTCTGGTTGCTTACAGTACCTGCTGTTGCTTAAGTGGTCACCCAATTAAGTATTGAACAGGCTCATCACTGCTTAACTTTGGTGACCTAGCAGGAACTGGTGCTTTCAATATGATTTGACCATAATAACCCTTTTTAGGTCATTTAATGCCAAATCAAGTCATTTTTGATAAACAAAGGACTCTGGTTGCTTACAGTACCTGCTGTTGCTTAAGTGGTCACCCAATTAAGTATTGAACAGGCTCATCACTGCTTAACTTTGGTGACCTAGCAGGAACTGGTGCTTTCAATATGATTTGACCATAATAACCCTTTTTAGGTCATTTAATGCCAAATCAAGTCATTTTTGATAAACAAAGGACTCAGGTTGCTTACAGTACCTGCTATTGTTTAAGTGGTTACCCAATTAAATACTGAACAGGCTCATTGCTGCTTAACTTTAGTTTTAAGTTTAGTTCATTAATTGTTTTGTTTTATGGCATATCAACCCTTTTCAGATCATTTAAAGCTGTGTCAAGTCATTTTTGATAAACAAAGGACTCAGGTTGCTTACAGTACCTGCTGTTGCTTAAGTGGTCACCCAATTAAGTATTGAACAGGCTCATCACTGCTTAACTTTGGTGACCTAGCAGGAACTGGTGCTTTCAATATGATTTGACCATAATAACCCTTTTTAAGTCATTTAATGCCAAATCAAGTCATTTTTGATAAACAAAGGACTCAGGTTGCTTACAGTACCTGCTCTTGCTTAATTGGTCACCCAATTAAGTAATGAACAGGCTCATCACTACTTAACTTTGGTGATCTAGTAGGATGTGATACAAGGTCAATTTCTTAAGCAGATTTTACCAGGTCTGAATTCAGAGTTTCCCTTCTCTTAGATCAGTTACCATAATAAGGTTAAAGATCCCAGTCTGCCCTACCATTTACTGGAGGGAGAATAGTTCGATTCATACCTTTCCCAAGGGTATTAGCGTCATATGAAATGCAAACAGCCTTGCCCAGGATTTTAATTTCACTAATATATACAAACATTTAAAAAAAAAATCTTTCTTAACTCCTTAACATCACAGCATACCCCTGCTATTCATATATAAATACATTTGTAAAACAAGACACCATCAAAGAAAAAGTAAACATTAAAAGATTTTAAAAATCTTTTGGCATTATATAAGCTAGCAAATATATACACCCTCCATAGGGTGAAAGTATTTAAATTTTAATGTAACAAAATATTAGATTAAATTAGAAAGGCTAATGAAACTAAATAAAGATACAGATAAAATGATTCAAAACAGAGGTGGGTATAATCGAAAAATAGAACAACTTTGAAACTTACTCTTCCATCACTCCCGTCTTTTATTGCTAAATCTTCCTAATTTATCTCTTTAGTTAAAATAGGAAGTAAAGAATAAAATGACAGTTATTTCTTCTTGTTAATGGATTTCTTTTAAGATTTATCCCTGAGATTATTGCTAATATTCATTAAGATAAAACCACACAATTAAAAGTTAATACTAAGCACATATTTATTAAAATCAATTTTTTAAAATCAATAAGTAAATTAGCCTTCCTATTCATATGGAAAACTGCTATTTTGTTTTATATATAAATACAGTTGCATGTTATTAGTATGCACACCCACCTCTTGGGGTGGCAGTCCAGTGTCTTTGGCCCCGGACTGTGGCTACAATTAATAGCATTGATCCCAGGGGCTATACCCCCAGGCAATACCTGCTCCCTCGATTTAAAGGGGCAGTGCTGGGTTTATTGCCCAGTGCCTGAGGCGCCTCCCTTGAGGGGGAATGCCGACAGGATCAACGCAATTTTTACACCCGCCACCCATGAGCTTCAGTTCGTGGGTGGTCCCACATTAATACGGCTTTGTGCCTGACCCGTACATGTGGGGTACAAGGTAAATATCTAGTATGTAGACCCGGCCAACGCGAGGGGTCCAGTGGCTTTGACCCTGGACCTTACAAGCTAATATCATTGATCCCAGGGGACCATCCCCCCAGACAACACCTGCCTCCTCGATTTAAAGGGGCAGGGCTGTGGTGCTCCCTTGAGGGGGAATCCCGACGGGATCAACACATTTTTTGCACCTGCCACCCATGAGCTTCGGTTTGTGGGTGGTCCCACATTAATAGGGCCTTGTGCCTAACCTGTATACATGGAGTACGTGTTAAATACCTAGTATGTAGATAAGGCCAACAGTATTAATAATGTAAAACAATTTTATTAATAATTGCGGCTTAAATAAAAAAATAAAATCATGGAGAATGTGATGTAAATAACTAAGGGAAATGTGACTTGAGTAGTAATATAGTTTCCGTTACAGACAGAAAAACACACATAATCTCCATTATAATAAGAAGATAAGACTTACTTTTGCTATAACTCTATGTTCCGGGTCTTTATACAGAGAAATAAAATCATGGAGAATGTGATGTAAATAACTAAGGGAAATGTGACTTGAGTAGTGACATAGTTTCGGTTACAGACAGACAAACACACATAATCTCCATTATAATAAGAAGATAAGACTTACTTTTGCTATAACTCTATGTTCCGGGTCTTTATACAGAGAAATAAAATCATGGAGAATGTGATGTAAATAACTAAGGGAATTGTGACTTGAGTAGTGACATAGTTTCGGTTACAGACAGAAAAACACACAATCTCCATTATAATAATAAGACTAGAAGAACAAAAAAACGCCCTAAATGCGGAGGAGTAAAAATTAATTTCACACTGTAAACCGCTATTTTGTAGTATATATAAATACAATTGCATATTATTAGTATGTAGATATGGTCAAGAGTATTAATAATGTAAAACGATTTTATTACTAATTGAGGTTTAAATAAATTATATAAATACAATTGCATGTTATTAGTATGTAGATATGGTCAAGAGTATTAATAATGTAAAACGATTTTATTACTAATTGAGGTTTAAATAAATATATAAATACAATTTGCATGTTATTAGTATGTAGATATGGTCAAGAGTATTAATAATGTAAAACGATTTTATTACTAATTGAGGTTTAAATAAATATATAAATACAATTGCATATTATTAGTATGTAGATATGGTCAAGAGTATTAATAATGTAAAACAATTTTATTACTAATTGAGGTTTAAATAAATATATAAATACAATTGCATATTATTAGTATGTAGATATGGTCAAGAGTATTAATAATGTAAAACAATTTTATTACTAATTGAGGTTAAATAAAAATATGATCATGGAGAATGTGACAGACAGCCAAACACAGAATCTCCATTATAATAAGATGAAAAAAAAAAAAAGGAACAAGAAGAAAACAAGTAACAAGGACAATTTTCTTTGGATGTTTCTTTTTGAACTCTGGACCCATCGCGTAACAAATATAACGATTGAGTTAATATAATTTTAAGTGATAATCATCTGGATGTTGAAGGTACCCAGTCATGGTTAAATGGAATGAGAACAATCTCCCAATATGGATTAAGGGATTCAGTTGAAAGTTCCTTGAATGTTTCCGATTCCAACATGAAGGCTCCTGAGTACAACAAGAAACATCTGAAAAAGGTCAGAGAGCACATCAGATGAAACGTTGTGTATATAACAACAAAGATGAGGACAACAGTCTGAGAAATCTATATAATACAAATTTATAAAATCTATTTTCTTTTTCCCTTATAATTTGGACTATCAAACCTCATTTAAAAAAAATAACAAGAAACACCTGAAGAAGGCCGGAGGGCACATTGGCCGAAATGTTGCGAGATAAGGACAATGGTCAGAATAATCTCTATAATACAAATTATCAAGACTCATCTAAAAAAAATTCAGAAAAAGGACAATTTTGTTTTTAAGGGTTTTAGAATTAATAGGAAACATAAGGATAATAATGATGGTATTCATGTAAGTAATAAATGATAATAAAATAATAATCATTTATAGGATGATTATAAGTGTAGTCATGTAAGTGATAAATGATAATAAAATAATAATAATCATTTATAGGATGATTATAAGTTTATTCATGTAAGTGATAAATGATAATAAAATAATAATAATCATTTATAGGATGATTATAAGTGTATTCATGTAAGTGATAAATGATAATAAAATAATAATAATCATTTATAGGATGATTATAAGTGTATTCATGTAAGTGATAAATGATAATAAAATAATAATAATCATTTATAGGATGATTATAAGTGTATTCATGTAAGTGATAAATGATAATAAAATAATAATCATTTATAGGATGATTATAAGTGTAGTCATATAAGTGATAAATGATAATAAAATAATAATCTTTTATAGGATGATTATAAGTGTATTCATGTAAGTGATAAATGATAATAAAATAATAATAATCATTTATAGGATGATTATAAGTGTATTCATGTAAGTGATAAATGGTAATAAAATAATAATCATTTATAGGATGATTATAAGTGTATTCATGTAAGTGATAAATAATAATTATAACTATTATCACTGCATGGTGAAAATAAAATAAGTGAAAGTAAACTTTAAAAAACTGAATAAGTAATTATCTAGGTAATTATAAGGATCAACTTAACAACATGATGATCATTATAAAATGATAGCTATATAAAACAATTTTATGATAATGATCATTATAAAAATTTAACCTTTTTAAATATCAAAACATTATGTTTACATATGGTTTTCTATTATTATTTTATTTTATTTTTAAACTAATTTTAATTAGAATGCTGTATATGTAAAAAAAAAATTCCCATTGAAACACGTGTGGGCATATAATAAATTTCATCCATCCAATTACATTTATATTTTTCCATTTATCTTCAAGTTTAACTATATAAAACAATTTTATAATAATGAGCATTATAAAAGTTTGACTATATAAAACAATTTTATAATAATGAGCATTATAAAAGTTTGACTATATAAAACAAATTATGCCAAAAAAAAAAAAAGTAGAATAAAATTGCAAATATATTAACAATTAAAATTGTTAGAATGTCCCTACCATCTGAAGAGAATGGCGCCGATGGTGTCCATTTGTCATCATTAATGGTATCACATCCAAATGCCAACGAATAAATTATGATAAGGAAAGAGAGAAGAAGATAAGCGAGAGAAAAATGAATTAAAAGAGTGTGAAAGAGGGAATAGAATGGACTAATCCAAGAATAGAATGGACTGATCCATGAATAGAAAGGACTGATCCAAGAAAACAATGCCATCAACAATGATTTTTTTTTCCTGTTTCTTTTAAGTTGGAAGAACGAAGCCAAACTTTTGGCAAAATGAAAGCGAAAGGTTGGTCACATAATAGTGTATTCCGTGATGTACAAGTTCCTTGGTAACAAAAGGCACCGGAATCCAAACCTGACTTTGCTGCAGAGTGGAGAATAAAGCGCTGCTTAGCAGGGGCAATTATGCACAACTAAAGTTGTGAAAGGTGGGCTCAAGAAAGATATATTAGCCATGGTAAAATAAAAAATTTAAATAAACAAAAAGAAAGGAAGGAAGAAAGATAGGAAGATAGAAAGAAAGAAGTTATGTTTAACAAAAAGAAAGAAGAAAGAAAAAAAAAGATAGGAAGAAGAAAGAAAGATAGAAAGAAAGATAGAAAGAAGAAAGAAAGAAGTTATGTTAACAAAAAGAAAGAAAGAAAAAACAAAGATAGGAAGAAAGGAAGAAAGAAAGAAGTTATGTTTAACAAGAGAAAGAAGAGGAAAACAACTGGTAGAGAGAAGAGGAACTTCTGGACCAAAAAGTAAACTTTTAGAATAGACTAAGAGGTCAACACATGACCTTTTGTTAAGATTTTGGCTAAAACAACAAAAAAAACCCCCAAAAAACAAAGATACCTATCTGATAGAGTTTGTTTTTGTTTTTTGTTTTTTTTTTTTAAAAAGAAATAGGAGGGGTGGTGAAACTTACAAACTAAGGGTATCTATAAAATAACTTCTTAAATCCACCCCAATGTCAAAGAGGGCAAGGCTTGGGCATAAGCGAGATAAGATAAAAAAAAAAAAAAATGATTCTCAGACAAAAACCCCTTATAATACCAATAACACGTTCCGCGCCCCACCTAACTGACTGGCATTGGTGAAAGAAACATTCAGAAGAGCACCTTATTGAAAGAAACAACACGCATACACAAAAGAAAAGAAAAAGAAAAAGAAACAAGAAAAAAAAAAAAAATTGATCTAAATCCAAACTCCATTTTTCCATGTTACCCCATCTACTTTTCTATGCTCTATACATATACCCCATGCCAATGTTCGGGGGGGGGGGGGAGAGAGAGAGAGAGAGAGAGAGAGAGAGAGAGAGAGAGAAAACAAAAAGAAGGGCGAAAAGAAGAAGAAGAAGAAGGCAAAGAATAATAATAATAATAATAATAATAATAATAATAATAATAATAATAATAAGAAGAAGAAAGTCTGAATCTATTTATGTTTGTATATAAGATAACAGGATGGCCACTTTTAGAATATTGGCATGTGAGGCACACACACACAAAAAGGCATAAATGTCCTACTTAATAAAAAAAAGGGGGGGGCGGCCAGTGAGCAAAGTGAATAAACCAGATGATGTTCTCTTTTTCTTGGTACAAATGTGACTGATACGTTCTTTTTATCGTTTTATCTTTTCTTTTTTGCTTACATATCTTGATAGGTAACATTTACATGGTGATAATATACACAAGACAATATCTTTATATCAAAGTTTCAGAGAGAGAGAGAGAGAGAGAGAGAGAGAGAGAGAGAGAAGAGAAAAAGGAGAGAGAGAGAGAGAGAGAGAGAGAGAGAGAGAGAGAGAGAGAGAAGGAAAAAGGGGAGAGAGAGAGAGAGAGAGAGAGAGAGAAGGAAAAAGGGGAGAGAGAGAGAGAGAGAGAGAGAGAAGGAAAAAGGTGAGAGAGAGAGAGAGAAGGAAAAAGGTGAGAGAGAGAGAGAGAGAGAGAGAGAGAGAGAGAGAAATTAAAGAGAAAGATTTGATTAAATAAAATGCAAGATAAGTTTGGTGTCTTTGTCTAATGGCATATGAACCTTTGAAGGTTGTTTAATGCCAAAACCATCCTTGTAGAAGAACAGTAAGTAAAGTAAAGTCGTCAGGGCGGCCTAAAGTCGGTATCAGCCAGCCAGCGAGGGAGTCTATCCCCATTTCACCAGCGCTAGAACCAAGGAGATTGTTTTAATGCGTCTGAGGTGGAGCGCCACACCTACCATCAGCTACTCACTTTATTGCACAGATCCCTGTGCTACTCATACACTGAGTTGGCGAGAGCTGGTATCGACCTAAGAACCTTGCGGTTTCTAGCCGAATGCTCTACGGACTGAGCTAACCCAGGCACCTTTTAACCCATAGTTTGGGGGGGGGATGAAGGGTTTCATACCTTTCCCATGGTAATTGTGTTTGATGAATATATAGATATACCAAAAAAAAAAAAAAAAAAAAAAAGAAAAAAAAAGAAAAGAAAAGAAAAGATAGATAAAAGAATTATCCAATAAAAATGAAGGCAGATTTGACGTATTTATGTCTGATTTATAGTCTTATACATTTCTAATTCAATACAGAATTTTAATTATTTTTATATTGTTAAGCCTTTATATAAACCAGCTTTATAAAAAGGGTAACTGTAATAAGTAATTGCGAATTAGCTCCCCTACTTTATGATTACCTCCCCTTTGGAGAACTCTCCAGTGAATACTAGACTATAAAAACTCTTAATAAGTGTACCAATTATTCTAAGTAGAATAAAGCTTTCCAAAGTCTGTAATAAGTAATTGCGAGTTAGCTCCTCTACTTTATGATTACCTCCCCTTTGGAGAACTCTCCAGTGAATACTAGACTATATAAACTCTTAATAAGTGTACCAATTATTCTAAGTAGAATAAAGCTTTCCAAATTCTGTAATAAGTAATTGCGAGTTAGCTCCCCTACTTTATGATTACCTCCCCTTTGGAGAACTCTCTAGGGAATAATAGACTATATAAACTCTCAATAAGTGTACCATTATTCTAAGTAGAATAAAGCTTTCCAAAGTCTGTAATAAGTAATTGCGAGTTAACTCCCTACTTTATGATTACCTCCCCTTTGGAGAACTCTCCAGTGAATACTAGACTATATAAACTCTCAATAAGTGTACCAATTATTCTAAGTAGAATAAAGCTTTCCAAAGTCTATCAGTGTTATTGTTTGTCATTACACTGTGAGTTCTTTAAGTGAGAATAAAACAAGTAAACTCTCTCCGATAACAGGATAATAACTGAATTTTATTTAAAAAATTTGGTGCCTGTCAATGTATGTGTGTGTGAGTGTGCATGACAGATGACCGAAGATGAGTCAGCTTTATTCATGAGGTCACAACAATTATTATCCATTTATTTAGAATAAGCAAAGTTGTTGGGGTGGCCTTAAGTCGGTATCAGCCAATCAGCAAGGGAGTCTATCCCCTTTTCACTACCACAGTGCTACTCATACGCTGAATTGGTGAGTGTCGGTTTCGAACTAGGAACCTTATGGTTTCTAGCCGAATGTTCTACTGACTGAGCTAACCTGGCCCTAAGATGGTGATAATAAAAGTAGTAGTAAAGTCGTCAGGGTGGCTTAAAGTCGGTATCAGCCAATCAGTGAGGGAGGCTATTCCCCTTTTTACTAGTGCTAGACCAAGGAGATTGTTTTTGCATCTGAGGTGGAGCGCCACACCTACCATCAGCTCCTTACTTAATCAAATGTTCAGTTTTAGCAATTTTTTTTCTCTCACTTGATGAAACCAGATAAAATACAATTCTTCTTAAAAAAATTACCGTCTTTACAAAGAGTAAAAAAAGGATTTTTAAAATCCAGCCAATGGGAGAAAAAGGATTCATAAAATCCAGCCAATGGGAGAAAAAGGATTCATAAAATCCAGCCAATGGGAGAAAAAGGATTCATAAAATCCAGCCAATGGGAGAAAAAGGATTCATAAAATCCAGCCAATGATAGAAAAAGGGATCATAAAATTCCAACCAATTAGAATAACAGATGCATAAAAATTCAACCAATAAAAGCAACTGGAGGGAGGAGGGAGAGAGTAGATAAAAATCCAATCAATGAGAACAAAGTTAAGGATCATAAAATTACAACCAATTAAACAATTTAATTTCTAGCATTCATAATTAAGTTTCAAACTTGAAATCAGAAATAAAATTCTTTGTTTCTGGTTATTTGACATGTTACTAGTAAATGTGGATTTATATATATATATATATATATATATATATATATATATATATATATATATATTCGTCATACAACATGTGATAGCACGTGCAATACCCTGCCTTCATCAGCTGCCTACTAGGAGTGATAACACAGTTTCGGTAGCTAAGGCAGGACTGCCACTTCCTAGCACTACCAAGCAGCTTTCGCCACCGAATAGGATATTAAAAAGAAATAAGATGAAATAATGCAGAAAAGAAATTATAAGATCCGTTCATCGGAGAAGTTTTGTTATCAGTGCAGTTTGTTATTTAAAAACACGTTGGTTTCGGCTGTTGACTTGATTACGCGATTGCAGATATTACATAACAACACCGGAATGATGATTCCGCGCGTGTATCATTCGTGCTGAAGACTTTTAAACCTCGACCAGATCCAGCTAGATGCATTTTGCACTGTGGTTTGAAGACGATGTGAGGCGATTTTCAAACAGTGGCCAGTAATTCCTATTTTTGAAAGAAACGAAATGACTGAGTGTCCTAGAAATCCACGACACTCTACCTCAATAGGAATCACATGGCATGTGCAACCCTTTTCCATGCAAATTCATAATTTCAACCTAATTCCCTTAAATCTTATTACTTTGTAGATATTCACTTGTCTTTTAACTCTTAATGTCCTATACCGCCTCATTCTACCTGGCCGGAAGTCACATTCATTTTCCTAATCTACCCCAAATAATAGCCTTTTCATTTAATTTTAAATATCAAACATATTTAGAAGTCTTTGATTTAAGGGAAATAACTGGTAACTTTAAATGAAAAGGACATTTCTAGCCATTTATTGATAAATCCTTATAGGAATGGGGATGTGGACTTTGTTTAAATGTAATATTAAACATATTTAGAAGTCTTTAATTTAAGGGAAATAACAGGTAACTTTAAATGAAAAGGCCATTTTTAGCCATTTATTGATAAATCCTTATAGGAATGGGGATCTGGACTTTATTTAAATGTAATATTAAACATATTTAGAAGTCTTTGATTTAAGGGAAATAATAGGTAACTTTAAATGAAAAGGCCATTTTTAGCCATTTTTTTATAAATCCTTATAGGAATGGGGATGTGGACTTTGTTTAGATATAATATTAAACATATTTAGAAGTGTTTGATTTAAGGGAAATAACAGGTAACTTTAAATGAAAAGGCCATTTAAATTTTTTTTGATAAATCCTTATAGTAATTGGGATCTGGACTTATGAAATTCTCAATGCGATTTTAAGAGTTAAGAAACATTAATTCACCTATTGACTGAGGGAATAGTTTTCTTTTTTAAAATTTAAAAAAAAACATTTCTCTTGATTATTATAGCATATAAAAAATAATAATTAAAAAAATTAAAATAAAATTAACATGTATATAAACGAACAAAAATAAAACATTTAAGAATCTGAAAAGGAAAAACAACCACAAAGAAAAGGAAAAAGAAAAAAAAAAAAAATGGAAATTATTTCAATACAAATAAAACTTTTTCTTTTCTTTTTTTTTTAAAGCTGTAAAAGGAAGAAGAAGAAGAAGAAGAAGAAGAAGAAAAAATAAACATCATTACTGGATTTAAAAAAAAATGTCTAAAAGCAAACGGCATATAACTAAGATAGCTGTAAATCTTTTTTTTTTGTCTTTAACAGCAACAGACATTAGATTATTCTGAGGTAAGAAGCTTTGACAGAAAAATACATTTTAAAAAGGAAATAGCAGTAAGCTCATGCTAAATGTTAGTAAGAAAAGTTACTTATTGAATGAAAAAAAAAAAAAAAAAAAATGATAATTCTTAGAAATTAAATTTGAATTTCATAAATTTTTAATTCATAAGAAGGATTAAAAATAATGAAGCAATGAATTAGGCAGTTTAGAAGTAATGTAGTTTGGTTAGTTTTACGGCACATCAACCTCAGTGGGTCATTTAATGCCGACAATGTTTTGAAATAAATTCATTCTTAATGGATACACAATGTTTTTATAAATACATTTTTCTATTTAACCCATAGATGGAACCCTAACAGGTACTACCACTCCGGGTCAGAGTGGACCTGGGAGCAATGGTGATGAAAAGGTGCTCCATATTCACCAAACCTCCAGAACTGGAACCTCACCATCAGATAGAGTTTAACATCATTCCCAGGACATGAAAACCCTCAGTCACCACCTTCTAGCACCCAAATGATAAAAAGGGGTTTGGGCTTGCCATAAGGGCAATCATATAGGGTCACGCTGGGGCTTGACGTGACCATATTGGAGGAGGTCTGTCTGACCACCCGTCTAGCCCAAGTGAGGAGTAATGAAATAAGTTTGTGTATTGAAGTTAAAATTATTACAAGATACAATTGTAAAAAAAAAAAAAAAAAAGAAAAGATTATGTGGTTAAAAACGAAAAGATTTACAAAAAACAAAAAACATTAAGTATTATCTAAAATCTTATAAGAATAAAATTTTAAACCTTTTTTTTTTATTGCTTATTGACCAAAATTACTTTATGCTAAATTAGCAATTAAATATTATTTAGAATTAAAATCTATGGCTGTTGAAGGTGGTGTTTAAGTATAGCTGGGGGGTGAGGGTGAAATTCTCATCATGCTTGGTTTGGTTTCTTTGTTTAATGGCATATCAACCTTTGTGAGTTATTTAATGCCAAAGTCCTCCTTGCAGAAGAACAGTAGTGGTACTATTTAACACATAGCTGGGGGAAATGAAAGGTTTCATAACTTTTCCAAGGGGTTTGGTTTGGTTCATTTGTTTGACCAGTATATATGATCATATATATATATATATATATATATAAGGTTGGATATGTCAATCATAAGAAATCTCATAAGAGACAATTCATGCACACTCCAGCAACAAACAATGTGTCTTTTGCAATCTGTAACAGAGCCTCTAAGTCTGCTTTTGGTCTTAAGAGACATATGGTGGTGCAAAGACATCAAATTTCACCATCTGATCCATTCAGTCCAGTGGGAAGGATGTCCTTCCTATGTCATATTTACATAAAACTTTGTGGATCTGCAGCGGGATTGATGAGTCACTTGAGAGCTCATGAGAGGAAAGGTTCTGGTAGTGGGGTTGTAGGATTGTGAGGGATGAAAGTGATCATATGGCAACCAGTCTAGGAGAAGGAAAACTCTGAATTCAAAACTGTTAAACTTAAAAATTGAGCTTGTGTTACATCCTGCTCGTGTGCGGAGGGGTTGGTAAATATATACAATATAAATAAAAAAAAACTTTTAAAGTTATTATATTAGGCCTGTACAGAAATGCACACCTGTTAAAAACTTTCATTTTTATTTTTATTTTTATTTTCCAACTATTGACTAATTATCAAATCTTATTTTTTCTACCTGAAGTAAAAAGAAATTTTGCTTTACATATTCATTTAATAAAACAGAAATTCAACTAAATTATACTAATGAAAATTGCTAAATAGAACATAATTCACATATAAGGACTATGATAGTAACAACAATATATATATAAAAGTGTTTTTATAATTTGCTTGAAGCATTGTGTTTATATTGGTTTGTTGGTTGGTTTTGAAGGCTGTCACAATGCAAGTGTAAAGAAAAAAAGAAGGTAACTATGGTGTTGTTTGTTAATCTGTGATTTATTCTTGATATTTCGAGATAAAGATCTCTTCGTCAGAAGATTTCTGAAAGTCTGAAGTTGTTAGAATAAATGATTCCTAGCAACAACTTTCAGAAATCTTCTGACGAAGAGATCTTTATCTCGAAATATTAAGAATAAATCACAGATTAACAAACAAAACCATAGTTACCTTCTTTTTTCTTTACACTTGCGTTGTGATAGCCTTCAAAACCAACCACCAAACAATATATATATATATATATATATATATATATATATATGAAATAAAACAAAAAATAACCAAACAATACTTTTACAGGGAATCCCTCATATTTTGACAGAATATTCATCAAATTTATTAAATTATAAATTTTACTGTATTGCCCATAAATAAGTAGGCCTGTACCAATTTTTTGGTTTTTGGTTTTGGTTTTTGGTTTTTGGTTTTTGGTTTTGGTTTTTGGTTTTGGTTTGTTTTGTTTTGAAATAAATCAATTCTTAATGGATAATACAATTTTTTTATAAATACATTTTTCTATTTAACCCATAGATGAGACCCTAACAGGTACTACCACTCCGGGTCAGAATGGACCAGGGAGCAATGGTGATGAAGGGGTGCTCCACATTCCCCAAACCTCCAAAACTGGAACCTCACCATCAGATAGAGTTTAACGTCATTCCCAGGACATGTAGACCCTCAGCCACCGCCTTCTAGCACCCATATGATAAAAAGGGGTTGGGGCTTGCCATAAGGGTAATAGGGTTGGGAAAATCATATAGGTGCTAGGGCTTGACGTGACCAGCCGATTGATGGGAGGGGCCTCTCCGACCGCCCGTCTAGCCCAAGATAGGGCCAAAGTGTAGTATTGCATGTCATGAACTGCTCATCCACCTGGGCTCTATCCTTAAGCATCACGGGTCGCCAGCCACGGCCAACAGGTGGCCCCATTGGGGGAGTCTTACCCCTCTGCAGAGGTGCAGTCGGTGCATTCTAACGCCCCAGACGACAGGGCGGTGTACCAATTTTATTTTTGTAAAAAGATTTTCTTCTAAAAGAAAGATACCAGAATTTTATTATTTCTTATCGTCATCTTGTTGGGTTGACAGCACAGATTAGTCATTGCCTCTGGCAGGTCTTCCATATGGCATCCAGAATCTGCACAGAGCTGATTGATATAGGTTTTTGCTGATTGGTCTACACTGGTATGTCCATTAGGGTAGGTCGATTTTTCACTTTTTAAAAATATCAAATTGTCCATCCATGCAAAATTTAGCCTTTAGAAAATGAGGATTTTTAGTTCATTTTAGTAGATGATCTTTGATGCTATTTCCTCAAATGACCATAAGTAAGTACACGTTAACAATTTATTTAATAAAAAGTTAATTTTCTTCGAAATCCAAAGATACCAAGACAAACTGAAAAGAGGTGTTCTACTATGGACACCTATACATGTCCATTAGGGTAGGTTGATTTTTTTCACTTTTTAAAAATATTAAATTGTCCATCCATGCAAAAGTTGTGTGTTAGTATACTGAATACTGATACCAAAAATTAGATCTTTTACTTGCACCATTATTTGAGGAAATAGCATCAAAGATCATCTACTAAAATGCACTAAAAATCCTTGTTTTTGCAAAATTTAGCCTTTAGAAAACGAGGATTTTTAGTGCATTTTAGTAGATGATCTTTGATGCTATTTCCTCAAATAATGGTGCAAGTAAAAGACCTAAAAAATCAACCTACCCTAATGGACATGTATAGGTGTCCATAGTAGAACACCTCTTTTCAGTTTGTCTTGGTATCTTTGGATTTCGAAGAAAATTAACTTTTTATTAAATAAATTGTTAACGTGTACTTACTTATGGTCAATACTGTAAATGCTATTTTATAATGTTAGTTTTGGTTGTATAATCTTCGACTAGAACTTATAAAATCTTGGTATCTTTGCGTTAGAAGAAAATCAACTTTTCATAAAAAGTAATGTCTACGTATTCATATTAACTCTTAACATCCTGTTGAGAATTTTCTAAGTCCAGATCTCCATTCCTATAAGGATTTATCAATAAATGGCTAAAAATGGCCTTTTCATTTAAAG
>CM042179.1:39327017-39343494 GCA_023376005.1 Doryteuthis pealeii
ATGAACATTTGTTAAACACCTTTCTAGCAATGGATCATTTGTATTAAATCACAAATCTAAGTGAATCGGAATATATTTCTTATTTTTAATTAAGAACCAGTGATGGAAACATGCTGATAAAGTTTGTTCTTCTTTAATATTTTATATTTTTTCTATATAAAAGAAATCCTTTTTTTTTAAAACCTAAAAATAAAAGAAAAAAAGAATAGCATTTAAAATTTTAATTTAAATATTTAGATGATTAGTGCCACTAATATATTATTTATTATTATAATAATTTATTATTATTATAATTATTATTATTATTATAATTTATTATTATTATTATTATTATAATTTATATTATTATTATAATTATAAATTATAATAATAATAATTTATTATTATTATTATAATTATAAATTATAATAATAATAATTTATTATTATTATTATTATAATAATATATATTATAATTTATTATTAATTATTATATATAATAATTTATTATTATTATTATTTATCTATTATTATTATTATTATTTATTATTATTATTATTATTATTATTTATTATTATTTATTATTATTATTATTATTATTATTATTATTATTATTATTATTATTATTATTTATTTATTATTATTATTATTATTATTATTATTATTATTATTATTATTATTATTATTATTATTATTATTATTATTATTATTATTATTTATTATTTATTATTATTATTATTATTATTTATTATTATTTATTATTATTATTATTATTATTATTATTATTATTATTATTATTATTATTATTATTATTATTATTATTTATTATTATTTATTATTATTTATTATTATTATTATTATTATTATTATTATATTATTATTATTATTATTTATTATTATTATTATTATTATTATTATTATTATTATTTATTATTATTATTATTTATTATTATATATTATTATTATTATATTATTTTATTATTATTATTATTATTATTATTATTATTTATCTATTATTATTATTATTATTTATTATTATTATTATTATTATTATTATTATTATTATTATTATCTATTATTATTATTATTATTATATTATTATTATTATTATATTTATTTATCTATTATTTATTATTATTATTATTATTATTATTATTATTATTATTATTATTATTATTATTATTTATTATTATTTATTATTATTATTATTATTATTATTATTATTATTATTATTATTATGTTTATTATTAGATGATTAGTGCCACTATGAACTTTTATTAAAATATGAGATTTAGGCAGTTTCACTTAAGAATTTATTTTTATGAACTATATTTTTGCTCTATACACGTGGCTTTAGAATCAATTAGTGGGGATACCTGGTGTTTCCTGCATATTATAATAAATTATCACCAGTAATATACAATTTTTTTTAAATCAGAAAATGTGATATATATGTACCTTAGCTTTAGAATCAACTAGTAGGGATACCTGGTGTTGCTCAGGTATTATAACAAATTAACACCAGTAAGGTACAAAGTTTTTTGTTTTTGTTTTATATAAATCAGAAAATAAACTATATAAACACCTAGGCTTTAGAATTAATTAACTTTTGACATCTAGTACATACAAACATAATTAAGTATTAGATAAAAAATTAAAATTTTGTTTTCCGATTTTCATATTTAGTCCAAGTTAAAAGTACAGTAAGAATAACTTGAATAAGCTGAACTTTTTTTAGACCTTATTTTTCCAATGCAAGTATCATTGGGGAATGAGAAAATTTCTTTATGTAACAAAACTATTATAGGACTGAGGTAGCATTTATCAATCAAACTCTTTCATATTCTTTGAATTTGTATATTTTATATAGTTTTTTTTTTAAGCAACAGATTTCTACAGGTGCAGATACTACATGCTGATCCATGATTGTTAGTAGATAAATAAAACAATGCAATAAAAGCTAGTTTCCATCACTGGCTAGAAGGAAGAGAAGAAAAAAAAAGTTAGTTATTAAATTATTTTTGTAACCACACATTCTACAATTAAACTATTCTAAATCACAATTCAAAATTTCCAATACATTTCAGCAAGACAATCAAGACTGATGAACACTTTGTATTATTTAGATTTTTCAGACTATTGTCTTCATCTTTATTGTTATCTGCACAATGTTCTAGCCAATGTGCCCTTCGACCTTCTTCAGGTATTTCTTGTCAGACTCTGAAGACCGGAAGGCACATCGGCTAAAACATTGTGCAGATAACAATAAAGATGAGGACAATAGTCAGAATAATCCAAATTATCAAGCCTCATCTAAAAAAAAATCAGAGAAATATGATGAACACTTGTTAAAAAAAATGTGATGAGTGTAAAACTGAAGATTTCTAATTTTTTCATGCAAAATTTGAAATTAAACATTTATTCTGGCATCACAAGAATTGTGATATCAGGAAGAAGTGAGTTTGAAATTACTATAAATTAATATGTAAATGTTGTTTCAGTCTTTTCAGAATATTTCACTATAACACCAAATTTTGTTGATCTTTAGTCATGGAAAACAAGAAAATTCAAGCTGCCATATTTGGTCATTTTTATTAAAGAACATTTTTTTTTCAATGAAAATTCTAGCTGCCATATTTGGTCATTTTTATTGAAGAAATTTTTTTTTCAATGAACAATGCAAATTGAATATATTTTCCATTTATTGTAAACAATGAAAAATATGAATTCTATTTGGATTCATTATTGAAATAGAGAAATTTTGAAGTCAGTTTGTCAGCAAAATCCTGCAGAAGTGAGATATTTCTGTATATATTTGCAGACGATCTTTAAAACTAAATGCTTAAGTTTTCAAATTAAGAATCTAATTTTTAGTGTCAGTTCTTATCATACCAAATCCCAACTTTTGCCACTAAAGTTATACTGATTTAAAAAAAAAAAAAAAAGGGACAAATCAACCCCTGTCCTAGTGTGGCAGTGGTGGAACAAAGTAGAATCAGGGGGAGGCTTAGGTGCAAAATTGCCCTAAGCCTTTGCATTGCTATTACACTGAAATATATTAAAATGAGCTTTTTTTAATGCTTTAAATGTAAACTTACATAAAATAAATTTTAATTTAAAAGAGGATTTTTTTAATTTGAGAGAATTCTTTTTTTAAATTTTTTTTTTTAATCAAAATATGAATCAAATTTATTTCAATACTAAAATTTTAAGCCTAATATTCTATATTAGATCAACACTAATTCAAATGATATTGAATGATAGTAACAGATATTTAATATTCTAAACTATATTGATTTAAATATATTGATCTAATATTGATTCTATATTGATTTAAATTCAGTAAAATTGGCAGCTTTAAACTGTTTTTAAGTTAATCATTTTTTATATTAAAAAGCCAAAAATGAGAATTATTTAAAAGAATTGCAGTCAGAAATATCAGGGACCAAACTATCTTAGCATTAAAAATGCAGTAAGCTAGATCGAAGTTATAAAATAAGAAACATGAAAAAAGTTTTTTTTTTTTTTTTTTTTAAAGAGGTTGATGCATAAAATCAAGAAGAATTTATAAAACATTTACCCGTTGTACCCAATTAAAGTTTGAAATTTAGTTATATAAATCTATTATTATCATCTTATGAACTCTATGAATCAATTCAAATTTGTGTGACTTTTATTAAACAGAACCTAAAGTAGCTTGTTTGAAATATGTATCGTTTGTATTTTTTTTTTTTATAGTGAGGGTACATTAGGTTACAAAATATAAATAAATAAAATATTTATATGTGAGTACAATAGGTTACAAAAAATAAATAAATAAAATATTTTAAACAATTTAAAAAAAAATGCAAATTGTTTAATATATGGAAAATTGTTTTAAAAAACTATCCTCGCAAACAATTTTTTTTAGATTTATTTCTGTTATAAAAAGAAAAAAAGAAAGAAATTGTAAGGGAAAAAAAACAAAAAACAAACAAAAAACATGAAAATGAAAAAATTTAAAATGTTCAAAATTAATTAATTTCTTAAAAAAAAAAGAAGAAAAAAATGTCTTTTTTCTTTTTTTTTTTGTTACATTTAATGACCCCTGAATTTATTTGTCATACCTGGGCAAAAAGCCCACAAAATAATTTAATAACAACTGAATGACAATCAATAAATATGAAATATGAAGGTAAGAAAATTAAAAAAAAAAAATTAAAAAAAATTGCCATTGAAAATGCAACTTGAAAGAAAAAGAAAAAGAAAAAGAAAACGAAAAAGAAAAAGAAAACGAAAAAGAAAAACAAAAAATACCCATAAAGACAAAAATAAGAGTAAATAAGAGAACTTAAGTAAAGATAAGTAAAAATGTTGATACTTACATATTGGTGATGAGCTTTTTACATTTACATTTTTGCCAGTCTGGTGTCGCCCCACATTTTTTGCATTCATACTCTTCACAGAATTCTGAAAAATCAAAATTAAGAATCAGAAAAGTTAAAATCTAATTTTAAGAAGAAAGTTACTTGATAAGCAACTGAAACTCCCCAGAAAGCGAGCAGACTCCTCGATCCAATAGCAAAATCAACGAGAAGTTCAACTCCATGATTGTTTTGTTATGTTTGTTTTTGATTTGTTATGTATTTGGTTTTCGGGTCATCTCAAGAGAGAATGTGCACCGTTTCGGGGCCTTCCTCTCAACAGGTTTTATTTGCACAATATTCAGAGGATGTATTTTTTATATGTAATGTGCCAATGTAATTTTTTATTTAATAAACCATTATCAGGGTGTATATAGCAGATATATTTTGTTCTTTTAAAGATATTTTTCAGATGAAGCATTTAACATCTGCTATACATGCCCTGATGATGGTTTAAAAATAAAATCCAAACACTGACACATTAGAAGGCAGTTAATTGATAAGTAACGGAAACTCTCCAGAAAGCGAGCGGAATGTAGAATGCTCCTCGTTCCAATAGCAAAAACTGACAAGAAGTTCAACTCCACGTTTGTTTTTGATTTGTTATGTATTTGGTTTTGGGGTCATCAGGTGAGAATGTGCACCATAAAATTCTATTTCAAAACCTATTCACATTAATATACATGAATTATTTTACATATCTGGTTTAGCTCAGTCAGTTGAGCATTTGACTAGGAACCTAAGCCTCCCCCTGATTCTACTTTGTTCCACCACTGCCACACTAGGGCAGGGGGTGATTTGTCCCTTTTTTTTTTTTTTTTAAATCAGTATAACTTTAGTGGCAAAAGTTGGGATTTGGTATGATAAGAACTGACACTAAAAATTAGATTCTTAATTTGAAAACTTAAGCATTTAGTTTTAAAGATCGTCTGCAAATATATACAGAAATATCTCACTTCTGCAGGATTTTGCTAGTCCTGGTTCGATACCGGCCCTCGCCAACTCTGCGTATGAGTAGCACAGGGATCTGTGTGGTAAAGTAAGGAGCTGATGGCAGATGCCAAAACAATCTCCCTGGTCTAGTGTTAGTGAAAAGGGGATAGTCTCCCTCGCTGTATGGCTAATACCGACATTAGACTGCCCCACCTTTTTTACTTATTTTGCATATCTATAGCTAAACAATATAGACATGCAAAATAAGTAAAAAAAGTGGGGCAGTCTAATGTCGGTATTAGCCATACAGCGAGGGAGTCTATCCCCTTTTCACTAACGCTATAATCTATTTCATTATACAGTTTATTGTTACATAATTCCTGAATACCCTATGAATTATGTAAGTACTGTACTTAGATGTTTTTGAATCAGAGTTTGTAAGATTCAAAATAACAGGGAATGAATGCAAAATGACCATAACCGTTATAGTCATGATTGACATGGGGTGACTTCTGCTTGACCCCCCCCACCCTCGAAAAACGCGCACAGTAGAAGCGTGTGAGAATTTTTAGTCAGTTGCGACTAGTTACTCATCGAGAGAAGACATTCTTTCACTTCTCTCAATCTGTGTGCTTTCGAGAATCCTGGGCTGGGGTTGTGTTAATAAAAGCTAAATAGAAAAACAACAAAGACTTGCTTTATTAATATATCCATAAAAGATGAGAAGATACCCAACTCGAAGAAAGCAGCCCCGAGAAGTTGCCAAGAACACGTACAAGTAAGAACCCCTCATCCTCGTCTCGTCTCTCAGCTGATGTGTATAACATTATATTTAACCTTTAGAACTTGTCTCGTCTGGCATTTTCGTGCTGCTACCTAAAAGTACGGTTGGCCTGAATCCCCATTTTTTCATCGCTATTGCCTAGGCTATTAAATAACAGATTACAACATTTTACATTTTTGGTTACTTTTCAGCACAAGGTGGGGGGGGGAGCCCAAAGTGGGGGAGCCACAGGTTTGGGTGGGGGAGCCCAAAGTGGGGGGAGCCACAGGTTTGGGTGGGGGAGCCAAAGTGGGGAGCCACAGGTTTGGGTGGGGGAGCCCAAGTGAGGGGAGCCACAGGTTTTGGTGGGGAGGCCAGGATGAAGGAGGCCACAGGTTTGAGAGGAGCACAGGCTTTCAATTCAGTTAGTAGAGCGTCCGACTAGGAACCACAAGGTTCCTGGTTCAATACCAGCCCTCAATAACTCAGCATATGAGTAGCACAGGGACCTATACAGTAAAGTGAGGAGCTGATGGTAGGTTTTGTGCTCCACCTCAAACATCAAAACAATCTCCTTGGTCTAGTGCTAGTGAAAGGGGATAGACTCCCTGCTGTCTGGCTGATACCAATTTTAGGCCACCCCAACAAGTTAAAAATAGAATACTATATTTACCAACTTAAAATGAAAGGGAGTCCCTATAGTTGGTTTAGTGGCTGACATACCGGACTCATATTGATTTTTCAGACTATTGTCCTCATCTTTATTGTGAAATATACATACACAACATTTTGGCCATTGTAACCTCTGACCTTCTTCAGATGTTTTATCTTTATCTAATCAAGATCATCATAAATTCTTCAATGCTTTGTTTGCTCAACAGTTAAACAATTCAACATTTTGCTTTAAAAAAAAAAGAAAAGAAAAGAAAAGAAAAGAAGCCCCTTATTTATTGAATGACCCTAGGAACCAGAAACCTTTGACTGGAAAGCAATAAAAGTTTTGATTAATCATAATATACCTTGGATGAATTTTTGTTAATTATTGTTTTTGTTATATCCGAGATGTAGGGATAACAGAAATAATAATAAAAACAGGGAAATTGTTAACAATAACAATACTTGTTTTATTTATGCTTCACTGACAGGGAATACAGTGGATGGGTTTGGATTAGAGTTCTAGCTTAATGAGGATGAGAGTGTATGACCTGCTCGGTTCTGATCTGCTGTGCAGTCCGTTTTTCCCTCCTCTTTAGAGAGTCCGGTTCGAATCGTTAGGGGGAGATAACTCTCCCTAACAGTTTTGTTAGTGGTGTGTATGATATATTTGCAATTAATAATTGTATGGTCAAGTAGTCAGATCTCTCCCATCAGCCATGGCTTTTAAGGAGTGTAGCTAGACACCAAGCAAAAACAAAACAAAACAAGACAACAACAAAAATTAATAATTGTATGGTCAAGTAGTCAGATCTCTCCCATCAGCCATGGCTTTTAAGGAGTGTAGCTAGACACCAAGCAAAAACAAAACAAAACAAAAAACCAAAAACATCTGGAGAGGTTAAACTTTGAGATAAAACATAAGGAGTGTTGTTCATTTAGTCTGCAGCAAGCATTTTGTTGTAGACTAGCCTAGCGTACCTTGCATAGAGAGTGAATGCACTGGTCCAGGACTATTTATACACGGTTGTCTGAGAACATCAGGGTGATTACAGAGACTTCAAAAGTTATGCAGACTGTCTACCTCGAGGTTTTAGCACTTTATTGCGAGTTACTATATGTCTGGCGCAAACTGTAGTTGAATGTACTAGTATACGGAATACTGTATGATTCAGGAGACAACAGATATGTTATAGTTCCAAAATCGCCCTACCCTACTTCCACGAAGTGTGTCTGGTCCTACACAAGTCTTCACTACTCTAATCAAACCATCTGTATGGTTGGTCTGGCACCCCCAGCCGAGTTCTGTATTCCATCACTATCACTACATCTATAGAGTGTGTTACTTCACACAATCGTCAGACAGAAAGAGGAGGAGAAAAAGTGGCTGAGTAACGTCAATTTAGGGTAGGTGAATTTTGTCATGTGACATAATGTATGTGCATGTGGTGCATATATAGATATATTGATAATATAGAGAGCTATATTTCTAAGTAAATAGTGCTCAATATTGTGAATAGAGCATTTATAAGTTAGAGTAGCATGGGCATGAAGTCAATGGTGCTTGGTTACTGACAGTTTCTCATTTATTTCCTATATATATATATATATATATATATATATATATATATATATATCTCAGGTTAAGTAAACAAACAAATGTGTTTATTTTTATATGGCTTTAAGCTGACAATTTTTGGAGGATATGTGCTTAATTGAAGTCGTACCTAATTTTGAAAATTAATTGGTTAATAATTAATGAATTTTAGGCGGGCATATATGTTCAAATGTAAGGCTAAACGAATCGAGAAAATATCAATCCCTGAATGTACATTTTGACCTATTAGGTCTCATCAGCAAGGTTATAGATATGGGAGACTGCTCCGTGTGTGACTTGAAAACTCGACTGTCAAGCTGACAGGCGAAGTCTTTAACCGTTACACTAGCTTGCCAATTCCACATTCTTCGTTCGTTTTGAAACTTATTTATATTCCACTTTTTATTGACTTCTTACACGACAGTATGAGGTTAAGTAAACAAACAAATGTGTTTATTTTTATATGGCTTTAAGCCGACAATTTTTTCTCTCGATTCATTTAGCCTTACATTTGAACATATATGCCCGACTAAAATTCATTAATTAATAACTAATTAATTTTCAAAATTAGGTACAACTTCAATTAAGCACATATCCTCCATATATATATATATATATATATATATATATATATATAGCATAGCAATAGCATAATCTTTACAGATCATTGCCATCCCTCACAATCCTATAACTCCACCACCAGAACCTTTGCTTTCATGAGCCCTCAAATGACTCATCAAACCCGCTGCAGATCCATAAAGTTTGATACAAATATGACATAGGAAGGATGTCCTTCCCATTGTATCAGATGGATCAGATGATAAAATTCTATGCTTATGCACCACCATATGTCTCTTAAGACCAGAAGCCGACTTACAGACTTTGTTACAGATTGCACAAGACACGTTGTTTGTTCCTGGGGTTTGCATGAATTGTCCCTGATGAGATTTCCTATGATTGACTTATCCAGCCTTAGATAGCAGAATTCGACCACACATGGTGATTGCCACTTCTTTACAGAATAAGGCCATTTCTACAAGTTCGGCGGTGATTGCGCGGTGCCCAGGCGTTCAGCTTTGTTTTTATTCACTTGTTATACATATAAGCCTCTTCCCTGGTTTCCTCTTGTATGCGACCGTACATGACTAAGAAACCCAGCCTTTGTCAGGCAGGCCCTGCCACACGCGTCACATATATAGCCTGGCTTAAATGTAGGAAATGTGTCCATGACGTTTGTCATGTGCCATTTGCGTAGGGACCGTTTCAGGATGGAGTCTTTTTGGGAGCTTGTGCCTCGGATGCTTCCCACATTGCAGTTCTCTGTAGAACAATTGCTTCGGGAGTCTGCTGTCTTGCATTCTGGCAAGATGCCCAGCCCAGCGCATCTGGTTATGTATAATGCGCATTTCTATGCTGGACGTTTTGGCTTGTTGCAGGACTTCAGCATCTGACATGAGGGATTGCCACCCTGTGTTTACTATCTTTCCGAGACATGTCTGATGAAATCTCTCCAAGGCTTTGATATGTCGACGATGTAACCACACATACATACATACATATGCTGATAATACTACATCTATAAATGAATGAGATCATTCCTAATGGCTTGTGAAACCATACAGAGCAGATGAATGACATCTTTTACTGATCAACTAATACAGGTGTGCTCATGCATAGCAGAATGCCGATAGATAGATAGATAGATAGATAGCCTTAGTGCTATCATAAGAGTTGGCAGAATAAGGTTGACAACAATATCGACCTGCCTTACGAACAACAGCTTCTGGTTTTACCAATCCTCTGCTGCAAGATAGAACTCTTGAATTTAAAGAACTATGTGTTGGTTTCATTATATATACTAGTACAAAATAAAAAAACACCCTCTGGGCGATGTAAAAATAGATTTTTGAAATATATTGCCTGAGGGGTGGGAGTAAAAAATTCAATGTCAGCGAGTTTGTACCCTAAGTAAGTAAAATCATCAAATTCATTAAAGGATTAAAAAATAAAACAATTTGCAATGTAAACTTTAAATATGTATTAAAATAAAACAAACTATATATAGATATATAATACCAGTCATGTATTTATTAAAACTTGTTTTAAAAAACAACGAGGACTGTCTAATGTTGCATGTTCAAATTTTCAGTGTATTTATTCTATGTTATGAGGATTTTGGGTAATTCTATGTTATGACGATTTTGGGTAATGTGACATAATTTTTGTTACAGAAAAAAAACGGAAGCGAATCGCCATTATTAATAGATATATAAATGAAATGGAATAAAATAATGTTTATTCTAGATCATGTTACACACATCTAAAATTGTAATTCAAACCCTCTCCCCACAAAAATGTCATGACATGGATATAAACAATAACTTTAACATCTCTTTATATAAAACATCCTTGAGAATGGGTCTATGTATAACCGAAAGTATTTGGGAATTTAGACTATTCATGAATTGTTCTCATGATATGTAAAAGTCGTCAGGGTGGCCTAAAGTAGTTATCAGCCAGACAGTAAGGGAGTCTATCCCCCTTTCATTAGCACCAAATGAAGTAGATTGTTTTTGTGTCTGAGGTGTAACACCACACCTACCATCAGCTCCTGACTTTACGACACAGATCCCTGTACTACTCATACACTGAGTTGGCGAGGGCCGGTATCAAACCAGGAACTTTGTGGTTCTTGGTTGGACACTCAACCGACTGAACTAAACTGGCCCTATATATATATATATATATATATATATATATATATCATCATCATGTCGCGCTGTTAGCGCGGATATCCATGACAATCTCTCTCCATCCGTCCCTATCGCTCATCATTTTCAGGAGGTCCTCTATGCAGCATCCTGCATTCGCACAGAGTTGATCAACGTATGTTTTTGCTGGTCGGCCCACACTGGCCCGTCCATGTGCTGGCTTCCACAGGAGGACATCACTTATGAGTTCGTCCTTGCTTCTCCAGCAGTGTCCCGCATGTCTTGTCAGTCTTACTCGGATGATTTGGGTGATATGTGGCAGGTGACCGTACAGCTGTTTTCTCGTAGGATGTTGTTTCCACGTCTTGTTCAGGATCACCCACAGCATTCTTGTGCAGCTCTCATCTAGTTTATTCTCTAGTCGCTTAGTTAGGGTCCAGGTGGTGCAGCCATACAGCAGTACTGACACGACAACGGCCTGGAAGAACTTTCTCTTTAACTTGTCTGTGAGATTGGATTTCCATATGATCGTTAGTTTATCTATAGCGGCCCATGCTTTTCCTATACGTGCATTAACATCATTTTCTGTGGAGGAGATGTTACTGCCTAAGTATCTAAATTGTTCTGCAGAGTTTATTAGTACATGTGCACTGCTTGTTAAGAGATACAGTTCATATGCTGAGTTGGCAAGGGCTGGTATTGAACCAGGAACCTAGTGGTTCCTGGTCAGACACTCAACCGACTGAACTAAACCAGCCCTATATATATATATATGTGTGGATGACTTATTAATATATATGCTCCCATAAATTTGGTAATGAGCTCTCTAATTGGTAATTTAAATTAACTCTCACTACTAAGCAAATAAGCAATGATCATTTCTCCAGAAATTTGATCTCTCAGTGACCGAATGATACATACATCCCTATGTATTTAATAGTTTAAAAAAAACACCAGTCCCCGCATCAGCTGTCAGTGGGCGAGGGGATAAGATATCGGACTACCATGCGGTCAGTCTGAGTTCGAACCCTACCCAAGGATAGTTGTGTCTAGCCACACTGAAGAGGCATGATATGCCGAAACACGTGTCTGTGGATGACTTATTAATATATATATATATATATATATATATATATATATATATATATATATATAAGTACATGTGCACTGTCTGTTAAGAGAAACAGTTTATATTTCCTTTGTGTTCTTAATTTATTATTTATCACTGTTTATAGCAACCTTTCCAATTAGTTACTATGTAGTTATTTTGCTTCTGATTTGAATACTTCGTTCGTCTAACCATAACGAGGCCATGATCTATAAAACACCTGTCTCCATGGTAACTATCATTTTTGTTTTCTTTGTTATATATTTTGAATTTAGCATGGTCACACAAAACATGAGTTAATTTAGACGTTACTTTCTTTTCTTTTTTTAAAGAACCCCAAAATAAGAAAGTATCAGCAAGGGGTGGGACTAGAGTCTCTTGCCTCCCGACCCAATCTATGATACAGCCCCCCCCTCCCCTGCCACTATACTACATGTCAATTTTCATGCCCTTCCGCAACGCACAACTCGCTGCCCTGCCCTTCCGGGAGCTTGCTTGCTAGCCCCCCCCCCCAACCTTCAGTCTAGGGAACTTGGAGGTAGTATGTGCCGATCTGGTGTCAGTAAAAAAAAAAAAGAAAAAAAGAAAAAGAAAAAAAAGAAAAAAGAAAAAAAGAAAAAAAAAAAAAAGAAAAAAAAAAGGAAGAAAAGAAGAGTAACATGCATAGGAATATTTTATTTTTCAGATGAAAGTGGGGAGGGGGAAATGTGGAGGAAGATGGACTGAATGTAATAAGAGGGGTATATGGAATATGGACAGAAAGCAGGGGAAGGGAACTGTGAAAGATGGGCAGAAACCAGGGAGGTGGATGTGGGAGATGGATAGAAGATGGAAGCAAAAGATGGAAAGTTATGGCGGAAGTGGAAAGACAGTTGGAAGGAAATGAACTTAACTGACACATAGAAGGTAGAAGATTTAAGGGGAGAGAAGAGAGAGAGAGAGAGAGAGAGAGAGAGAGAGAGAGAGAGAGAGAGAGAGAGAAGAGAGAGAAGAAAGAAATAGATAAAGAGAAAGAGAGAGAGAGAGAAATAGATAAAGAGAAGAGAGAGAGAAAGAAAGAGAGAGATAGAGAGGGAAAGAGAGGAGATAGAGAGGGAAAGAGAGAGGAGATAGAGAGAGAAGAGAGAGAGAGAGAAAGAGAGGAAAGAGAGAGAGAGAGAAAGAGAGAAGAGAGAGAGAGAGAGAGAAAGAGAGAGAGAAAGAGAGAGAGAAAGGAGAGAGAGAGAGAGAGAGAGAAATAGATAAAGAGAATAGAGAGAGAGAAAAGAAAGAGAGAGATAGAGAGGAAAGAGAGAGAGAGAGAGAGGGAAAGAGAGAGAGAGAGAAGAAAGAGAGAGAAAGAGAGATAGAAAGAGAGAGAGAGATAGAAAGAGAGAGAGAGAGAGAGATAGAAAGAAGAGAGAGAGAGAGAAAGAGAGAGAGAGAGAAAGAAAGAGAGAGAGAGAGAGAGAAGAGAGAGAGAGAAAAAGAGAGAGAGAGAGAGAGAGAGAGAGAGAGAGAGAGAGAGAGAGAGAGAGAGAGAGGAATAGAGAGAAGAGAGGAAATAGAGAGAGAGAGAGAGAGAGAGAGGGAAATAGAGAGAGAGAGAGAGAGAGAAGAGAGAGAGAGAGAGAAGAGAGAGTGCATGTTTAAATCTTATCATTGATGACAGCAATTCTGCTAATATTTTAATTCTTTTTTTTCTTTCTTTCTTTTAAATTTCTATCCATTTCAGTATTTTTTTCTTTCATCCACTAATTCACATTTTTAAACTTACTTGCGTGGCATCGGTCCTTGAACTAGCGGCACTTCCAGGACGTTCGGTCTTAATGATGCCAATTTTGCCTCGGATCTTCCCTGGAAAGAAAAAAAAAAAAAGAAGAAAAATTTCATTAATTTTTATGACTGCTACTTTTTATAATAATTTAAGGTAATAATAGTCAAATCATTATACAAAGACATCAAGAGAAAGAAAATAAAAATAATATTGAGCACCTGTAATCAATTCATAATCTTATTATAATGGAGATTGGGGGTTTGTCTATCTGTAACTGAAACTATATCACTACTCAAGTCATAATTCCCTTTGTTATTTACATCACATTGTCCATGATTTTTTTTATTTAAACCTCAATTATTAATAAAATTGTTTTACATTATTAATACTGTTGACCATATCTACATACCAAAAACATGCAATTGTATTTATATATACAACAAAATAGCGATTTACAGTGTAAATGGGAAGGGTAATTTGCATATTGATCTTAAAAAATTGATTTTAATAAATATCTGCTAAGTATTATTGATTTCTAATTGTTTGGTTTTATCTTAATGAATATGAGCAAAAATCTCGGATATAAATCTTAAAAGAAATCCATTAGCAAGAAAAAATAACTGTATTATTATTCTTTACTTCCTATTCTAACTAAATAGTTGAATTAGGAAAATTTACCAATGAAAGACGGGAGTAATGGAAATTGATGGAAGAGTTAGTTTCAAAATTGTTCTATTTTTCGATTATACCCCCTCTGTTCCAAATCTTTTTATCTACATTCTTATTCAGTTTCATTAGCCTTTCTAATTTAACATATTTCATTATATTAAAACTTAAATACTTGCACCCTATGAAGGGTGCATATATTTGCTAGTATATATAATTGGAGGTATAATAGTTAGCATCTTAGGAAATGGACTTGTTGACCTGAGTGCAAATCCGGGACCAGGTTGTTTGCATTTCACATAGAACTAATACAATTCATTCATTCATTTTACCATTAATTTTTAACTATATATATATATATATATATATATATATATATGTATGTAAAGTAAGTAAGTAAAGTCGTCGGGGCGGCCTAAAGTCGATATCAGCCAATCAGCGAGGGAGTCTATCCCCTTTTCAATATAGCGCTAGACCAAGGAGATTATTTTTGCATCTGAGGTGGAGCGCCACACCTACCACCAGTTCCTTACTTTACCGCACAGATCTCTGTGCTACTCATACGCTGAGTTGGCGGGGACCGGTATCGAACTAGGAACCTTGTGTTTCTAGCCGAACGCTCTACTTACCAACCCCTTTGCACGAGCAGGATAATTTCTTAAGCAGAGTTTAACAGGTTTGAATTCAGAATTTTCCTTCTCCTAGACTGGTTACCTAACCAAGGTTTTAAGGACCCAGTCTGCCCTACTATTTACCCATAGAGAAGATGGATGCATACCTTTTCCCAAGTGTATTAGTTCTATGTGAAATGCAAACAACCTGGTCCCGGATTTGCACTCGGGTAGGGGATGGACACTAAAATAATCTCCTTGGTCTAGTGAAAAGGGATAGACTCCCTCGCTGTCTGTCTGATACCAACATTAGGCCGCCCTGACGACAACAATGACTTACGACCAAGATGATCACAGTGCATTCTTTACATATTTGACGAGAATTCTTTAATTTTCTTCACTTGGTATATCCGCCCTGTCAGCTGAGGCGTTAGAATGCACCGACTGCACCTCTGCAGAGGGGTAAGACTCCCCCAATGGGGCCACCTGTTGGCCGTGGGTGGCGACCTGTGATGCTTAAGGATAGGGCCCAGGTAGATGAGCAGTTCATGACATGCAATACTCCACTTTGGCCCTTGGGCTAGACGGGCAGTCGGAGAGGCACCCTCCCATCAATCGGCTGGTCACATCAAGCCCTAGCACCTATATGATTATCCCAACCCTATTGCCCTTATGGCAAGCCCCAACCCCTTTTTATCATATGGGTGCTAGAAGGCGGTGACTGAGGGTCTACATGTCCTGGGAATGACGTTAAACTCTATCTGATGGTGAAGTTACAGTTTTGGAGGTTTGGGGAATGTGGAGCACCCCTTCATCACCATTGCTCCCAGGTCCACTCTGACCTGGAGTGGTAGTACCTGTTAGGGTCCCATCTATGGGTTAAATAGAAAAATGTATTTATAAAAAAAATTGTATTATCCATTAAGAATTGATTTATTTCAAAACTTTATCGGCATTAAATGACCCACTGAGGTTGATATGCCGTAAAACAAAACAAACAAAACAAAAAAAATCAATTAACCTATAAAACACTTAAGTATTAACTTGAAATAATTATTCTAAACATATAACCTTTTTTTTTTATTATTATTATGAGGACATAATCTAAAGAATCCCATATCTGAATGTTTTTTTTTCCTTCATGAATATTACTTATGGGCTGGCTAAGTAATAAATATTTGATGAAAATTATTTTGCAAGCTGTGAGGTAGAAGGCAGCTGTCACGAGGTACAAAAAGAAAAAAAAAAAAAAGAAAGATGCCTTCCCCCCTCCCTAGGCAGCTATGATAGGTAGTGG
>CM042179.1:39346094-39411094 GCA_023376005.1 Doryteuthis pealeii
ATATTAACAGTTACACGAACTATTAGTAATAGTATATATATATATATAATATATAACATTACCATGACTATTAGTATATATTTACTACTTATATAAATATAGAGAGTATATACATATACACAGAACTATTTATGTATATATTATATATATATATATATATTATATATACATACCAGAACTATTAGTATATATATATATATATATATATATATATTATATATATCTACCACTATATCTACAGGACCAGAACTATAGTAATATATATTTTAATATATAATATATATATAATATAATATATATAACACACCACTATATCACAGACCAGAACTATTAGTATACTATATATATATATATATATATATATAACACACAAACAATACAGACAACAGAAACTATTTAGTATACACCATAAATATATATATATATATATATATTATTATATATATATATATACACACCAACCCCTCTGCATAAGTAGGATGTGACACATGGTCAATTTCCTAAGTGGAGTTTAACAGCTTTGAATTCAGAGTTTTCCTTCTCCTAGATTGGTTACCCAGCCATGGTTAAAGAGCCCAGTCTACCCTACTACCCTACTATTTTCCCATATAGTACCTTTCCCAAGGGTATTAGTGATATGTGAAATGCAAACAGCTTCGTCCAGGAATTAGACTCTAGTTGACTAGTCCATTTCCTACGACTCTAGCCATTAGACCACGTGACTCCTTAAAATAAATCCGACAATATAAGGTACAGAAATAGAAAAAAACAAAAATATGTGCCCTGATGAAGACCAGTGTTTATAAAATGTCTTTTACAATTGTCTTAAATTTTAATTTTAAAATGATCTCAATTGAATTACATTTTATAAACTCCATAAAGTTGAAATAGGTGTTTTTCAATTTTCTATATGTCTCATATGTTTAATACTTATATGTTTAATACTTATATGTATATAATACTTATATGTATAATACTTATATGTTTAATACTTAATATGTTTAATACTTATATGTTTAAAATACTTATATGTTTAATACTTATATGTTTAATACTTATATGTTTTACTTATATGTTTTAATACTTATATGTTTAATACTTATATGTTAATACTATATGTTTAATACTTATATGTATAATACTTATATTTAATACTTATATAATACTTATATGTTTAATATTATATGTTTAATACTTATATGTTTAATACTTATATGTATAATACTTATATGTATAATACTTATATGTATAATACTTATATGTTTAATACTTATATGTTTAATACTTATATGTTTAATACTTATATGTTTAATACTTATATGTATAATACTTATATGTTTAATACTTATATGTATAATACTTATATGTTTAATACTTATATGTATAATACTTATATGTATAATACTTATATGTTTAATACTTATATGTTTAATACTTATATGTTTTAAGGGGAAATGATGTTTATTGTCCAGTCAATAGAAACATTTGTTACCTTGAATGATTTATTCGATCAACAGAAATTCAATAAGTAATATAATAAGTAATATATACAGGAGGTAAGAAAAAGAGTTTGTGTGACAATACACAAAGGAGTATATTTATTATTACTTATCGGAAAGTGAATATATACTGATTTTTTTTTTTTATAGTTCTTTTAGTCACTAACACAGTTTATCATGCTCATCCACATATGTTAAGATTATTGAACCATATGTTTATGTAAGCAAGATTACAATAAGTATATATAATGGTTACTATACTTATATAATACGCAATGGTGTAATGGTCACCGTTGTAGAAAAATGGACATGGAGACACAAGTTCAAATCCTGGATGAGGCTGTTTGCATTTCACATAGCACTATATGTCAAGATTATTGAACCATGTGTTTATCTAAGCCAGATTAAAACCATAAGTAAATATAATGGTTACTATAAAAAAGTAAGTAAAGTCATTGGGGCTGCTTAATGTTGGTATCAGCCTATCAGCGAGGGAATCTATCCCCGTTTCACTAGAGCTAGACCAAGGAGATTGTTTTTGGCGTCTGAGGTGGAGCGCCACACTTTACCACACAGACCCCTGCGCTACTCTATACGCTGAGTTGGTGAGGGCCGGTATCAAACCATGAACCTTGTGATTCCTAGCCGAATGCTTTTACTATACTTTATATATATATATATATATATATATTATATATATATATATATAATACACAAAGGTGTTTGTGGTGTAATGGTTAACGTTGTAGGAAATGGACACGTTGATGCGAGTTCAAATCCTGGAGGAGGCTGTTTGCATTTCACATAGCACTAATACCCTTGGGAAAGGTATGAATCCAAACTATTCTCCCTCCAGCTATTGGTAAATTGTAGGGTAGACTAGGATCTTTAATCTTAATACAGCAACCAGTCTAGGAGAAGGAAAACTCTGAATTCAAACCTGTTGAACTCCGATTAAGAAATTGACCTTGTGTCACATCCTACTCATGTAGAGGGGTTGGGTAAATATCTGTATAATATACAATCATAAATATTTGTATTTATTTCTTACTTATTGAAGCCTTATTAACTCATTTTTGAAAGTTAAGCAATATTTTATATGGTTAATACCAAGATGAGTAACCCATTAAATATTTCGAATACCCTAAATAAGGAAATAGATGCAGGTTAGTTATTTTGTTTTATGGCATATCAATCTCTTTTAGGTCATTTAATACCAAATGACTCCGGTTGCTTACAGTTCATGCTGTTACTTAAGTGGTCACCCAATTAAGTATTGAACAGGCTCATTGTTGCTTAACTCCAGTGATCTAGCAGGTTGTTTTGTTTTACAGCATATCAACCCTCTTTCTAGTCATTTAAACTGAACCAAGTCACTTTTGATAAACAAACGACTCAGGTTGCTTACAGTACTACTGTTGCTTAAGTGGTCACCCAATTAAGTATTGAACAGGCGCATTGTTGCTTAACTCCAGTGATCTAGCAGGTTTTTTGTTTTACAGCATATCAACCCTCTTTCTAGTCATTTAAACTGAACCAAGTCACTTTTGATAAAACAAAACGACTCAGGTTGCTTACAGTACATACTGTTGCTTAAGTGGTCACCCAATTAAGTATTGAACAGGCTCATTGTTGCTTAACTCCAGTGATCTAGCAGGTTGTTTTGTTTTACAGCATATCAACCCTCTTTCTAGTCATTTAAACTGAACCAAAGTCACTTTTGATAAACAAAACGACTCAGGTTGCTTACAGTACACACTGTTGCTTAAGTGGTCACCCAATTAAGTATTGAACAGGCTCATTGTTGCTTAACTCCAGTGATCTAGCAGGTTGTTTGGTTGTTTTGTTTTACAGCATATCAACCCTCTTTCTAGTCATTTAAACTGAACCAAGTCACTTTTGATAAACAAAACGACTCAGGTTGCTTACAGTACCAGCCGTTGCTTAAGTGGTCACCCAATTAAGTATTGAACAGGCTCATTGTTGCTTAACTCCAGTGATCTAGCAGGTTGTTTGGTTTTTTGTTTTACAGCATATCAACCCTCTTTCTAGTCATTTAAACTGAACCAAGTCACTTTTGATAAACAAAAACGACTCAGGTTGCTTACAGTACCAGCCGTTGCTTAAGTGGTCACCCAATTAAGTATTGAACAGGCTCATTGTTGCTTAACTCCAGTGATCTAGCAGGTTGTTTGGTTGTTTTGTTTTACAGCATATCAACCCTCTTTCTAGTCATTTAAACTGAACCAAGTCACTTTTGATAAACAAAACGACTCAGGTTGCTTACAGTACACACTGTTGCTTAAGTGGTCACCCAATTAAGTATTGAACAGGCTCATTGTTGCTTAACTCCAGTGATCTAGCAGGTTGTTTGGTTGTTTTGTTTTACAGCATATCAACCCTCTTTCTAGTCATTTAAACTGAACCAAGTCACTTTTGATAAACAAAACGACTCAGGTTGCTTACAGTACACACTGTTGCTTAAGTGGTCACCCAATTAAGTATTGAACAGGCTCATTGTTGCTTAACTCCAGTGATCTAGCAGGTTGTGTGGTTGGTTTTGTTTTACAGTATATGAACCCTCTTTCTAGTCATTTAATGTCAAATCAAGTCATTTTTGATAAACAAAGGACTCAGGTTGCTTACAGTACCTGCTGTGGCTTAAATGGTTACCCAGTTAAATATTGAACATGTTCCTCAATGCTTAACTTTAGTGATCTGGCAGGAACTGATGCTTTCAGTGTCATAAATGCAGGTAGGTTCAAGTCAACATCAAGTCTTTTCCATTTAAATGTTTCCATATTCATAACCTTGCTATAACACTGGCTGAGTAGTTTTCATAGTTATAGATTGGTTGGTTTTCCTTCTCCTAGACTGGTTACCTAGCCAAGGTTAAAGAGCCCAGCCTGTCCTACTTTTTACCGATAGCTGGAGGGAGAGTAATTCTACAAAAGGGAAGAAATTGAACTACAACATTTTGTAATTGACCTTGTGACCTTCTAAATGAAAATACAGACTGGCCAATAAAAGTTGATTTAAAACATTAGTTTCCAATCAGTCATGAGAAATAAAGAGCACACTACCCCATGTGGCACCAGCTGTCAATGACAATGACCGAGATACCAGGTGCAGAAAGAGGGGTGGGAAACACAGGAAGATTGGTTTGTTTTGTTTTACGGCATATCAACCTCAGAGGGTAATTTAATGCCGACAAAGTTTTGAAATAAAATCATTCTTAATGGATACTCAATTTTTTTTTTATAAACACATTTTCCTATTTAACCCATAGATGGGACCCTAACAGGTACTACAACTCTGGGTCAGAGTGGACTAGGGAGCAATGGTGATGAAGGGGTGCTCCACATTCCTCAAACCTGGAATCTCACCATCATCATTCCCAGGACATGAAGACCCTCAGCCACTGCCTTCTAGCACCTATATGATAAAAAGGGTTGGGGCTTGCGATAAGGGCAATAGAATTGGGGCAATCATATGGGTGTTAGGGTTTGACGTGACCAGCCAATTGATCAGAGGGGGCCTTTTTGACTGACCGTCTCGACCAAGTAAGAGCTAAAGTGGAGTGTTGCAGGTCATAGACTGCTCAGCCACCTGGGTTCCAACCTTAAGCATCACAGTACACAGGAAGAACAAAAAGTTGGCTCCCCAGAGAAACACACGTGATGGTCCTAGACAAACAAGATGAGCCATGTCTTACCATTTCACTTGTTCTGGAAGAGCCTCAGGGTCAGCATAGTCAAGCTTTGGATCTAAGGGTCGGATCTTAGGAGGCCCTATGTATTCCAGCAGGACTATGCTCTCTTTTACATGGTACAAATGACACAATCCTCTTACCCTCAAAATTTGGACTCTTAGCTCCACAAAATACTGCATGAAACTTTAAGTAACACAAATTAAATTTCAGATTATTGTCCTCATCTTTATTGTTATCTGTAGAATGTTTTTCTGGGAGCACATTGGCTGAAACATTGTGCAGATAGCAATAAAGATGAGGACAATAGTCTGAATAATACAAATAATGCAGATTAATCTGCCATTATTATACAAGGTGGTCCAAAAGTCTTCTTTTTTTTTTTTTTTTTCAGTGGTAAAATGATTACATAATACAACCTGAAATTCTAGAAAATAATTTAATATTTAAAGATTTCTCTTTTAGAGGTAAAATAACATATTATCGAAAAAAAAAAAAAAAAAGCAAATTAAAACAATATGTAAGGGGTGACAAGACTTTCGGACCACCCTGTAGATTAATGTACAGCATGGTCGGAAAGTCTTGTCACCCCTACATATTGCTTTTTTTAGAGGTAAAATAATTCCATAACTTATATATTATATTATTAAAAACAAAAATAATGAAAGTTAAAACAATATGTAAGGGGGTGACAAGACTTTCGGACCACCCTGTAGATTAATGTACAGCATGGTCGGAAAGTCTTGTCACCCCTACATATTGCTTTTTTTAGAGGTAAAATAATTTGCATAACTTATATATTATATTATTAAACAAAAAAATAATGAAAGTTAAAACAATATGTAAGGGGGTGACAAGACTTTCGGACCACCCTGTAGATTAATGTACAGCATGGTCGGAAAGTCTTGTCACTCCTACATATTGCTTTTTTTAGAGGTAAAATAATTCCATAACTTATATATTATATTATTAAAACCGAAAATAATGAAAGTTAAAACAATATGTAAGGGATGACAAGACCTTCAGACCACCCTGTAGATTTATTATTGGAACCATTTTGTAGATGCCTCGCAGCTACCATTATTGTAGAGTCATCTCATTGTACATTTTGTACATTCCTAATTGCCGCCATTTTGTAGATGCCTCGCAGCTACCATTATTGTAGAGTCATCTCATTGTACATTTTGTACTTTCCTAATTGCCGCCATTTTATAGATGCCTCGCAGCTACCATTATTGTAGAGTCATCTCATTGTACATTCCTAATTGCCGCCATTTTGTAGATGCCTTGCAGCTACCATTATTGTAGAGTCATCTCATTGTACATTTTGTACTTTCCTAATTGCCGCCATTTTGTAGATGCCTCGCAGCTAGCATTATTGTAGAGACATCTCATTGTACATTTTGTACTTTCCTAATTGCCGCCATTTTGTAGATGCCTCGCAGCTACCATTATTGTAGAGTCATCTGATTGTACATTTTGTACTTTCCTAATTGCCGCCATTTTGTAGATGCCTGCCTCGCAGCTAGCATTATTGTAGAGACATCTGATTGTACATTTTGTACTTTCCTAATTGCTGCCATTTTGTAGATGCCTCGCAGCTAGCATATTGTAGAGACATCTGATTGTACATTTTGTACTTTCCTAATTGCCGCCATTTTGTAGATGCCTCGCAGCTAGCATTATTGTAGAGACATCTGATTGTACATTTTGTACTTTCCTAATTGCCGCCATTTTTGTAGATGCCTCGCAGCTACCATTATTGTAGAGTCGTCTCATTGTACATTTTGTACATTCCTAATTGCCACCATTTTGTAGATGCCTCGCAGCTAGCATTATTGTAGAGACATCTGATTGTACATTTTGTACTTTCCTAATTGCCGCCATTTGTAGATGCCTCGCAGCTACCATTATTGTAGAGACATCTGATTGTACATTTTGTACTTTCCTAATTGCCGCCATTTTGTAGATGCCTCGCAGCTAGCATTATTGTAGAGACATCTGATTGTACATTTTGTACTTTCCTAATTGCCGCCATTTTGTAGATGCCTCGCAGCTACCATTATTGTAGAGTCATCTCATTGTACATTTTGTACATTCCTAATTGCCGCCATTTTGTAGATGCCTCGCAGCTAGCATTATTGTAGAGACATCTGATTGTACATTTTGTACTTTCCTAATTGCCGCCATTTGTAGATGCCTCGCAGCTAGCATTATTGTAGAGACATCTGATTGTACATTTTGTACTTTCCTAATTGCCGCCATTTTGTAGATGCCTCGCAGCTACCATTATTGTAGAGACATCTGATTGTACATTTTGTACTTTCCTAATTGCCGCCATTTTGTAGATGCCTCGCAGCTACCATTATTGTAGAGACATCTGATTGTACATTTTGTACTTTCCTAATTGCCGCCATTTTTGTAGATGCCTCGCAGCTAGCATTATTGTAGAGACATCTGATTGTACATTTTGTACTTTCCTAATTGCCGCCATTTTGTAGATGCCTCGCAGCTACCATTATTGTAGAGACATCTGATTGTACATTTTGTACTTCCTAATTGCCATTTTGTAGATGCCTCGCAGCTAGCATTATTGTAGAGACATCTGATTGTACATTTTGTACTTTCCTAATTGCCGCCATTTTTGTAGATGCCTCGCAGCTAGCATTATTGTAGAGACATCTGATTGTACATTTTGTACTTTCCTAATTGCCGCCATTTTGTCCATTGTACATTTTGTACTTTCCTAATTGCCGCCATTTTGTAGATGCCTCGCAGCTAGCATTATTGTAGAGACATCTGATTGTACATTTTGTACTTTCCTAATTGCCGCCATTTTGTAGATGCCTAGCATTATTGTAGAGACATCTATTGTACATTTTGTACTTTCCTAATTGCCGCCATTTTGTAGATGCCTCGCAGCTAGCATTATTGTAGAGACATCTGATTGTACATTTTGTACTTTCCTAATTGCCGCCATTTTGTAGATGCCTCGCAGCTAGCATTATTGTAGAGACATCTGATTGTACATTTTGTACTTTCCTAATTGCCGCCATTTTGTAGATGCCTCGCAGCTACCATTATTGTAGAGATTTTTGTAGATTCTCATTGTACATTTTGTACTTCCTAATTGCCGCCATTTTGTAGATGCCTCGCAGCTAGCATTATTGTAGAGACATCTGATTGTACATTTTGTACTTTCCTAATGCCGCCATTTTGTAGATGCCTCGCAGCTACCATTATTGTAGAGACATCTGATTGTACATTTGTACTTTCCTAATTGCCGCCATTTTGTAGATGCCTCGCAGCTAGCATTATTGTAGAGACATCTCATTGTACATTTTGTACATTCCTAATTGCCGCCATTTTGTAGATGCCTCGCAGCTAGCATTATTGTAGAGACATCTGATTGTACATTTTATACATTCTCAATTGCTGCCATTTTTGTAAATGAAGACGTTTCTGTTTATTTCAGTCTCGATGGATACTCAATTTGTTTTAAACACATTTTTTTCTATTTAACTTATATTAGACCCTAACAGGTACGACCATTACCATATTCTATGAGAGTATCTCTGTCAGTTTATGAACATTTCAGTCAACCTTTGTAGAGTGTAGACAGGTCAAGGATTCTTCCTTTCTGTTTCCTCTTAAAACAATTGTCTAATTAGCGGATCACTTATGAAGAAAGTCATGCTGAAAGATCACTGAAGTTAAGCAATTATTAGCCTTATTTAGTACTTAAATGGGTGACCACTTAGGAACAACAGGTATTGTAAGGACAGTGGGGAATAACCTAGTATAATAGTAAAGCTTAATAAATAGCTTTAAACTATTAAATTAGACCTGGAGTTATCTCCCCTGATAGTTTTTGTTTTTTTCGTTTTTCAAATTTAATTACCGAGAAACCAATGGTTGAATTAGAATTAGAATAAAAACAATAATTAAAAATATAAATAATTTAAAAGACATGTTTAAAAAAATATAAATAATTAAAAAAATAATTAAAAATTAAAATAAAAACAATAATTAGAATAAAATAAAATTATATGATGACTTAGAATTAGAATAAAACCACTTTCCAGTCTAAGTTAACACAATACCATTAATACAGATACTGTGTTATCTTTTGTAAAAATAAATAAATTCCATTAATAGTAATTAGTTTTGATATTAATTAAACTGCCGAAGTTAACATTTAAGCAAGTATTTTTTTAAATAATGATACATAAATAGGTTAAATTTTGTTGGATTTAGCATTTTATATCTCCCAGCCCCCACCCCCATGAAGAATATTTATAAACTCTTTGATATGAAATAGAAATGTTCACAACAAGTTATAAATTTTTAACACATTGAATCGCAATATTTTTTTAATACAAATCATACTATTATACTATGTTATATACAAATCATACTAGGTTATATACAATTTGTACAATTATACTAGGTTATATAATATTTATACTATTATATTAAGTTATATACAAATCATACTAGGTTATATACAATTTGTACAATTATACTAGGTTATATAATAATTGTACTATTATACTAAGTTATATACAAATTGTACTATTATACAAATTATACTAGGTTATATACAATTATATGTATTCTTGATGGGGGAGATATATACAAATTATACTAGGTTATATAGAATTTGTATTATTATACAAATTGTACAAGGTAATATACAAAATATACTATATACAAATCATACTAAGTTATATACAAATTAGAATCTCCTAACAAGTAAAAATAAAATAAAAAAGATAAAGTTTACAAACATTATATATTTATTTCTCTACAGATTAAAAAAAAAAAACCCAACATTTCTTATATTTCATAAACACACAAAAATCTGAAAATATAAAGTTAATGATTGTTTTATATTTGTCTGACGTTTTAAAGTAAAAAAAAAAATTCTAATAACCAAAACTTTAAAAATGTATTCTTTCTTGAAGTCAAAATGTATTTAAATTTGTGAACTAATGACTAACATGTTCCGGTCACACTATGTTCGCTCCATCATTTAAGATGTGTACAGAAAAGTGGAAGAAGCTGGCAAAAGCTACACTAGAGGAGAGAAAAAAATGGCTCGATATGAATCAATCAGAAAGATTCCTCATTTAACCATTTCCAGTATCTTTGTCTTTGAGTAAGAGTAAGAGTAAAAACCAAAACAAAAATAAAAACAGAGGAGGGTAAGGACAGTTTTTCTGGTGATGTTAAAATGACAAGGCCGGACATTTTTGTGAGATGATGACAAAACGTAATAAATTTACCAGCATTTATTATTAAGAGTAAGCATCACTTGAACATGACTCATTTGGTTTATGGTAAAAATAAATAAATATAAAAAGAAGTGAGCAAATCCAAGGGTAAGTGATGGATGGACAGAAAATGCTAAATCGGTGTGAATGTGTGTGTGAATGTGTGTGTGTATGAATGTGTGTGTGTGTGTGTGTGTGTGTGTGTGTGTGTGTGTGTGAATGTGTGTGTGAATGTGTGAATGTGTGTGATGTGTGTGTGTGTGTGTGAATGTGTGAATGTGTGTGAGTGTGTGTGTGTGTGAATGTGTGTGTGTGTGTGTGTGTGTGTGTGTGTGTGAATGTGTGTGTGTGTGTGTGTGTGTGTGTGTGTGTGTGTGTGTGTAAACATGCCAGATGGTTAATTTGTTATCTTTATTTATATAAAAATTGTTTGAGAGAGAGAGAGCGAGAGAAAGAGAGAGTGAGAGGAGAGAGGAAAGAGAAGAGAGAGAGAGAGAGAGAGAGAGAGAAGAGAAGAGAAGAGAGAGTGAGAGGAAAGAGAAAGAGAGAGTGAGAGGAAAGAGTGGAGAGTGAAGAGAGAGTAGAAGGGTGAGGAGTAAGAGAGAGAGTAGAAAGAGTGAGAGAGAGAGTAGAAAGAGTGAGAGAGAGAGTAGAAAGAGAGAGAGAGAGAGAGAGTAGAAAGAGAGAGAGAGAGTAGAAAGAGTGAGAGAGAGAGAGAGAGAGTAGAAAGAGTGAGAGAGAGAGTAGAAAGAGTAGAAAGAGAGAGAGAAAACATGATAGGTAGATAAAGATTTAAAAATGAAATGAAGAAAAATTAGAAAGAAATACAAACGTCCCATATTAATTCTTATACTTACTGTAATATATATATATATATATATATATATATATATATATCTTATTATAATGGAGATTGTGTGTTTTTCTGTCTGTAACCGAAACTATATTACTACTCAAGTCACATTTCCCTTAGTTATTTATATCACATTCTCAATGATTTTATTTTTATTTAAACCTCAATTATTGATAAAATTGTTTTACATTATTAATACTGTTAACCATATCTATATACTAATAGCATGCAATTATATTTATATGTACAACAAAATAGCGGTTTACAGTGTGAATGGGAAGGCTAATTTGCATATTGATATTAAAAATTGGATTTTAATAAATATGTGCTTAGTATTATTGATTTCTAACTGTTTGGTTTTATTATAATGAATATAAGCAAAAATCTCTTCAATGAAACTTAAATGAAATCCGTTAACAAGAAAAAATAACTATCATTTTATTCTTCACTTCCTCTTTTAACTAAATACTTAAATTAGAAAAAAATAACAATGAAAGACAAGAGTGATGGAAGAGTAAGTTTCAGTAGTTCTATTTTTTTTATTATACTCCCTCTGTTTCAAATCTTTTTATCTACATTCTTATATAGTTTCATAAGCCTTTCTAATTTAATACGATATTTTAATTCATTAAAACTTAAATACTTGCACCCGGAGGGTGCATATATTTGCTAGTATATATAAGAAATTTGAAAAAACAAGTGTTCCAAAAATAAGATGAATTTATTTATGGACACTTAAACGTTTCGGTTTCTTTAAACCTTCATCAGGATGTATTATGGGGTGAAGAAATTGATGGATGTTTTATAGATGACAGGAGATAAAAAAAAATCTTCATAAAATTTTTGTTGTTGTGTAACTGTATTTGTTCAGCATTATAATTTTTGACAATTATTTAACAGGTAGTAAAAAAACAAAGAAAAGAATTATGCATGAAATATTGTTAAAATATTATTCTCACAGCTAATTAATAATTCTACAACACACACAGACATACACACATTTATACCATTTGCATTATATATAGAAAATATTGGAGGTGCATGGTGTAATGGTTATTGTCATAGGAAATGGACTTGTCAACCCGAGTTTGAATCCTGGACAAAGCTGTTTGTATTTCAAATAGCGCTAATACCCTTGAGAAAGGTATGAATCCAACTACTCTGCCTCCGGCTATGGGTAAATAGTAGGGCAGACTGAGCTCTTCAACCTAGGTTAGGTAACCTGTCTAGGAGAAGGAAAACTGAATTCAAACCTCTGCTTAAGAAATTGACCTTGTTTCACATCCTGCTCATGTTGGTAAATATATATATATATATATATATATATATATATATATATATTATAAAATATTGATGTGCATTTGAAAAATCTGTGAGAGTAATTAGACTAATATTTTTATTTGGTTGATATAAGTAATGTTATTAGAGTGGCCTAAAGTCAGACAGTGAGGGAGTCTATCTCCTTTTCACTAGTACGAGACTCAGGGAGATTGTTTTGGCTTCTGAGGGGGAGCGCCACACCTACCATCAGCTCCTCACTTTACTTCACAGATCCCTGTGCTACTCATGCGTTGAGTTGGCGAGGTTCGGTATCGATGAGTTGTGGTGCACCTGAGCACTGTACACATACATGCATATTACTACTGTACGCTAGTCATGTTCCTGACACTAATACATTATTCTATGTACTAGACATGAGACTATGATGAGTTGTGGTGCACCTGAGCACTGTACACATACATGTATATTATTACTGTATGCTATTCATGTTCCTCACACTAATACATTATTCTATGTACTAGACATGAGACTTTAATGAGTTGTGGTGCACCTGAGCACTGTACACATACATGTATATTATTACTGTATGCTATTCATGTTCCTGACACTAATACATTATTCTATGTACTAGATATGAGACTTTGATGAGTTGTGGTGCACCTGAACACTGTACACATACATGTATATTATTACTGTATGCTATTCATGTTCCTGACACTAATACATTATTCTATGTACTAGATATGAGACTTTGATGAGTTGTGGTGCACCTGAGCACTGTACACATACATGTATATTATTACTGTATGCTATTCATGTTCCTGACAGTAATACATTATTCTATGTACTAGACATGAAACTTTGATGAGTTGTGGAACATGAATAGCGGTGATAAAAATAATTGAATGAATAAAATAAAACGTTTCATATTTTAAAAAAATTAATTACTTACTTAAAAAGCATTATATTCACTCCACTCCACTGAGATATTTGTTTTGTTTTACGACAGTGGAGACCACCAAAACGTTTCTAATAATTTCTGATTTAATTATTATAAAATAAGAATATCAAGTTTCTGCAAGTGTCACAGAAAAAAAGGGAAAGTTCTTTAAAATAAATATAATTTTTATGATTCATAAAAAAGAGGTACAACTATAGTAGTACTAATTATTTGGGTATATAAAAAGAGATACTAATAAATAGTTATGCTAATTTTTGTATATACAAAGACGTACAAATATATATTAGTAATTATTTGGGTAAATAAACAGTACTAATTATTTGGGTAAATAAAACAGTACTAATTATTTGGGTAAATAAACAGTACTAATTATTTGGGTATATAAAGGATACTAATTATTTGGGTATATAAAGAGATACTAATTATTTGGGTATATAAAGAGATACTAATTATTTGGGTATATAAAGAGATACTAATTATTTGGGTATATAAAAGAACAGTACTAATTATTTGGGTAAATAAACAGTACTATTATTTTTTGGGTAATAAAGAGTACTAATTATTTTGGTATATTAAGAGATACTAATAAATATTAGTACCAATTATTTGGGTACTAAACAGTACTAATTATTTGGGTAATAAAGAGTACTAATTATTTTGGTATATTAAGAGATACTAATAAATATTAGTATTAATTATTTGGGTAAATAAACAGTACTAATTATTTGGGTAATAAAGAGTACTAATTATTTTGGTATATTAAGAGATACTAATAAATATTAGTACCAATTATTTGGGTACATAAACAGTACTAATTATTTGGTAATAAAGAGTACTAATTATTTTGGTATATTAAGAGATACTAATAAATATTAGTATTAATTATTTGGGGAACAGTACTAATTATTTGGGTAATAAAGAGTACTAATTATTTTGGTATATTAAGAGATACTAATAAATATTAGTACCAATTATTTGGGTACATAAACAGTACTAATTATTTGGGTAATAAAGAGTACTAATTATTTTGGTATATTAAGAGATACTAATAAATATTAGTATTAATTATTTGGGTACATAAACAGTACTAATAATTTGGGTAATAAAGAGTACTAATTATTTTGGTATATTAAGAGATACTAATAAATATTAGTATTAATTATTTGGGTAAATAAAGGGTAGTACTAATTATTTCTGAGATGAGGTGTGGTTATTTTTATTCTCTAGGAATTTTAGATTGCTATACTCATTTTGGCCGCTGTACTTTGTGGCCTTCTTAAGAGGAGTATAGCAGTCTGCAATTTGTAGAGAATAATATTGATAATTATAATAGTAATAAATAGTAGTAATAATTATTTAGGTATATATAAAAAGGTACTAGCAAATAGTATTACTAATTATTCTGGTATATAAAGAGGTACTATGAATAGTAGAAAACATTGAAATCAAATTATGCATTCAAATACAGCATGAATATTGACTTTTTAAAAGTTAAATAAAATTTAAAAAATAAAAACATTTTAAAAGATTGAAAAATAAGTTGTACTCATTTATAGATGAAGTTTAACAATTTTTTGTAAAAATAAAATAATGAATGAGCGGAAAATTTTAGTCTTAAAAAGTTTTTTTTTATTAAACTTGACAATAATGGATACTAAATCAGTAGTAAGTGAGTAGAATGATCTATTGTTAGTATTAAGTAGACAGCGAAGGAGTCTATCCCTTTTTCACTAGCGCTAAATCAGGGAGATTGTTTTTGCTTCTGGGCTGGAGTGCCACACCCACAATCAGCTCCACACTTCACAAAATCAATCAGCGCTACTCATATGCTGAGTTTGTGAGGTCTAGTATCGAATCTCGAGCCTTGTGGTGCTTAGGCTGATGCTCTAACGAATGAGCTTAAACTGGCCAGTAATACCTTATGATAATAGTTTTTATTTGTGAATTATTTACTTTTTTTTAATGTAATGTTTTATTAGTTAAAATAAAATTCACTGGTAGTTGATTGCAAATACATACTTGAAGACAAAAAAATAAATAAATAAAGAAGGCAAAAAGAATGGTAAGATTTACACATTTCGTTTTTTTTTGTTTGTTTTTTTTTGTTTCCTTTTTTTTAATTTACTAAATTCAACTGAAAGTTTATTTCTCCAGGAAATAGAACTTAAAAAAAAAATTTACAAGCTTATATTAAGAAATTTAATTATTTTATTTGTTTATTATTAATATTTTTATTATTTTAAAAAAATATCATACATCTTATTAGAATCCGATAATTAGCAGGTTTTGGAGAAATTTAAAAAGAAAGAAAAAAGAAAGAAAGAAAGAAAAAGAAAGAAAGAAAGAAAGAAAGAAAGAAAGAAAAAAGAAAAAGGAAAGAAAAAGGAAAGCGTGCGTATGTTGGTTAGCATTATGAGCGTTTTTGTATATCTCTCTATGTTAATGTTTGTTACGTATTGTTACAAATTATATACTTACTTAATGGGTATCAACTACACAGATTTTTTGGCTAAACTTGCAAATCGGTCGGAAAATTAGGGTGACCCGGAAAAAAAAAGAACCTACAAATTTTGTAATAAAACTTAATTTTAACTTGAGGGATTTAGGGTTAGGGTTGGGGTTAGTTTAATGGGGAAAATAAATAAATTGGGTTCTGTTTTTTCTGAGTCACCCTGAATACAGGGTTAGGGTTTAGGGTTAGTGTTAAGGTTGGGGTTTAGGGTTAGTTTAATGGGAAAATAAATAAATAATTTGGGTTCTGTTTTTTCTGGGTCACCCTGTAATATGTTTAAATTCTCCGACCTATTTGCAAGTTTAGCCGATTTTTTTTAAAATTATTTTTTCTCATTCGTTTTTTCAGCATTATATTGAAACCCTGTTATTTATTTATTCATCAATTAAAAAAAAGAAAAGAAAAAAAGATTCCTTTCACTTTAGTGTAAATAATAAGTAATAATTTAATAAAAAAATCTACACAGAAAATTATGATTTACCTACATACACATACCTATATATTTTATTTGTAATCGTTGCCTCCTGAGGAGGCAACAATTACAAACCTATATTTCATTTGTAATTGTTTATTATATGCTATATAATAAACAATGTAACAAGCTTACACCATAAGACCACTACTATGACAATTAATATAAAAGACAATATTTATAAAAAAAAAAAAAAAAAAAGAACTAAGTTTAAAAACTTGACAGTTGCCGATTCTTAAGAATATTAATTATACATATCTTTAAATTCTTACTTTCCAGTGTCAGAAATGATCAGTTTTAATTTTAGAGAAAAGCTGAAAAAATTGTATTTACTTGCAGAAAAAAACAAAAACAAACAAAAAATAACAAAAATAGAATTCAATGGGGTAACAATGTTATTCCATTGAATAACTGATGCATTATAAAATTCATTCATTGATAATTTATCAATTTTCAGTGTTGATTTATCAATGATAAATCAACACTGAAAATTTTATTAACATCGGACAATTCCCTGATTTTTGGTAATTTTCTTTCAATCAGTGGGGTTAAATTTATTTTGTAAAATATGGATTTTACGTCATCTGTAGACAGCGTTTACGGCCATGTTTGAGCAAAATTACCGAAAAAATAGTTTAAAATGTATTAAAAATAAATTACATGTGTTATATTATTTTGCTTTTTTAAAATTTTTACTGATGCTACTTTTTACTACTTTTCGACTTAGACAAAAATTTGACCTTAAATAATCGATTTAATTAATTTTAATTCGTTTTTAAAATAAAAAGCAGACGACAAATTGGCAGTGCCTAAGTAACATCAAGCTCTGCTTATATTATAGCAACATCCAAGGTTTACTATTTTAGAAAATCTCGGATGTTTCTATAATATAGTGAGCTGAACTTGATGTTACTCCATCGTATTTTAAAAATTTTCTGCTAGTAGATAAATATAAATACAATTCCAAAAATCAAGCCACAATAAATTTCTGTGTACGGCATTTTTATTTGTTATTTGAATTTGTCAAACTTGAAAAAAGGGTGACGCTCTCAGAGAAAGATGAGTCACAATCATCAAAGAGAGGGGGGAAGAAAAACAAAAGAGAGAGGAAGAGAGAGGGGGGAAGAGAGGAAGAGAGAGAGGAAGAGAGAGGGGAGAAGAAAACAAGAGAGAGAGAGAGAGAGAGAGAGAGAGAGAGAGAGAGAGAGAGAGAGAGAGAGAGAGAGAGAGAGAGAGAGAGAGAGAGCACTGTGTGGAAACGAATAAGACTAGAGTCGCTTAAATAAAAATGAAAATAAAGAAAGAAAAAGAAAAGAAAGAAAAGAAAGGGATTTAAAAAAAATGTTTTTTAATTAAAGATTTTTGAGTGAGAGATAATTAGTCTGAACGTTGTTTTATTTTGTGTCCTCCTTTATTTCTTTCACTCATCATCAACAAATGGTTATAGTAATTTTTAATTTATGACAGGTAGTAATGATGACTGACTACTACTGCTTTTAAACTTATTCCTTGTTCTCTTATTGAGAGCAACAATTCTCCTTGTTCAACTAAATGAATATTTATTCACAATATCTAAATGATGTAAATTGCCGATAATTCAAGGGTGGTTTAATTTGTGTTCTAAAAAAAAAAAAAAAATACACAGAATAATGAATGAATGAATGAATGAATGAATGAATGGGCGATGTGGTTTTATTAAAAATGCTTAAAAGTTTAAGCATTTTTAATAGAATAACACTGTGTCTCGTTTTATGTAGAAAGAAAAAAAAAGAGCTAACTTATAAATTCAAAAGAAATTTTTGATTTATATACAAAATATGCAATATATAAAATTAAATACAAACATGAAAAAAAAAAAAAAAATTAAATGAAAATTCAAAGGTTGACTTTTCTTAATAGTATCTCTCCCCACCCAACAAAAATAAATCACACACATAAACAAACACGGACAAAAAAAAAAAAAAAAAAAAAAATGCACATAAAAGGAACGTATTTTTTTTGCATTATTTTTATTTCCAACCAATAAAACCCCAAATCGTTTTTTCTTATTTTTCTGATTTAAAAAAAAAAAAAAAGCTTGAAAAGCTTAAAAAAAGCAAAGCATTTAATAAATAAATAAAATACTTACTATAAATTGCAAAAACCCTTCTTCGTTAATTCTGGACATCAGTTCATTTATATTATATAATCGAATCTCCCAATAATACAAAAACGAGCTTCAGACTTAAAAAAAAAAAGAATTTCGACGATCTAATATTGTGTATATTATTATCATAGCCATTCAAGACTGAAGACATTAAAACACTGTCACATCACAGGTTGTATCAAAATGAATCAACTAAGAATTTTTTTTCTTTTATGATTATTAAAAATCCACAACAAAGAAAACAGACAATAAAGTTCTAGCTTCGACTTCAACTGCTATTTGTATTATATTCACATACAGTCAAATTTAAAAGACGGTTCGATCTTGAATATATCGGCGGGTAGCAAGAACCGTCACGAGTCAGAGGTATGATGAAAAATAACTAGAGAAGAGGGAAGAGAAAGAAAGACAAGGAGAGAGGGGGGAGGATGATAATAAATACGGGTAGATTTCAAGTCAGTGGTGGGTATTCCCGATTAATGATGGAACTGACCCTCCCATGCTCGATGGATACACTGATACTCTCTGTCTGCCTGACTGACCGTCCACCAATCCGATACAAACGAAGAACTCACCCCCTGTTGTTGAGAGACACGCACAACAGTTTATCGATCAGTACCGAGCAACACTATTTATGTTCATATTGGTATAAAAATTCTTCGCCAAACTAAAGTGTCTTGGAATTATCAGTCAGTCACAAAAAGATGTTCAGTTCAAAATGCTAGCGTCGTACAGACAGCAGCATTTTCATTTAAGTTGCTTACTACTAAAACTAATTTGATATGTAAGTAGTAAAGACAGTGAAGTAGCCTATCGGTACCAGCCGGACAGCAAGGGAGTCTATACCCTTTTCACTAGCATCAAACCAGGGAGATTGTATTTCTTTATATAAATATGTATATTTGGTTATTTCCTATAAGTCTAATATATATATATATATATATATATATATATATATATATCAAAGTTGTCATTAGGGTTGCCTAATGTCGATATCTGCCAAACAACAAGGGAGTTTATCCCCTTTTCACTAGTGCTAGACCAAAGAGATTGTTTTTGCATCTGAGGTAGAACACCACACCTACCATCAGCTCCTCACTTTACCGCACAGATCCCTATGCTACTCATACAGTGAGTTGGCGAGGGTCAGTATCGAACCAAGAATCTTGTGATTCCTAGTCCAGTGCTCTACCGACTAACCTAACCCAGCCCCCTATATATATATATATATATATATATATATATATATATATATATATATATGGTATTTGTGGAAAAAGTGACTTACCAGTGAAACAGGTCACAATGGTTAGTTGATGCCAGATTCACAATGATAAGGCAGCGATATAACAAATATAAAGTGCTCAATACGTTGGTAGAGCAAAAAAAATACACATGTGCAATCAACTGCAATCAATCAATATCTTGATTAATCCAGTGGATTTAACCCTGAAGATCCTTATGGGGAAACTCGAGTAGGTTATTACCGTGTACCATTATCATAACATATATATATATATATATATGTGAAGAGAAATGGAAGTGAATCCGACGGTATGTAGTATAGTGAGAAATTTGAAAAACACAGGTTTAAAATAAAATGAGTGGTAAGTTTATTAGCTGATGCTGCAGTGTTTCAATCTGTTTAGTAGATCTTCTTCAGGACTTTTGTTTTAAGGAAAATAAATTTATCACAGATAATAAGGAGATTGTGAAAGTCTTTTGTTGATCAATCAAATATATATATATATATATATATATATATATATATATAGATAGATAGATAGATAGATAGAGAGATAGATAGAGATGGATATAGAGATAGATATAGAGATAGAGAGAGAGATAGATAGAGAGAGATATAGAGAGATAGAGATATAGAGAGATAGAGATAGAGATAGATATAGAGAGATAGAGATAGAGATAGAGAGAGATAAAGATAGATATAGAGATAGAGAGAGATAGAGATAGATAAAGATAGAGATAGAGATAGATAGAGATAGATAGAGATAGATAGAGAGATAGATAGAGATAGATAGAGAGAGAGATAGATAGAGATAGAGATAGAGATAGAGAGAGAGAGAGATAGATAGAGATAGAGAGAGATAGATGGATAGATATAGATAGAGAGAGAGAGAGAGTGATGGTTTATACAAAAATCTTTTGAGACTTTTAAAAAAAAAAAAATTCATTTTAGGAATATTACAAATATGACAATGTTAAAGAAAAAGACAATTTATTTTTGATTTCATATCTTATGAAAAAAATTACCTAACCAGATCAAAAACATCAAAAAGGTTAATTATAATTAATTAATTATAATTAATTAATTTGTATGATTTTGAAATAATGGTAAGAAAAATAATTTAAGGTATTTATGAGAATTTGATTAATTACTTAACAGAATTTTATTTAAACCAAGAAGATTGTTTTCTTTTTTTTTTTTTTGCTGATGTGGAGCGCCACACCTACTGTCAGTTTCCAGATTCTTTAACGCACAGATCGGATTACCCAAGTTGTGTTACTCATGCTGAGTCATCGAAGCCGGAACCTTGTGATTCCTAGGCAGATGCTCTACCAAATGAACAAGGGGTTGGGTAAATCCTTACTAATACTAGTGCCTCTTAAAAACCGCCCTGTCGGCTGGGGCATTAGAATGCACCGACTGCACCTCTGCAGAGGGGTAAGACTCCCCCAATGGGGCCACCTGTTGGCCGTGGGTGGTGACCCGTGATGCTTAAGGATAGAGCCCAGGTGGATGAGCAGTTCATGACATGCAATACTCCACTTTGGCCCTATCTTGGGCTAGACGGGCAGTCGGAGAGGCCCCTCCCATCAATCGGCTGGTCACGTCAAGCCCTAGCACCTATATGATTTTCCCAACCCTGTTGCCCTTATGGCAAGCCCCAACCCCTTTTTATCATATGGGTGCTAGAAGGCGGTGGCTGCGGGTCTACATGTCCTGGGAATGACGTTAAACTCTATCTGATGGTGAGGTTCCAGTTTTGGAGGTTTGGGGAATGTGGAGCACCCCATTCATCACCATTGCTCCCTGGTCCACTCTGACCCGGAGTGGTAGTACCTGTTAGGGTCCCATCTATGGGTTAAATAGAAAAATGTATTTATAAAAAATTGTATTATCCATTAAGAATTGATTTATTTCAAAACTTTATTGGCATTAAATGACCCACTGAGGTTGATATGCCGTAAAACAAAACAAACCAAACCAAACCTCTTAAAAATGTTGCAGATTAAGCATAATTGGTTAAATTGACAGGTTGAATCATGGGTTGGATCCTCGCAGGAGGCCCCCTTAAAATCCCTTTGTAAAAATAAACCTTGCCCTGATCCAGCCACTCTGTAGCTCAGTCGGTAGAGCGTTCGACTAGAAGCCATAAGGTTGCTAGTTCGATACCGGCCCTCGCTAACTCAGCGTATGAGTAGCACAGGAATCTGTGTGGTAAAGTGAGGAGCTGATGGTAGGTGTGGCACCCCACCTCAGACGCAAAAACAATCTCCTCGGTTTAGCGCTAATGAAAAGGGGATAGACTCCCTCGCTGTTTGGCTGATACCGACTTCGGGCCACCCGATGACTTTACTACTTACTACTATAAAAATAACTAACAAGAACGAATTGAGATATTTGTATTTCTAAGAGTATTTTAATTGTAGAAGAATTCCAATTACCATCAAATTGGCAGACAAGGCAACAAGGAAGCTGTAACTCAATACGGATCTTACCTTGTTGCAAACCTACTGCAAAATGCCAGGTTATTTATAAAACATCATAGAAACCAAACAGCCAATCAGGACTCAAGGAATGGAATCACCCAAATACATGAATGGAGTATTCCTGAGTTCCATAAGTACCAGCTTCTTTGGGCACCAGTTCAGTTGTACTTTGTTCAAATCAACAATATACTAACCCACTTCAGCGTTAACATTATGAGAGTAATCCCAAAGGTAAGGTTTCCAAAATATTTAGAAGTCACGGAAATATATATAGTTTATTATCAATGATGTTTATATCTATTAATAATGGAGATTCCCTCTCTTTTTGTCTGTAACAAAAACTGCGTCACTGCTTACGTCACATGATCCAACGTCATAACATAGAATAAATATACTCAAAATATGAGCATGTAACGTTAGACAATCCTCATTGTTTCAATAAATAGATGCCCAGCGTTACATATTTATATGTAAATTGTTTTATTCTAATATAATATTTAAAGTTATCAGAACTCTTTCCATTTCAAAATTGTCTTTCTTTCTTTCTTTCTTTTTTTTACACCTTTAATAAATTTGACGATTTTACATACTTATGGTACACACTCTATGATACTGCATTTTCAGCTCCCATCCCCTCAGGCAATATCTTTCACAAAAATTATTTTTACATCGCCCGGAGGGCGTCTTTTTATTTTATTAGTCATTTTAATGTTTCTATATTTCAACATAATCACTATTTTGGTCAATGCATTTTTGTAGCCACATACGCCCATGTTATACCAGCTCACTGCCATGTCGTTGAAGAAGTGTTGAATCTTTTTGCTGTTGCAAACTCCCTACACCACCTGTGGACATTTTTGATGTCCCTATTAATGTGGGACCACCCATGAATCGAAGCTCATGGGTGGCAGGTGCAAAAAATGCTTTGGTCCTGTCAGCATTCCCCCTCAGGTGGGGGGCGTCTGGGCATTGGGCAATAAACCTAGCCCTGCCCCTTTTAAATCGAGGGTGCAGGTGTTGCCTGGGGGGATGGCCCTCTGGGATCAACGATGTTTGCTTGTAAGGTTCAGGGCCGAAGCCACTAGACCCCCGGCTGGACTGGGTTTAAATGGAGATCTGTGTTACTCTTATGGGCAACTATATATGGACATACCAATGTGGGTTTGCCATAAAAAAAAAGAAAAAGATCAGCTATACATTGATGCTGTTCAAAGGACCTTCCAAGAGTGATATGCCAATAGGGACGTCTGGTGAGGAAGAGTCATGGAGATCTGTGCTGCTGGCATGACCTGATGATTGTACTAACAAAAATCTATTATGTGTCATGTTTGGGCGATTATCCAGAAAAGTACATCAAACAACATTTGTTATTTGTCTGGTGATATGCCAAATAAATTATATAGTACAATAATACTTACATTCATTCATCTAGATAAAAGTAAATTATATAGTACAATAATACTTAAATAATAAATTAATATTATACTTAAATATAATAATATATATATATATAGAGAGAGAGAAATTATATATATATATATATATATATATATATATATATATATATATATATATATTTATTTAATTTGCTGAGTTTTTATAGATCAATGTTTATTATAAACAGCTACCTCGGTTTCATGCTACGGGGCAATCATCAGTCGTTGAGTTAGATCCCATGGTGTTTGTTGGAGATCTTTACTTAATCTTTGTTTTTAAAATTTGTTTTTATATATACCTACAAACATATATATATATATATATATATATTCTTATAAATAACTTATATAATAAATTATATAATTTATTTCCACAATATTTTCCATTATATTTCTATAATTTATTTAATATGATAAATTATATATATATAAAAAATATATATTCTTATAAATTTATATATCTCTCTCTCTCTCTCTCTCTCTATATATATATATATATATATATATATATATATATATATATATATATATATATATATATAATATATATATATATATATTTAAAGATACTGGTAAAATATAATAATATTAAATATACTTAAATAATAAATTATATAGTACAATAATACTTACATTCATTCATTTAGATAAAAGTAAATTTCTTATATAGTCTCATACTATTTTATTTATTTATTTATTTTTTTTGCTTGTTATTTTTTCTATATTTTTAGATGAAAGTGGTTTGGTTTGGTTCCTTTGTTTAATGGCATATCAACCTTCAGGGGTTATTTAATGCCAATGCCCTCCTTGTAGAAGAACAGTAGTGGTACTATTTAACACATAGCTGGGGGGATGAGGGGTTTCATAACTTTCCCAAGGGGTTTGGTTTGGTTCCTTTGTCTAATGGCATATCAACCTTCATGGGTTATTTAATGCCAAAGCCATTCTTATAGAAAAACAGTCGTAGTACTATTTAACTCATAGCTGGAGGGATGAGGGGATATTAGCCCAAAAGTGAACTTAACAGCGCAACTGTTGTTCGAACTCAGAATCTAGCACATCAACCACTACACTGGTTTTATTGTAGAACTGAGAGATAATATTTATCAAAACAAACTTTAATTTTTTTTAAAATTATCAAAATATACACACACAAACACACACATATATATATATATATATATATAGTGATGTAACAGCCAGGGGGCTATGTCCCTACCCCTATTTTTTTAATTATCATAATATTTTTAAAGGGTTTTATTTCAAGAAAATACTATAATGAAAAATACAAGAAAAAAAAATGCCTCTGCCCCCCACCCAAATAAAAGAACAATATACATTTCTGGTATGACCACACACATTTATATATATATATATATATATATATATATAGAAAGAAATGGATATAAAATCTGACAATGTAAATATAAATAAATTTTTTGAAAAAACAAGAAAATATGTCAAAGATTGACATTTAGAAAGCTGATGCTAAAGTGTTTCAGTTTTACTTAAGCCGTCATTTTCATATGATTAATGAGTTGAGTCCTGTAGATGGTTTAATTAAAACCAAAACTCTTTAGTGCTGGCTTTCTAAATGTCAATCTTTGACATATTTTCTTGTTTTTTTTAAAACTTTATACTTATTCATATATATATATATATATATATATATATTATATATATATATATATGAATGAGAAATTAGTTGTAAAAACAAAATTGGTGCAGTGCTTAAATATTATCATCTGAAGTTTATGCAGAGTGAAAAAAACCTGTATAAATCACTCGATCAAATTATCTTTTTTTAAAGTTTTATTTCTCTTACATTCTAAAGTATATTTTGTACATACACACTTCAATTTTTGTTTTTACAATATATAGGAAACTAAATTTAAGCTATATTTATTTCATTTATTTTAAAATATTCATCACAGGTAAATACTGTATCACATGCATACATTATTATAAACTGTACAGAGACGTGCAACCAAACGAATACCCTCCATCAGGCATCTGCCATACTCTGAACATCTCCCTTCCCTGGGAATGGATTCGCTGAAACTTCAGTGTCTGGCAACTGACCTGGTAAACGCTCATAAGGTCATTAATCATCTTAACAACAGCAACCTTGAGCACCTTTTTGATCCCCATCTTTCTAACACACGTGGGCATGCCTACAAAGTCAGAAAACAGCATAGCTCACATGACTTTCGGAAACATTTTTTCACGCTCAGAGTTGCGGAGACATCGAATAAACTGCCCGCGTCTGTTGTAGGCTGCCGAAGCACTGAGTCTTTCAAAGCCTCCATGCTTCCTGTAGTCCGCCGACACTATATCTGATGCCACTCTCCACATACATATGCACACACGCGCACACATACATGCATGCATATTACTACTGTAAACTGTTCATGTTTCTGACACTAATACATTATTCTCTTGATATGAGACTTTGATGAGTTCTGGTGCACCTAAGCACTGTACACATACATGTATATTATTACTGTACGCTATTCATGTTCCTGACACTAATACATTATTCTGTGTACTTGACATGAGACTTCGATGAGTTTTAGTGCACCTGAGCACTGTACACATACATGTATATTATTACTGTATGCTATTCATGTTCCTCACACTAATACATTTTTCTGTGTACTTGACATAAGACTTTGATGAGTTGTGGTGCACCTGAGCACTTACATGTATATTATTACTGTACACTATTCATGTTCCTGACACTAATATATTTTTCTGTGTACTTGACATGAGACTTTGATGAGTTGTGGTGCACCTGAGCACTGTACACATACATGTATATTATTACTGTGTACTTGACATGAGACTTTGATTGAGACCTGAGCACTGTACACAATAAATTTCATTATTTATTATTATAAATTTAAGCTATATTTATTTCATTTATTTTAAAATATTCATCACGGGTAACTATAGTATCATCTGCATACATTATCATACATTATTATAAATTGTGCCAAAAAATGGAAAAAATATCATTCATACATATAAAATATATGAGCAGAATATATGTAAACATATGGAAATAAATCCAACAATATTAAGAAATTTGAAAAACTTTGCTCCCTTTGTTCTCATAAAATCAGTCCATTAATACTTTTTCTCGTCCTTTGTTGAATACATTTCTTCGAGTTACGTCATACGTCATGACATCTTCGCATGTGTGGATCACGACTCGTCTTTCAAAAATATAATGCTGAACAAATACAGTTACAAACTTTTTATAAAGATTTTTCTAACTCCTGTCATCTACAAAACATCCATCAATTTCTTCACCCCATAATACATCCTGATGAAGGTTTAAAGAAACCGAAACGTTTAAGTGTCGATAAATAAATTTATCTCATTTTTGGAACTTGTTTTTTCAAATTTCTTAATATATATATATATATATATATATATATATGAAAAATAGATGGAAATTAATCCGACAGTATGAAATTTAACATTATGAAAAAACATATGATGTTTGTTATGTAATAGCTGACAGTACTGTTTCGACCAAATCGATTTTTTAACGGATATCTTCTCTTCCCATCTATGTCGCTCTTTGATGAAGACCAACTTATCGATTTGGTCGAAACAGTACTGTCAGCTATTACATAACAAACATCATATGTTTTTTCATAATGTTAAATTTCATATATATATATATATATATATATATATATATATATATATAATATATCTTATTATAATGGAGATTGTGGTTTTTTTCTGTCTGTAACCGAAACTATATTACTATTACAAGTCACAATTCCTTTTGTTATTTACATCACAATCTCCATGATTTTATTTTTCATTTAAACCTCAATTATTAGTAAAATTGTTTTACATCATTAAGACTGTTAACAATATCTACATACTAATAACATGCAATTGTATTTATATATACCACAAAATAGCGGTTCACAGTGTGAATGGGAAGGCTAATTTGCATATTGATTTTAAAAAATTATTTTAATAAATATATGCTTAGTATTATTGATTTCTAATTGTTTGGTTTTATTTTATTGAATATGAGCAAAAATCTCTTCAATAAATCTTAAAAGAAATCCCTTAACAAGAAGAAATAACTGTAATATTATTCTTTACTTCCTATATTAACTAAACAGTTTAATTAGGAAAATTTACCAATGAAAGACGGGAGTAACGGCAAATGATGTAAGAGTTAGTTTCAAAGTTGTTCTATTTTTTAATCATACCCCTCTGTTCAAAATCTTTTTATCTGCATTCTTATTCAGTTTCATTAGCCTTTCTAATTTAATATGATATTTTATTATAAAATTTAACTAAAATACTTGCACCCGGAGGGTGCATATATTTGCTAGTATATATAATGAAAATATTCTCTGATAAGCAGATGGGATAGAAAGAGTTAAATGTAAATCCTTTAAAACAATTCCTTTAAAGTTAATAATGTAATATGATGTACAGATTAGAAAAAATTAAAAAGTCATTTAATCTTAAAATAAAAATTTAAAAAAAGAAAAAAGAAAAAAATAAAGAAAGAAAGTATAAGTAAAAAGTAATATAAGTATAAAATATAAGTAAAAAGTACCAGAGTCAAATTCTCGCAAATCACCCAGAATATTAATTCAACTCTAACCATGAAAAAAAAAAAAAAAATAGTAAAAGCTTTTTTTAAGATATGAAGTGGTCACTCAAGAATGACCATTTAACTCTTAATGTCCTATACCACCTCATTCCACTTGGCTGGAAGTCAAATTCATTTTCCTAATCCACCCCAAATGATAGCCTTTGTTTAAATGTAATATTAAACATATTTAGAAGTCTTTGATTTAAGGGAAATAACAGGTAACTTTTAATGAAAAGGCCATTTTTAGCCATTTATTGATAAATCCTTATAGGAATGGGGATCTGGACTTTGTTTAAATGTAATATTAAACATATTTAGAAGTCTTTGGTTTAAAAGAAATAACAGGTAACTTTAAATGAAAAGGCCATTTTTAGCCATTTATTGATGAATCCTTATAGGAATGGGGATGTGGACTTTGTTTAAATGTAATATTAAACATATTTAGAAGTCTTTGATTTAAGGGAAATAAAAGGTAACTTTAAATGAAAAGGCCATTTTTAGCCATTTTTTGATAAATCCTTATAGGAATGGGGGATCTGGACTTTGTTTAAATGTAATATTAAACATATTTAGAAGTCTTTGGTTTAAAGAAATAACAGGTAACTTTTAATGAAAAGGCCATTTTTAGCCATTTATTGATAAATCCTTATAGGAATGGGGATCTGGACTTTGTTTAAATGTAATATTAAACATATTTAGAAGTCTTTGGTTTAAAAGAAATAACAGGTAACTTTAAATGAAAAGGCCATTTTTAGCCATTTATTGATAAATCCTTATAGGAATGGGGATGTGGACTTTGTTTAAATGTAATATTAAACATATTTAGAAGTCTTTGATTTAAGGGAAATAAAAGGTAACTTTAGATGCAAAAGTCATTTTTAACCATTTTTTAAAATATATTCTTATAGGAATGCTCTGGAGTTAGAAAATTCTCAACAGGATGTTAAGAGTTAAGGATAAAAATAGGAGCAATAGAGTGGAAGAATGCTTCGTCCAAGCTAAGCAGCCTGTATAAATAAAAAAAAAAGTCTCAGAAATCAATTCCTTGCCAGCAGCAGCAGCTACTGGGATGGGCGGGTAACTCTACGTTTTTGTTGCCAGGGTTATTGTAAAACTTGTTGCTTAACATAATCTAATGTTAGGAAATAACGGATTGAATTTAGTCAGATGACAATCAGATGATTGTGAGGAAAACTTTCTTTTTCCCTTTTTTATTATTTTTAAAGATTTGAATATATTTGATTTAAAAAAAATAATGTTTATTACCATTATTACTACTAGCAAATATATGCATCCTCCATAGGGCGCAAGTATTTAGATTTTAATGTAATAAAATATTATATTAAATTAGAAAGGCTAATGAAATTAAATAAGAAACATTTGAAATAGATTGGGGTATAATCAAAAAATAGAACAACTTTGAAACTTACTCTTCCATCACTCCCGTCTTTCATTGCTAAATTTTCCTAATTTAACTATTTAGTTAAAATAGGAGGTAAAGAATAAAATTACAGTTATTTCTTCTTGTTAATGGGTTGCGGTCTGAAATTTTCAATATTTTCACTGGAGGCTGAGTGACAGCAAGTCTCCTTAGGTCTCCAGCACTCTTCTAAGTATCCTAGTAGATTTTACTAATGTTGCGGTCTGAATGATTTCAATATTTTCACTGGAGGCTGAGTGACAGCAAGTCTCCTTAGGTCTCCAGCACTCTTCTAAGTATCCTAGTAGATTTTACTAATGTTGCGGTCTGAATGATTTCAATATTTTCACTGGAGGCTGAGTGACAGCAAGTCTCCTTAGGTCTCCAGCACTCTTCTAAGTATCCTAGTAGATTTTTACTAATGTTGCGGTCTGAATGATTTCAATATTTTCACTGGAGGCTGAGTGACAGCAAGTCTCCTTAGGTCTCCAGCACTCTTCTAAGTATCCTAGTAGATTTTACTAATGTTGCGGTCTGAATGATTTCAATATTTTCACTGGAGGCTGAGTGACAGCAAGTCTCCTTAGGTCTCCAGCACTCTTCTAAGTATCCTAGTAGATTTTACTAATGTTGCGGTCTGAATGATTTCAATATTTTTCACTGGAGGCTGAGTGACAGCAAGTCTCCTTAGGTCTCCAGAACTCTTCTAAGTATCCTAGTAGATTTTACTAATGTTGCGGTCTGAATGGTTTCAATATTTTCATTAATCTTCTATTATTATCATTATCATCATTATCTTTAATAAGTAAATTAGGCTGAGTGTCCTATTATCGGTATCAACCAGACAGTGAGGGAGTTTATTCCCTTTTTGCTAGCACTAGACCAGAGATATTGTTTTGCGTCTAATGTGGAGCACCACACCTACCATCAGGTCCCCACTTTACCACACAGATCGAAGCTGTGCTACTCATACACTTAATTGGCAAGGGCTGGTTGTGGTTCCTAGGCAGATGTCCTACCAGCTGAGCTCGTCGTCGGGTTGGCCTAAAGTCAGTATCAGCCAATCAGCGAGGGAATCTATCCCCTTTTCACTAGCACTAGACCAAAGAGATTGTTTTTTGCATCTGAGGTGGAGCACCACAACTAAACTGCAGTAAATTAATTAATTCAGAGTTTTTATTCTCCTATACTGGTTACAATACAAAGGTTAGAGAACCCAGTCTGCCTTACTATTTACCCATAGCTGGGGGGAGAAAAGTTGGATTCATATTTTCATGAGTGATTTAGAGTAGAAGTATTTCTTAAATTGATTTTTTTAAACTTAAGTATACAAAAAGGATGTTATGTTCCTTTAAACAAGATGGGAGTGGGGTCTGCAATTTTCTCTATAGTTCTAAAACTGTAACGCAGCTAATAGAGATGCCCTGTTTCATTGCTGCTTAACTTTGGTGATCTCGTGGGAACCGGTGTTTTCAATGTGACTTGACTATGTACAGAGTTATAACATGAAGATTGATAATAATCAATGCTGTTATAGTGACAGTAGTGGGGGTGGGTAAGAGTATAATCAAATGGTAATTAGTTTAAATAAATGAGTCACAATTGATGTGCGTAAGAAATAATGAAATGCTGAGGTCATCATTTTGAGAACCTGAAATCCTAGAAAATAATTTAATTTTTAAAGTTTTTTTTAGAGGTAAAATAATTCCATAACTTTATATTATCAAAACAAAAAATAATGAAAGTTAAAACAATATGTAAGGGGTGACAAGACTTTCGGACCACGCTGTAGATTAATGTACAGCATGGTCGGAAAGTCTTGTCACCCTTACATATTACTTTTTTTAGAGGTAAAATAATTCCATAACTTATATATTATATTATTAAAACAAAAAATAATGAAAGTTAAAACAATATGTAAGGGTGTGACAAGACTTTCGGACCACCCTGTAGATTAATGTACAGCATGGTCGGAAAGTCTTGTCACCCCTACATATTGCTTTTTTTAGAGGTAAAATAATTCCATAACTTATATATTATATTATTAAAACAAAAATAATGAAAGTTAAAACAATATGTAAGGGGGTGACAAGGCTTTCGGTCCACCTTGTAGATTAATGTACAGCATGGTCGGAAAGTCTTGTCACCCCTACATATTGCTTTTTTTAGAGGTAAAATAATTCCATAACTTATATATTATATTATTAAAACAAAAATAATGAAAGTTAAAACAATATGTAAGGGGGTGACAAGGCTTTCGGTCCACCTTGTAGATTAATCTACATGCTAGACCACGAAGATTGTTTTTGCTAAGGTGGGGTGTTACACCTACTGTCAGCTCCCAGATGCTGCTTTACTGCTTACATCAGATTACCTAAGCTGTGCTACTAATGCGCTGAAATGAACCACAGACCTTGCAATTCCTAGGCTAATACTCTACCAACTGAGTAACCCCTAAAATCTGATGATTAGCTCATTTCAGCCAGTTTTTGATGTTGAAAAAAAAATATGTGCTTTTCGTTCCTACCTAACAAGAGTGATCTAATATAAATAACTAGAAACGGCTACCTGGTGTTGCCTGGGTAAAAGGGGTGTGTGTGTGGATAAAAAGTAATGTTGCAGATCCATTATTGTTGAATCGTGAGTTGCATCCTCACAGGATGCCCCATTAAAATCCCTATGTAAAAAAGACCTTGCGTCGATCTAGACACCCTGAAAAGAAAAATTAATGTCTCCTATTTAAAATACTAAATGCCCCCCCAAAAAAAAAAAAAAAAAAAATTCCATGTTATTATCATTTAAATTCTATTTTTTTATTAACTTCACGAATGTAAATCAAATCTTCACTTTTTTTGTTCAGAAAGTAAGATCTGGTGATCGTGAATGTGTATATATATTTACTTAGTTATACATTTTTTTTATTTTCATAGTTTCCTTCGGACATACATACACACAAACTGCCCTTTATATATGTACTAGCAGTGGCTACCCGGCGTCACCTGGGTAGAATGGGGATTTTTCTAAAGTTAGTCCCGCAGATCAATTATTACTGAATTGTGAGTTGAATCCTCGTGGGATGCTCCATTTAAATCCCTATGTAAAAAAAAAAAAAAAAAATAAACCTTGCATTGATCCAGCTACTCTGAAAAGAAATGTTAATGTCTACAATCTAAAATATTAAATGAAAAAAAAATTCCATGCTGTTATCATTTAAATTTTATTTTTTAATTATCATCATGAATATAAATCAAATCTCTATCATTTTTGCTCAAAAACCAAGCCCTGGTGATATTTAATGTGTATATATATTTATTACTTTGTCGTTAATTGTATTATTTTCATAGTTTCCTCCGGACATACATATACACACAACTGCCATTTATATATGTATAGATTACAAGTGAACGTGGTGCATATTTGAAACTTAAAACGGATGAAAGGGTAATTAAAATAAATCTCTCTCCCCTCTCAAAGAAAAAAACACCTGCAGAGTTTAAACGAAAATTGCACTTAAAGATAAGCAATCAGAATGTCACCCTTCACCACCAAATATCCCCACCCCCACCTCAGCAATCAGGAATCAATGTAATTGTAAGTAATTTTTAGAATGTTTTTACAGGTGTTGTGAGTGCAATAGTTAAAAAGGATTTTTTTTCTGACTGCATGTGATATCCAAGGGTGTTTTCATATGCATATAGCTAATATTTATTTAAACATAGTTCAAAATACAAGATGCAGACTTATTGCAACTTACATTTGGAGTTTGCATCACCGGTCTGGAACCCCTATCTTGCCCAGATTATTAAACTCCTAGAAACTGTACAGAGACGTTTAGCTAGTTTTGGTAAGGATACCCTAGTTTAGCTGGTTTTAATAAGGATACCCTATTTTAGCTAGTTTTGGTAAGGATACCCTATTTTACCTGGTTTTAGTAAGGATACCCTATTTTACCTGGTTTTGGTAAGGATATCCTATTTTACCTGGTTTTGGTAAGGATACCCTATTTTAGCTAGTTTTAATAAGGATACCCTATTTTAGCTAGTTTTGGTAAGGATACCCTATTTTACCTGGTTTTGGTAAGGATACCCTATTTTAGCAAGTTTTGGTAAGGTACCTGGTTTTGGTAAGGATATCCTATTTTACCTGGTTTTGGTAAGGATACCCTATTTTAACAGACTAGAGATATTTATTGGGGGTAATAAGTTTAAGCCCAAATCTCTGTGGTTAAATTTTGATCTGGAATGGATAGAGTTGACTTTCTCCCTCCCCTCTGAGGACTGGTAGGGATAGAAATCAAAGTCAAAATTTCTTCATATAAAAATAAATCATATTAACAATTACCTGTATATGTTACCTGTGGGGGTTAAATTTTGATCTGTGATCGTTAAAGCTGACTAGAGGGAACAAACTCATTCTTGCTTGCGCTTCAAAGAATATAATTTTAGGGACCTAGGTTAGGGCTGCTAAGCTTCTATTTTTCAACTAACTATATTATTAAATATTTACTTAGCAGATACAATATGAAGTATATCCAAATGTCTATCAAGGGTGTCAAATTCATATTTCAATAAGGGTTTGTGGGGGAAGAAAATAAATAGTGACGGGGGGGTAAAAATATGAAGGAGGGTTATCTAAAGGAGGGCGAAGAATCCAAATTGAGTTATTTATTTACACCTATGCGATAAATTATGAAAGCTTTTTGGGTATTTTTGGGTTTTGTTTTCCTGGCCTCCTGCCCTGAATTTACACTATGTTTTGTTTTCCTGGCCTCCTGCCCTGAATTTACACTATGTTTTTCTTGGGCATCTGGTGAATTTCGGGCCCTTGCTAGCTATTCGTCGGTGTGGAGGCGTTTTTTTTATCAACAAATTAATGCAAGAAAGAAGCGATATTTTACAGCCCCCACCCTCCCCCTTTTTTTTCAACAAGTAAATGTAAATATTTTACCCCCGCCCCTTTTAAATATAAAAAATAGCATAATTTAGGGCAGGAGACTGGGATGACAAAACCTGATAATTACCAACTGGGTATCTATACGTATATAAAAGGGCAGTTGTGCATATATGTATGTCTGGAGGAAACTTCGAAAATAAAACAATTAAGAACAAAGTAAATATATATACACATTAAATATCACCAGGGCTTGGATTTTGAGCAAAAATAATAGAGATTTGATTTATATTTGTGAAGATAATTAAAAAATAAAATTTAAATGATAACAGCATGGATTTTGTTTTTCATTTAATATTTTAGATAGTAGACATTAACATTTCTTTTCAGAGTAGCTGGATCAATGCAAGGTCTATTTTTTTTTACATAGGGATTTAAATGGGGCATCCGACGAGGATTCAACTCACGATTCAGTAATAAGGGATCTGCGGGACTAACTTTAAAAAATCCCTCTCTACCCAGGCAATGCTGCGTAGCCGCTGCTAGTTTTAAATAATTGGATTCTTTGAGAGTGTAAAGAAAATAAAGAATTATGGTCACCATTTTGAAATATAAAAAATGAGTAAGTAGTTGTCGGAGTGGCCTAAAGTTGGTATCAGGCAGACAGTGAGGGAGCCTATCCCATTTTCTCTAGCACTAGACCAAGGAGATTATTTTTGCATCTGAGACGGAGCACCAAACCTGCCATCAGCTCCTCATGAGTAGTGTTACATACTCATACAAATATACCCATGTTGGGTATATTCCCAAGTGTTCTTTTACTGGAGAAAGGGGAGAGATAGACATAGGTAGACAGGGGGATGCATAACTTACTTCTTTGGCCATTTGGTGATCTCTAGTCGTTTCTATTCTTTCTCTCCATGTTGAATTCTATTTCTAGATTCTTGTTGGCTGTTCGTCTTTAATGCATTACTTCTTCTTGGTCAGTCTTTTTGCCAATACATTCATCAAGCAACAACACCATATTATTTCTTTAAACTTTTATGGCTTAAACTTCTTCTTCTAACTAACACAACGCGCGTTTGCATTTGAGTCCAGCTAAGGCAGACATGCTTTCTGCCTGATGTCCAAGCTGAAACTGAGGACCCAACCAGGTCCCACGTGACTTCATGTATTTCGCAGGCTTTCTGTAATATTCCATGGAAAGTCCCGCCCGTGATATGAAAAGTGGCCATCCCTTCAGAAATACAGGGGGGGGGGGTTGACAATAATCTAGGCATAGATTATGTAACAGTCAGAGGACATTATTGATGAGAAGGTGTTCATTTCAAAATTTGAAAAAATGAAGGTAGACATTTTACCTGTTTTTTTTTTTTTTTTTAATTATTTAGTCAAAAAGGGAAAGCAAATTTGTGTCACATTCTGGTAATGAATTTTGGGTGAATTTTTGAGGAATCATTCCAGATACCATATATCAATGGTATCTTGACTTAAGAGTTTAATTTGTTCCACTCATAAATCAATTTTCCTCTATTAACTCTTAACATCCTGTTGAGATTTTTTTAAGTCCAGATCACCATTCCTATAAGGATTTATCAATAAATGGCTAAAAATGGCCTTTTCATTTAAAGTTACCTGTTATTTCCCTTAAATCAAACACTTCTAAATATGTTTAATATTACATTTAAACAAAGGCCAGATCCCCATTCCTCTAAGGATTTATCAATAAATGGCTAAAAATGGCCTTTTCATTTAAAGTTACCGGTTATTTCCCTTAAATCAAAGACTTCTAAATATGTTTAATATTACATTTAAACAAAGGCCAGATCCCCATTCCTCTAAGGATTTATCAATAAATGACTAAAAATGGCGTTTTCATTAAAAGTTACCTGTTATTTCCCTTAAATCAAAGACTTCTAAATATGTTTAATATTACATTTAAACAAAGTCCAGATCACCATTCCTCTAAGGATTTATCAATAAATGGCTAAAAATGGCCTTTTCATTTAAAGTTACCTGTTATTTCCCTTAAATCAAAGACTTCTAAATATGTTTAATATTACATTTAAACAAAGTCCACATCCCCATTCCTATAAGGATTTATCAATAAATGGCTAAAAATGGCCTTTTCATTTAAACTTACCTGTTATTTCCCTTAAATCAAAGACTTCTAAATATGTTTAATATTACATTTAAACAAAGTCCAGATCACCATTCCTCTAAGGATTTATCAATAAATGGCTAAAAATGGCCTTTTCATTTAAAGTTACCTGTTATTTCCCTTAAATCAAAGACTTCTAAATATGTTTAATATTACATTTAAACAAAGTCCACATCCCCATTCCTATAAGGATTTATCAATAAATGGCTAAAAATGGCCTTTTCATTTAATATTACATTTAAACAAAGGGGTAGATTAAGAAAATGACTTACAGACACGTGGAATGAGGTGGAATAAGGATGTTAAGAGTTAAAATAAACTAAAAAATGTCATTAATTCCTTCCAGCCCATCAAAACACAAACATTTTTGTTATGATTTTTTGTTTTTTTAAATAAGAAAAATAGGACTGTATTGTATAAAACCATATCAAGATATCATTTAATAAATTATGTGCTGTAATATGTTTTAATGTTTATTTTATTTTACAAATTATATTTTTCTTTGGTGTAATAAATTAGGAAACTTAAATGTTTTTAGTGAACTTATTAACATAAGTGTATCTGAAACTTGATTGTACCTCAAATTTTAGCTTTCAACACAAAACAAAAAATTGACCAAGTGACATCACATAACTTAAAAATTCATAATTTGGGGCACTCATAAATCAAGGTGTTACTGTATTTTTCTTTGGTTTAATAGATTTGGAAACTTAAATGTTTTTAGGGAACTTATTAATATAAGCATATCTGAAGCTTGCTCATTCCTCAAATTTTAGCTCTGAACACAAAACAAAAAATTGACAGAGTGACAGCTCGTAACTTAAAAATTCATAACTTGTACCTGCAAATTTTAGCTCTTAGAAAAAAAGCTTTTTTTAAAAAAAAAAGTAAGTAACAGCTTGCAACTAAAAAGTTTTGGTTCATGTAACTCAACTTACCATTATACCAAAGTTTCCTAAAGTCAGTTCTATCGAAAAGAACATTTGGTGAGATCTTAATAAGAATATATCTTATGAAAAACAAACGTCATTATTTTAAAAATATCTTTTTTTTTTTCAAATTTGAATGAATCCTGTCCGTCTCTGCAAGGGGAGAGAAGTGAATATGCTTTTCACCCAAACATAAAATCTAATATTTATTTACTTTTAATAATTTTTTTAGTATTATCTGCATTATTCGGACTATTGTCCCCATCTTCATTATTATTTGTACAACGTTTCAGCCGATGTACCCTCCGGCCTTCTTCAGGTATTTCTTGTCGGACTCGGGAACCTTCTTTTTGAACTCGGGAACTTTCTTGTCGTATTTGGGAGCCATCACGTGAACCTAACCCTTTATTTATTCCACGGGGGTATCCTGTTCTCATTCCGCTAACCATAGCTGGGGTAGGAGTTGTGTTAATCAATTATTAATATGTTAATTAATTATTTTTCTAACTGCTTTCACTCAGGATTGAACTCGGGTACCAGAGATAACTGTCACTTAGAACTGTCTTAACCTAACTGCCTTGTCCAATTGGACAATTGAGTGTGAATTTTGGGAACTTATAAACCTAATGTCTTGATTTGGCTAGAATATCTACCTATTTACATATGTATGATTTTTTACCTAGACTTCAAGCCTCATCTCAAACATTCAGAGAAATAATGATTTTTTTAATAACAATTTAGAAGTTTATAACAAAGAGACTTAATATATTAAAAATCCACTCTGATTTTTAATATATTAAGTTATACCAGCGAAAGTATGCCCCCCCCCCCCTGGGCACAAGTATTTAAGTTTTAATGTAATAAAATATTATACTAAATCAGAAAGACTAACGTAACTAAATAAGAATGAATCTAAAAATATTACACTTATTTTAATGTTATTTTAATTGATTTCTATATAAAATTCTACTAAAGATATTGACCTTGTGTCACATCTTGTATGAATAGGGTACATGTTATATATAATTTGTAAAGTTAGTATCAACCGGACTGCAAAGGGGTCTCACCTTTTTGCTAGCACTAGACCAGGGAGATTATTTTTGCTGAATTGGAGCACCACACCTACCATCAGTTCCCCACTTCACTGCACAGAACAGATTACCCAATCTATGCAACTCATGTGCTTAGTTGGTGTAGACTGGGATTGAACCAGAAATCTTCCAATTCCCAGGTGGGTGCTCTCCTGGCTGAGCTAAGCCAGTCATATATATATATATATATGAAAAATAGATGGAAATTAATCCGACAGTATGAAATTTAACATTTTGAAAAAACATATGATGTTTGTTATGTAATTGCTGACAGTACATCTATGTCGCTCTTTGATGAAGACCAACTTATCGATTTGGTCGAAACAGTACTGTCAGCAATTACATAACAAACATCATATGTTTTTTGAAAATGTTAAATTTCATACTGTCGGATTAATTTCCATCTATTTTTCATATTTATCAAATGAAAAAACATTATATCTGGGACTTTTACACCTTGAAGACTTTCATCTATAACTTTACGGACTTTATCAATGCCACAAGTAAATTTTGGAACTCTAACATCTTTTTTCAAATTACAATGTGGACTTGTATATTTTTTAACAGCTGAAATATATACTATACTATTTTGATACCCACTTTACATTTTTATATAAACTTTTACAACAAACTCTTTTGAGTTTTTCTATAAACTATAATGCTTCTGATTTTTAAAAAATTAAAAATAAAATTTATTTTATTTTTAAAACAGAACATGCATTTTTCAAAAATTTCAGTGGTTGAATTCAGCGTTCGTTTCTGTAAACAGTCTTTTTTAACGGATATCTTTCTTCCCATCTATGTCGCTCTTTGATGAAGACCAACTTATCGATTTGGTCGAAACAGTACTGTCAGCAATTACATAACAAACATTATATGTTTTTTCAAAATGTTAAATTTCATATATATATATGTATAGAAAAGGACTTGGTGACCAGAGTTCAAATCCCTTTTTAGCACTAATACCCTTTGCAAAGGTATGAATGCAATTATTCTCCACCCAGCTATGGGTAAATAGTAGGGCAGACTAGGCTTTTTAACCATGGTTAGGCAACCAGTCTAGGAGAAGGAAAACTCTGAATTCAAACCTGTTAAACTCAGTTTAAAAAGAGACCTTATCTCACATCCTGTTTGTGCAGAGGGGATGGTAATAACAGATTGGGCTCTTTAGCTTTTATATGGCAACCATTCTAGGAGAAGGAAAACTCTGAATTCAAACCTGTTAAACTCTGTTTAAAAAGACACCTTATCTCACATCCTGTTTGTGCAGAGGGGATCGTAATGACAGATTGGGCTCTTTAGCTTTAATATGGCAACCAGTCTAGGAGAAGGAAAACTCTGAATTCAAACCTGTTAAACTCTGTTTTAAAAGACACCTTATCTAACATCCTGCTTGTGCAGAGGTGATCATAACATTGAATTCAAACCTGTTAAACTCTGTTTTAAAAGACACCTTATCTAACATCCTGCTTGTGCAGAGGTGATCATAACATTGAATTCAAACCTGTTAAACTCTGTTTTAAAAGACACCTTATCTAACATCCTGCTTGTGCAGAGGTGATCATAACATTGAATTCAAACCTGTTAAACTCCGCTAAAGAAATTGACCTTGTGTCCCATCCTTTACTTGTGCGGAGGGGTTTGGTTAATATAAAATAATAGTCATGAAGAGAAGTGTCAAAAATGAAATTAGTCTTACCTTTTTCTGGTTTGGTAACTGATTGCTTGCGCACTTGACTGGATTTTCCAGGTGCTTGGGTCCCGGAAGTTCCCATGGCACTCTGGTTTGATTTACTGCTCACAACCGAATTAATTGAGACAGTACTACTTCCAATTCCTTCGGGGACTTCTTGTAAAACATTTTCTACGTCAGTTTTTTTATTATTTGATGTGGGCCGTTGCTTAGTTGCTGAACTTGCCGTTGCCGAAAAGAGTTTACTCTTAACTTTACTGTAGTCCGGTAGCGGTATGTGGGTTAACTTTTTCGGTGGTGCCTCTTTTACAACCTTCTTTTCTTTAACTGGAATGACAGGCTTCTGACTGAGGTACGTTTCCAGTTTACTTTTAACTTCAGTCTTTGGCTTGAGTTTCACATTCTCTTTGTTGGTTTCAATCTTATTCATAATTGAGTCCCATTTGCTTTTAGGAGCCGCTCTTTTAATCACTTTAGGGACACTCTTTTCCTGTTTGGATTTTGTCTCCAACAAAAAGTTTTTAGATTTTTCTGGATCTGTTTTCCGATCGGTAGACTTGCTTCTTGCTCTTGCTGTGTCACTTGCATTGGAACCAGCTTTCTCCTTGTTTGTGGCATTCTTCTTCGATTTTGTAGCAGGACCATCTTTGGGTGCCTCAGCTTGTTTATCCTGCTCACTATCTTTCTCTTGCGAAGAAGAATCCCGCTCTTGTTTTGAGATATCAGCTTTTTTATTGTCGTCAATGTGATCTATCTTTGAGGAACAACCACTATCATTCTGACCCTCTTGTTTTTCCTGAAAATACACAAAAAAAAAAAGAAAAAGAAAAAGAAAGATAAATGCTTGTAATCTATACATATATAAAGGGCAGTTGTGTATATGTATGTCTGGATGACATCTATACATATATAAATGGCAGTTGTGTGTATATGTATGTCCAGAGGAAATCTATGCATATATAAATGGCAGTTGTGTGTATGTGTATGTCCAGATGAAATCTATGCATATATAAAGGGCAGTTGTGTGTATGTGTATGTCCGGATGACATCTATACATATATAAAGGGCAGTTGTTTGTATATGTATGTCCGGATGACATCTATACATATATAAATGGCAGTTGTGTGTATATGTATATCCAGAGGAAATCTATGCATATATAAAGGGCAGTTGTGTGTATATGTATGTCCGGATGACATCTATACATATATAAAAGGGCAGTTGTGTGTATATGTATGTCCAGAGGAAATCTATGCATATATAAAGGGCAGTTGTGTATATGTGTATGTCCAGAGGAAACTTTGAAAATTAAACAATTAACGACAAAGTAAATATATATATATATATTTACAAATATATATATATATATATATATATATATATATATATTTACTTTGTCGTTAATTGTTTAATTTTCAAAGTTTCCTCTGGACATATATATATATATATATACATTCACTATCACCAGGGCTTGGTTTTTGAGCAAAAATAATGAAGATTTTATTTATATTTGGGAAGATATTTTAAAATTAAAATTTTTTATAGTAACAGAAGGTAATTGAAATATGATGTTGATTGATTGAATCGCCTCATTTATATTGTTTTGTTTTTCTTAAATTGTAAATTATTGAATCGAAATTTCTTACTATATTGTTATATATTTACATGGGGATTTTATGGAGCATCCAGTGAGGATGCCGGGTAGCCACTTCTAGTACACAAATAAATAAATAAGAATTGTAAAAAAATAAAAAAGATAACATATATCTCTAACCCCCCCCCCCCCCGGGGGTGGGGCAAAATGATCTGATACAATTGCAGGTTTAAAACATTTTTTTTTCATTATTCATTCTATTTTGGTTTTATTAAACCTACAGATCATTTTGCCCTATCCACAATGCACGCCCATGCAGATGCACACCTATAGATTTATACAAGGATTATGTTAAGTCCCTAAGAGAGCTCAATGTATGATAATAGATTGTTTATATACAGAGAAATATTTACATTTCAAATGAGAAAGAATAACTCAAAGTATCCTTTGTCTATTATAAAATTTATTTCAGCTGGTGATTCTATAAAAGAGTCCAGTCTTGTCAGATAGGCATCATACAATTGAGAAAAAAAAAAAGAAGATTTCAGTATATCTTTTTCTTCATTGTATGATGGCTATCTGACAAGACTGCACTCTTTTATAGAATCACCAGCTGAAATAAATTTTATAATAGACAAATGACAGCCTGTTGAATTTTTCTTTCTTATTGGAAGTATAAATAATGTTTGGTATATGATTAATTTATTAATTATCTTACATTGAGCTCTCTTAAGGACTTGAAAGAATCGTTGTATAAGTCTATAGGTCTGCATATGCTTGATCATTCATTGTAGATATATAGCAAATAAAGATCCCAAATAGAATCATCCCCAACTTATCTGTTTAGTGGATATATATGTATATTATGTATAAGTCTATAGGTCTGCATATGCTTGATCATTCATTGTAGATATATAGCAAATAAAAATCCCAAATAGAATCATCCCCAACTTATCTGTTTAGTGGATATATATGTATATTATGTATAAGTCTATAGGTCTGCATATGCTTGATCATTCATTGTAGATATATAGCAGATAAAAATCCCAAATAGAATCATCCCCAACTTATCTGTTTAGTGGATATATATGTATATTATGTATATTATGATATATAAATGCTAAATATTGTAGTTATTCTATATATGTTATATTCTAAAATGCTATTTACAATGCTAAATATTAAGATATTAGTATATGTATATTATGTATATTATGTATATATTGAGTATATATGTATATATATATTGAGTATATATGTATATATATATATATATATATATATATATGTATATTATGTATAAACTTTGTTCTGGTGAACGTTGGTTTTTTTTTTGTCTTTTGAAGCATTGGAAAAATGAACAAAAACAAGAAAAATGGAACAAAAATCAGAATTTTAATATTCAATTGTTGTTCTGTTCCTGGTTTGATCATTTCTGATATTTCGTGTGAACACTCACCCTTTTTCAAGGTATATATGAGATGGTCTGGAGAAAAAAATGAAATGCTGTATACGAGAGCAAAAAAGTAAATAATATATATATATATATATATATATATATATATTATTTACTTTTTTGCTCTCGTATACAGCATTTCATTTTTTTCTCCAGACCATCTCATATATACCTTGAAAAAGGGTGAGTGTTCACACGAAATATCAGAAATGATCAAACCAGGAACAGAACAACAATATATATATATATATATATATATATATATATACCCAATAAAAAAACTCAAAACTCAGCAGACTGCTGGTTCTATAAAAGAGCCTAGTCTCATCAGATAGTCATAATACAATAGGCTTCATTGTATGATGGCTATCTGATGAGACTGGACTCTTTTTATAGAATCACCAGCTGAAATAAATTTATAATAGCCAAATGACAGCCTGTTGAGTTTTTCTTTCTTATTGGAGGAATCACCAGGTTCCCGGTTCGATACTGGTCCTCGCCAACTCAGCGTACGAGTAGCACAGGGATCTGTGAGGAACTGATAGTAGGTGTGGTGCCCCACCTCAGACGCTAAAATAATCTCCTTAGTCTAGTGCTAGTGAAAAGGGGATAGACTCCCTTGCCGATTGGCTGATACCAACATTAGGCCACCCCGATGACTTTTTTTCTTACTTATGATACAAACCCTCTGACACTGAATTTTTATCTCCCCACCGCCTCATGCAATATCTTTCAAAAATTAATCTTTACACCGCCCGGAGAATTTTTTATTTTTTATTTTGTTAGTTATTCTAAATACAGTGGTACCGTGACTCAAGAGTTTAACTCATTCCACTTGTAACTCAATTTACTCGTATATCAAATCAATTTTCCCCATTGAAATAAACTGAAATGCAATTAATCCGTTCCAGACCCCCAAGTGCTACCTTGACTTAAAAGTTTAATTCATTTCACTTGTAACTCAATTTCCTTGTATATCAAATCAATTTTCCCTATTGAAATAAACTGAAATGCCATTAATCTGTTCCAGACCCCCAAGTGGTACCGTGACTTAAGAGTTTAACTTATTCCACTTGTAACTCAATTTCCTCTTATATCAAATCAATTTTTCCCATTGAAATAAACTGAAATGCCATTAATCTGTTCCAAACCCTGCTCTAATACTAGGTATACACAAAATTGGCCTAAAATCCGTTTTTGACAACATGAATTTAGTCCCCCCCCCCCCTATAGAAAATAATTTTAATAAAAAAAAATTTAAGGGGAATATTTTATAAATAAGTACTGAAAATCGGAAAATAAAATGTTAAAAAAAAAAATTAATTTTTTGGAGATTTCTTTTTTACTCATTTCAATAATTATTTAATTGGCTATTATTTTATAAAAGAAAAAATTATACATCAATATTTTTTATGCTTAAAAAAGGGGTGTGTGTGCTATATTTTCAATAGTTTTTCTTCAAAACATATACTTTGATTGACTAAAATAAGGTTTGCATTAAATAGATATTTATTTTTAGAATTTAAAAATATAACATTTTAAAATTAGCATCAGAATATTTTTATTTTAAATTAATTTTATATATTAATTTTTCATAGCAAAAATATCTGATGCATTATAAAATTCATTAATTGATAAAACAATACTGAAAATTTCATTAAAATTGGATAATTCCCTGATTTTTGGTTAGTTTTTTTGCAATCGCGAATGTTACATTAAATTTGTAAACAAGCCATTTCAAGCCATTTAAAAAGAGCCAAAATGGCCAAACAGATCGAAATTGACAAAAAAAAAAAAAAAAAAAAAAAAAAAAAATCGTTTTAAATGTATTAAAAATAAATTGCATATGTAATGATATTTTTATTTTTTTAATGATGGTCATTATGTTACTACTTATCGATTTAAACAAAGTTTGACCTTAAATAATAGATTTAATTAATTTTAATTCGTTTTTGAAAAGCTGTAGCAGACGAATTTTGGGTATAGCTATAGTCTAATAAAGTAAAGTAGTCGGGGTGGCCTAAAGTCGGTATCAGCCTATCAACGAGGGAGTCTATCCCCTTTTCACTAACGCTAGACCAAAGAGATTGTTTTTGGCGTCTGAGTTAGAGCGCCAAACCTACCATCAGCTCCTTACTTTACCGCACAGATCTCTGTGCTACTCATACGTTGAATTGGTGAGGGCCGGTATCGAACTAGGAACCTTGTGGTTTCTAATAGGAAAAATAGTGCTGTGTTATAAAAACAGTAAAATAGAATGTAACGAACTATGTGCTGTAATGTTTTTGTTTTTTTATATTTAGTTTTTTTTTATATAAATAATATTTTTCTTTAGCATAATAAATTTGGAAACTTAAAGTTTTTAGTGAACTTATTAATATAATCGTATCTGTCGTACGTCAAATTTTAGCTCACAACACAAAAGCAATAGATCGGAAATATCTTAAGTTTAAGGTACGATTGTATAATTCAAAATACAAAATAATTAACCAAGGTAGCTAAGTAAGCGGTCATCAGAGAGTTACGTAGTTATCTCCCCTACTATTAATGAATAACGTGCAAATATGACTACAATCTACGTCCGTCGAAATGAATGACTAGTCAATGTATAAGTGCTACACATTCTTTCATCTTTTTACTACAAAGAAATGTAGAAGGACGGGAAAAATCCTGATAAATGAATTAAAACATTGTATAAAAAAATTAATGGAAAAATCAGAATAATAAAACAAAAAGTCTACAAACTGAATATTCAGTACCATTATAATATATGGCCTTACCTTTTGAATGTGGCCTACGAAATAATGTCTCTCTTATAGTATGTGGCCTACCATAAAAAGCATATTATAAGGTTATAATAATAACTGCTAACCCTATTTCAGAATTTTATAATATTTTAGAATTAAATAGATCTGATTCATGTCAATTATGGATAAATTCTTTTTTTTATTTTAATTATTCTTAATTACTATATACAGCTTATGAGTGAATTGCATTTCTTGAAATTGAATATATGTGAAAAATAATTGGTTTCAATAAATTGCCTACTACTTATATCTATAAATATACTCTTACTGGGGTAGGACACATTCAAACCGGGTTGGCCACATACTATAATGGCACCGAATATTCTTTTTCTCTGAATTTTTGAGATTATTCGGATTACTGTCCTCATCTTTATTGTTATCTAGACAATGTTTCGGCCGATGTGTCCCCCGGCCTTTTTCCTGAAGAATAATCCAAATAATGAAAAAAAAACAATTTGATTTCATATTCCATTGACTTTTAAACACCTTTGCTTCTCAAACTATTTTTGATGCTTTAGAGGGGCTTAGGAATATGCTAACTGCACCCCCCCCCTGAAGAAGGATAAGATTCCTCCAAGGGGAACAATAAAGAGGAGGACAATAGTTCGAATAATCCAAATAATACTGAATATTCTTTATTTTCATACAGAAATTGACTTGCGACCAAGTCGGACTGAAAGCAGTGATGATCTCTAATACATATGGAACAATCATATAGGTACTAGGGCTTGATGTGACCAGCTGATTGATAGGAGGGGCTTTTCAGACCACCCATCTAGCCTTTGACAGTACAGATGAACTAGTGAATGAATGAATAATAAATACAATATCAATAACAGTAATAACTTGGCACTAATACCCTTGGGAAAGCTATAAATCCAACTATTCTCTCTCCAGCTATGGGTAAATAGTAGGGCAGACTGGGCTATTTAATCTTGGTTAGGCAACCAGTCTAGGAGAAGGAAAACTCTGAATTCAAACCTCTTAAATCTCCGCTTGGGGTGGTCACTACTAGAATAGTCTCAGTCCTAATTAGTGATCTATTTCACTGGGCTCTTTGACCTTGGTTAGACAACCAGTCTAGGAGAAGGAAAACTCTGAATTCAAACCTGGTCATTACTAGAATAGGCTCAGTCCTATTTAGTGATCTATTTCACTGAGCTCTTTAACTTTGGTTAGGTAACCAGTCTAGGAGAAGGAAAACTCTGAATTCAAACCTGTTAAACTCCACTTAGTGTGGTCACTACTAGAATAGTGTCAGTCCTAATTAGTGATCTATTTCACTGGGCTCTTTAACCTTGGAGAGGTAACCAGTCTAGGAGAAGGAAAACTCTGAATTTAAACCTGTTAAACTCCACTTGGGGGTGGTCACTACTAGAATAGGCTCAGTCCTAATTAGTGATCTATTTCAATTTACTTTAAAACAACAAAAAAAAATATTTAAAAATTTTTTTAAAATTTTAAATTTGGTAGACACCCACAAGGTTATTAAATCTTAACATCCTGTTGAGAATTTTCTAAGTCCAGATCCCCATTCCTATAAGGATTTATCAATAAATGGCTAAAAATGGCCTTTTCATATAAAGTTACCTGTTATTTCCCTTAAATCAAAGACTTCTAAATATGTTTAATATTACATTTAAACAAAGTCCACATCCCCATTCCTATAAGGATTTATCAATAAATGGCTAAAAATGGCCTTTTCATTTAAAGTTACCTGTTATTTCCCTTAAATCAAAGACTTTTAAATATGTTTAATATTACATTTAAGCAAAGTCCACATCCCCATTCCTCTAAGGATTTATCAATAAATGGCTATAAATGGCCTTTTCATTAAAAGTTACCTGTTATTTCCCTTAAATCAAAGACTTCTAAATATGTTTAATATTACATTTAAACAAAGTCCACATCCCCATTTCTATAAGGATTTATCAATAAATGGCTAAAAATGGCCTTTTCATTTAAAGTTACCTGTTATTTCCCTTAAATCAAAGACTTTTAAATATGTTTAATATTACATTTAAACAAAGTCCACATCCCCATTCCTCTAAGGATTTATCAATAAATGGTTAAAAATAGCCTTTTCATTTAAAGTTACATGTTATTTCCCTTTAATCAAAGACATTTCTAAATATGTTTAATATTACATTTAAACAAAGGCTATCATTTGGGGTAGATTAAGAAAACGAATATGACTTCTGGCCGGGTGGAATGAGGTGGTACAGGACTTTAAGAGTTCATCTTGCCAACAGTAACATAGAGCCCCTTTTTGATTTCCATATGTTTAACACACATGGTGACTGCTTGCATACGGCCTATTCCCATGATACTCCATCTTTAACTCAGTAAATTCAATAGATGGAGCCAGCTCATTTTATCTTACTCTGAGTAAATGCTGCCAAAGACATGGGCATGCCAACAAAGTCAGAAAACAGCATAGCTCCTATGACTTTCAGAAACATATTTTAACACTCAGAGTTGTTGATGCATGGAATAAACTACCTGCATCAATTTTTAGCGACTGAGACTCTGTAACCTTCAAAACCTCCAATGCTTTCTGAATTTCACCAACATAATACCTGATATCCCCCCCCCCCTCCATACACACACACACACACATATATATCATGTTCATTTTCCTGATATTTGTACATTATTCTATGTACTATACATGCACCTTTGATGAGCTGTAGTGCACCTGAGCACACTGTACGCAATAATTTCACGATCATCATCATCATTAATATTATTAATATTACTACTACTACTATTACTATTACTACTACTATTATTAATATTATTACTACTACTACTACTATTACTACTACTATTATTAATATTATTATTACTACTACTACTACTATTACTATTACTACTACTATTATTAATATTATTATTACTACTACTATTATTAATATTATTATTACTACTACTACTACTATTATTACTACTACTATTATTAATATTATTACTACTACTACTATTATTAATATTATTACTACTACTACTATTATATTATTACTACTACTACTACTATTATTAATATTACTATTATTACTACTATATTATTAATATTACTATTATTACTACTATTATTATACTACTACTAATATTACTACTATTATTACTACTACTACTACTATTATTAATATTACTATTATTATTACTACTACTACTTTTATTAATATTACTACTACTATTATTAATATTACTATTATTATTACTACTACTATTATTAATATTACTATTATTACTACTACTACTACTACTATTACTACTACTACTATTATCATTATTCCCTAGTATCTTTTAATATAAAAGCACACACACACACACACACACACACATATCATTACCCATACGCTGTTTATTTTCCTGACATTTGTACATTATTCTATGTTCTGTACATACACCTTTGGTGAATTGTAGTGCATCTGAGCCACCTGGGCACAATAATTTCATCATTAAATCTAAAATTTTAAATCTATCACTAATTTTGAGCTTTCTTTTTTTTTATATAGTGAAAGGCAATCCATTAAACTTGAGTTTTGAAAGTATTGGCATGTGCCATTTTCTGCCTTTTTTTTTTTTTTTTTTTTTTTTTTTTTAAGTATGTAACTTAAATCTTTAAGGCTAAGTTTAGGTCAAGAGTAGATATTTTTTCTTTATTTAATTAACAAGTGTTTATAATCAAACATTTATGTATAAACACTTAAAAAACAATTTGAATAAAGTGGATTCAAGCAGGAATTTTTCTTTAAGGTAAGAACTATCCAAACTTTATAATATTCCTAAATTGTACAAATTCTGAATACTTTTAACTTTCGTCGGTCAAAACAAGAAAGAATTGTTGAAAAGTCATCATAATAGATGGTTGGTTGATTTATGGATTTTAATGGCATTTCAACCTGATTAGTTCAATATTTAAACTTTATTAGTTCAATATTTAAACTTTATTAGTTCAATATTTAAACTTGAGATTTTTTGTTTTACATTCCCCAGAGCCCCAGAACTGGAACTTCACCATCAGATAGAGTTTAACATCATACCCAGGATATGAAGACCCTCAGCTACCACCTTCTAGCACCCATATGATAAAAAGGGTTGGGGGTAATAGGATTTGGACAATCATATAGGCTAGCCTAAGTAAGGGCCAAATTGGAGTGTTGTATGTCATAGGCTGCTCAGCCACCAGGATTCTGTCCTTAAGCATCATGGGTTGCCACCCACAGCCAACAGGTGGCCCCATTAATATAGCCAGTTTAGTTAATAGGGTCAGTATAATATTCTAAAGCCCCAACCGACAGGGCTGCTACCTCTATTTGTTCTCATGTCATACAAAGCATATAATTTCATATATATGATACAACCGATCCCTCCCTAAAAAAAAAAAAAACCCAAAACAAAAGAACAACAGCTGTGTTACCAATAATACCTTCATCAGATCATAATCCTGGGGGTGAGGCAGGGTTTCAGGAATAAAATATAATTATACAAGCTGCAGTACTTTACCGTGTCATGGTTTTGTTTTTTCAAGATTGGGTTTCAATTTACAATCATGACAAAATTTTAAATTTAAAAAAAAAACCTACCCCCCAACCCCACCCCTACAACACCTGATTGATTTTAAGTTTTTTTAAGTAAAAAAAAAAATGTTTTCAAATGCACTAAACATGGGTTTGCCACTATGAGCCGGAGGTGAAAAGGCAGTCCATGTTGGATTATTTTTGCTATATAAGGTGTGCTGGAAGCTCAGAACTTAAATTTATAGACTCTTCGTGGCAGCGTGGATTCAATTGACCAATCAACACGCTTGAATATGTGGTTGGTTAACTATTTATAGGCCTTGGTGGAAAGGTGTTCAGTTGCTCATGCTTAGCATGGACGAATGGACCAAGAAACAAGCATTCTGGTTAACACTGAAGAACATAAGGATCATAGGATTCAAGATACACAGAACAAGGGAAAAGCATTAGAGGATCCTACACAACACGGATCAAACTTAATGCCACAAGGGATCTCCACTGTAAAGTGCTCTCACTTGTGACCTAAAATTGGCTACAAGAATCTTAACAGTCCATAAGAATGATGACACACTAACTCTCTGGTAAAGAAAAATTTCCGGGCACAGCAGTTAGTTAAAAAGGTCATGCTGACAGTTTCTAGAACATGAAAGGATCCCTTACTATTGATTTCCTTGAAAAAGGTACAACTGTAAACAGTGCTTTCTATTGCCAATTCCTTAGGCAATATTTCACCTTATTTATTGAATGACCCTCTTCTGGGAGATGAAAGGACCCATCATCATTTATTTCCTTAAAAAAGGTGCAACTATAAACAGTGTTTCCAATTGCCAACTCCTTAGGCAATATTTCACCTTATTTATTGAATGACCCTCTTCTGGAAGAACAAAGGACCCATCACTATTGATTTCCTTGATATACTCAAGACTGCTATACTCATCTTTTAAAATGATTTTTGTTTTTTATACTTGCACTCTGAAATTATTAAAGTTTTCCAATTAGCATTATTTTCGACCCTTCAAAGGATTAAATTTATAATATTTAAGACTAGAAGTGGCTACCCAGCATCAGCTGGGTAGAGGAGGAATTATAAAAAGTCAGTCTCACAGATCCAGTGATTGTTTTGGTCTTACATAATTCATTTATATTTTAATCACGAATGCAACCAATGGCTTTCCCTTCTCTTACTATTCAAATCCTAATTTTAATATATCTTCCCAGATATAAATAAAATCTTCATTATTTTTTGCACAAAATGCAAGCTCTGGTGATAGTGAATGTGTGTATATATATATATATATATATATTCACTTGATCATAAAGAGTTTTATTTTCATAGTTTCCTCCAGACATACATACACACAAACTGCCATTTATGTATGTATAGATGGTCAAACACTAACTTAACACTTTTGTACATGGCCAAGTAAAATATTTATATGATAAATGAGCTGCTTATACAAAAGATTAATTTTACTGTCAGTCAGTAGCTAATTGACAATTTTCAAGAGTCATTGGCACTAGGAAGCACTGTTTACAGTTGCACCTTTTTCAAGGAAATCAATAGTGATGGGTCCTTTCATGTCCCAGAAGAGGGTCATTCAATAAATAAGGTGAAATATTGCCTAAGGAGTTGGCAATAGGAAACACTGTTTACAGTTGCACCTTTTTCAAGGAAATCAATAGTTATAGGTCCTTTCATCTCCCAGAAGAGGGTCATTCAATAAATAAGGTGAAATATTGCTAAGGAGTTGCAATAGGAAACACTGTTTACAGTTGCACCTTTTTCAAGGAAATCAATAGTGATGGGTCCTTTCATGTCCCAGAAGAGGGTCATTCAATAAATAAGGTGAAATATTGCCTAAGGAGTTTGCAATAGGAAACACTGTTTACAGTTGCACCTTTTTCAAGGAAATCAATAGTGATGGGTCCTTTCATGTCCCAGAAGAGGGTCATTCAATAAATAAGGTGAAATATTGCCTAAGGAGTTTGCAATAGGAAACACTGTTTACAGTTGCACCTTTTTCAAGGAAATCAATAGTGATGGGTCCTTTCATGTCCCAGAAGAGGGTCATTCAATAAATAAGGTGAAATATTGCCTAAGGAGTTTGCAATAGGAAACACTGTTTACAGTTGCACCTTTTTCAAGGAAATCAATAGTTATAGGTCCTTTCATGTTCCAGAAGGGGGTCATTCAATAAATAAGGTGAAATATTGCCTAAGGAGTTGGCAATAGGAAACACTGTTTACAGTTGCACCTTTTTCAAGGAAATCAATAGTGATGGGTCCTTTCATCCCAGAAGAGGGTCATTCAATAAATAAGGTGAAATATTGCCTAAGGAGTTGGCAATAGGAAACACTGTTTACAGTTGCACCTTTTTCAAGGAAATCAATAGTTATAGGTCCTTTCATCTCCCAGAAGAGGGTCATTCAATAAATGAGTCTTGAGTATAGCAGGCGTGGGCTGGTTTAGCTCAGTCAGTAGAGTGTAAGACTAGGAACCACAAGGTTCTGGGTTCAATGCTGACCCTTGATTATTTCAGCATCTTAGGTGGATCACCACACCTACCATCAGCTCCTCACTTTACTGCATAGATCCCTGTGCTACTCAGACGCTGAGTTGGTGAGGACCGGTATTGAACCTGGAACATTGTGGTCCCTAGTCTGACACTTTACTGACTAAGCTAAAATGTAAAACTTAATAAGATTATATTGTAGAAAAAAGGAAGTCAGTGGAGTGGACTATTGTTGGTATCAGCAAAGGAGTCTATCCCCTTTTCACTAGTGCTAAGCCAGGGAAATTGTTTTTGTATGCGAGGTGAAGTGCCACACCTACTCTCAGCTCCCCATCTTTACCACACAGAACCAAGCTAAAAGTTAATTGTTCCTCAAATTTGTCTTTGGCAACCAGATTTGCAATTAACTCACTTTTTTTTCTTTTTTTTTTTTCACTCTCAACTGTTACACGCAAATAGTTAAAATGACATCGACCATAGGTAAACACATCAATAATTTTCACCATTAGTTGTTAAAATTCCTAGCATAAAATTGTGCGTGCGCATTATCTGAAATGAACTTAATTGTTATTAAGAACACATTTTATGATATTTTTGTGTTAAAGCATGCAGTTGTATTGCTTTCGAAAAAGTTTCTAAGATTTGTTTATTTCGCACAGACACATTCAAAATGGCTACCGTCTTCTTTCAAAGTGAAAGTCAGTTGGCTAAATTCCTAGCATAAAATTACCTGAAATGAACTTAATTGTTATTAAGAACACATTTTATGATATTTTTGTATTAAAGCATGCAGTTGTATTGTTTTCGAAAAAGTTTCTAAGATTTGTTTATTTCGCACAGACACATTCAAAATGGCTACCGTCTTCTTTCAAAGTGAAAGTCAGTTGGCTAAATTCCTAGCATAAAATTACCTGAAAATGAACTTAATTGTTATTAAGAACACATTTTATGATATTTTTGTATTAAAGCATGCAGTTGTATTGTTTTCGAAAAAGTTTCTAAGATTTGTTTATTTCGCACAGACACATTTAAAATAGCTACGGTCTTGTTTCAAAGTGAAAATCAAGGGAGGTGTTACTCTAATTGCCTTATTTTCTTGGAATTTTGACAACTAAAGGTGAAAATTACCAACACATCATGTCTACTGTAAAGGTAATCACACCCAACATTTAAAATGTCAAATAAATCATTTTCGGTGATATTGGAAGCATAGAAAATATATAAAAAGTGAACAAAAACAGAGTTCTTATTATATAACCGTTGTTTTGCCTTTGGTCCACTTTATTTTTCCAATATTTCGGGTGGCCTCCACTCTTTGGCAAGGTTTGTTTGACAACTGAATTTAATTTAATAGGATTTTCAATTCAATTAATCTAATTAATAATTTTATTTTATTTTCCTATTAAATTATATTCAGTTGTCAAAAAACCTTTACAAAGGGTGGAAACCACCCGAAATATACATATATAAACAAAATGATCAACTCATCTCTTGAATCTTGTAATAGTTTAAATAGGAGATCAGAAGATATCATGTTGAGTACAATCCTTTATTTGGTCCTTCCATCTAATTATTGAGTTCAGATTTTAAAAAGAATAAATAAAATCTTAGTCATCTGATTCCAACAGACAACCATTTCCACACTTGTAGGTTTTGATAATTTAATTTGATAATTTGATTTGCATATTAATCTCTTATCGAATACAGATTTTTTGGACTCTTTTCAATGTGATCTGTAGATGGTTATAAGATTTTACAAGAAATGAACTGACACCCGATAGCAAAACCAAAGCAAAAAAAGCATTTTTCTATTAAAGGTTATCTTCTTACAAAGTAGCCAGCAGAATCCAGAGGCTTCATTAACATTAAAATCTACTTGAGTTTCTAATTAAGAAATTAATGAGAAAGGCATTTTCTTCTTTATTGTTGAATCTTGGACACACATGGTTATTGTCATAGGAAATAGACATGGCGAGATGAGTTCAAATAGTGGAAGAGACAGTTTGCATTTCACATTTCCCTTGGAGGAAATATTAGTAATTCAAATGTTTTCCTTCCAACTATGGCTAAATAGTAGAGCAGACAGAGCTCTTTTTAACCTTGGTTAGGCAACCAGTCTAGGAGAAGGAAAAGTCTGAATTTAAACCTGTTAATCTCTGCTCAAGGAATTGACCATGTGTCACATCCTGCTCATGTAAAGAGGTTGGCAAATACCTACATTATTATATATATATATATATATATAACATACATACACACACATATATATATATATATAGGGCAGTTGGCATGTATGTATGTATGTCCGGATGGAATTACAAAAATAAAACAATTAACAACAAAGTAGATATATATATACATTAGATATCACCAGTTCTTGCTTTTTGTGCAAGAATTATGGAGATTTTATTTTTTTAAGAAGATATTTAAAAATTAAAATATACATAGAAATTGCATTGAATTTCTACTTAAAATGTCCAGCATTTGTAAATCTCAAAAGTAAATATATCAATATATATATATATATATTTCCTTCCAGCTATGGCTAAATATGTTATATACTGGATCCTACAGTATTCAGTATACTAATACATTCAAACTACATGTGCACCAGACATATAGTAACTTGCAGCGGAGTGCTAAAACCTTGAGATAGATGGTTCACATAATGGTTCCATAATGGTTCCATGGTTCCATAATGGTTCACATAATGGTTCCATAATCCTTGCAGTCTCAGTAATCGCTCTGTTCTCAGACAGCTGTGTATAAATAGTCTTGGATCAGATATTTACCACATACCCCATGCGTATGGGTTAGGCACAAGGTCCTATTAATATGGGACCTTGTGTCATACCCGCATATGTGGGATGTGAGGTAAATATCTTCTCAATGCTTTTTTGTTTGACAGAATATTAAAGTATGAAAAGCTTTAATACATGGGATCTTCGGAGCCTGTGTCTATTAATGAAATTAATGGTGTGATCCCAGGGCCCCCCCCCCAGGCAACACCTACCCCCCAATTTAATGGGGCAAGGCAGGGCTGGGTTTATTACCCAGTGCCTGAGGCACCCCTCTTCAGGGGAAATGCCGACAGGATCCATGCATTTTTTGCACCTGCTACACCATGAGCTTCAGTTCGTGGGTGGTCCCACATTAATAGGGCCTTGTGCCTAACCTGGGTACATGGTAAGTACAAATATAAATACAAATAACACTGTAGTCATTTATAAAGTATAAGTAAACAAGTTGGGGTGGCCTAATGTCGGTATAAGCCATACAGCGAGGGAGTCTATCCCCTTTTCCCCGAGCACTAGACCAGGGAGATTGTTCTTGTGTATGAGGTAGATCGCCACACCTACCATTAGCTCCGTACTTTACCACACTGATCCCTGTGCTACTCATAGGCTGAGTTGGCGAGGGCCGGTATCAAACTAGGAATCCTGTGTTTTCTAGCCAAATGCTCTAGCGACTGAACTAACCCGGCCCCTAAATACAGATGTAAGTCGTTGGGGTGGCCTAAAGTCGGTACCAGCCAATCAGTGAGGGAGCCTATCCCCTTTTTCCCTAGCACTAGACCAGGGATATTGTTCTTGAATCTGAGGTGGATCGCCACACCTACCACCATCTCAACACTTTATCGCACAGATTCCTGTGCTACTCATACGCCGAGTGGGTGAGGGCTGGTACCGAACCAAAAATCTTGTGATTAGTAGTCCAGTGTTCTACCGACTGAGCTAAACCAGACTTTATGTAATCTGTGATGTATAGATGTGATAAGACAGACGTGCCAATAGTAATTCACTTTAATAGTTACACACACACACACACATATATATATATATATATATATATATATATATATTTGAAATTAAAACCCCAACGTCACCTGAAGATTGTTTGCGGTTACGCATGCATGAAACCATTGGTCGTGACTGTTCTTATGTCATTAAATATATAAAAACTTTTATATATTTATTTATTATTATATTATGTAATAGCTCTATATTATATTGAGCACTCTCCCAATAATACTGCACTTTGGCATACCGTTCCAGTAAAAGCTGAAACAGTGCCAATCCCACACTACAGTATATAATATATATATATATATATATATATATATATATATACACACACACAACCACATACCTAAAAAAATGCACAATGTTTCCTTTCAATACACACACTAACAGCGCTACATACTCACACCATAAAATAGAATATTTGATGTCATATTTCAAAACCGTCTCCTTTTTTCAAACTTCAGAAATTTTTAAACAGACTGAATGACAAGGATTACCACTCGCTTTTCTCATTATTCTGTGATAAATAATTTCTTATCTTATGCCCTGAAGATGATCTAATTAATAGATCGAAACACTGCAGCGTCGGCCAATAAACTCACCACTTAACCCATTTAAACCTGTTTTTTCATTTTTCTTGATATACTACATACCGTCAGATTTACTTCCTTTCTTCACACACACACACACACATATATATATATATATCAAAAGTGCACAAATACTAAAAGTAAATATAGAAATTTCAGCAGGTATTAAAAATTCCTCCAAATAAATTTAGTACACAAATCAGTTAAGTGTAAATTTGAAGAACTGATTTAGTACTTATTCATCCTCGGTTAGAAAACTTGTACAAAATCCCAAAACTTACGGAAACACTTTCAAAGAATCTGAAAATGGTCAATACTAGGTGAGTGTTGGCACTAGTGCAAAAAGGTGAAAATTGGTAACACGTCTATTAATAATAATCTATCAACATTATGAATAATTAATATAACTAGTAACATTTTGATTAATTAATATAACTAGCAACTTAATTAATATAACTAGTAACATTATGATTAATTAATATAACTAGTAACATTATGATTAATTAATATAACTAGTAACATTTTGATTAATTAATATAACTATAACATTATGATTAATTAATATAACTAGTAACATTATGATTAATTAAATAACTAGTAACTATACATTATGATTAATTAATATAACTAGTAACATTATGATTAATTAATATAACTAGTAACATTATGATTAATTAATATAACTAACATTTTGATTAATTAATATAACTAGTAACATTATGATTAATTAATATAACTAGCAACATTATGATTAATTAATATAACTATAACATTATTAATTAATATAACTAGTAACATTATGATTAATTAATATAACTAGTAACATTATGATTAATTAATATAACTAGTAACATTTTGATTAATTAATATAACTAGTAAATTATGATTAATTAATATAACTAGATTAATTAATATAACTAGTAACATTATGATAATTAATATAACTAGTAACATTATGATTAATTAATATAACTAGTAACATTATGATTAATTATAACTAGCAACATTATGATTAATTAATATAACTAGTAACATTATTATTAATTAATATAACTAGCAACATTATGATTAATTAATATAACTAGTAACATTATGATTAATTAATATAACTAGATTAATTAATATAACTAATATAACTAGTAAATGATTAATTAATATAACTAGTAACATTATGATAATTAATATAAACTAGCAACATTATGATTAAATTATATAATAGATTATTATTAATTAATATAACTAGCAACATTTTGATTAATTAATATAACTAGTAACATTATGATTAATTAATATAACATTATGATTAATTAATATAACTAGCAACATTTTGATTAATTAATATAACTAGCAACATTTTGATTAATTAATATAACTAGTAACATTATGAATAATTAATATAACTAGTAACATTATGATTAATTAATATAACTAGTAACTATAAACTAGTAACATTATTATTAATTAATATAACTAACATTTTGATTAATTAATATAACTAGTAACATTATTATTAATTAATATAACTAGAACATTTTGATTAATTAATATAACTAGTAACATTATGATTAATTAATATAATAGTAAATTATGTAACTAGTAACATTTTGATTAATTAATATAACTAGCAACATTTTGATTAATTATAACTAGTAACATTATGATTAATTAATATAACTAGTAACATTATGATTAATTAATATAACTAGTAACATTATGAATAAGTAGACTACTTATTCATAATGTTACTAGTTATATTAATTAATCATAATGTTACTAGTTATATTAATTAAGCATAATGTTGCTAGTTATACTACTAGTATAACTAGTAACACTATACATAATATAACTAGTAACACTATAAATAATATAACTAGTAACATTATAAATGATATAACTAGTAACACTATAAATGATATAACTAGTAACACTATAAATGATATAACTAGTAACATTATAAATGATATAACTAGTAACACTATAAATGATATAACTAGTAACACTATAAATAATATAACTAGTAACATTATAAATGATATAACTAGTAACACTATAAGTAATCTCCTTTATTAAAGAGAATTTCCTTTATTTGAAATTGAAATGTAATAGGGCCTTTAAGTATAATTATATATACAAAATTATACAAAGTTGCAGAATCTGTTACTACTAAATAGTGAGTTAGATCCTTTATAGAAACCCCCTACTTAAGAACTGGTGTTGAGTAAATACCTAAAATGTTTCAAGGAAGGAGAATAAAAATGAAGAAAGAAGGTAAAGATAACTAAGAAGAAGAAAGAAAGAAAGAAGAAAGAAAGAAAAGGGAAAAAAAGAACAAGAAAGAAGAAAAAGAAAGAAAAAAAGTGAATTCCCAAATTCCATATGTTTTTCAGTAATTTAACCAATTAAGTCAATTGGCAACAAGGGATGTAGTTAGATGTGACAGGTGTGTGGAACTGAGGAAACACAGTGGGGGGAGGGTTTACTTTTTGATGGTTGAACAGTTTTGAGACTGGGGTCAGTTTATCATTGATGAAGCATGATAGGTCTACCACAGAGGAAGCCAAGGGGCCCCCCAACCGCTACCCCTCCTCCCAATAGCCCTTCTTCCAAAATGTCATTTTAAGAGGTATGATATTTTAGGGGGAAAGAGTGAAATAAAAAGGTATTTTAGTACCCTGAGGAATCAAGTGAACTGGGGCGAACTTTTGAAATTAGCAGTAAGTTTTACTATTAAAAGTTTTTAATATATACTTTACTTTTTGACTATTAATATATATATATATACACACTATTAAAAGGTTTTAATATATACTTTACTTTTTGACTATTAATATATATATATATACACACACTATTAAAAGGTTTTAATATATACTTTACTTTTTGACTATTAATATATATATATATATATATATATATATATATATACTATTAAAAGTTTTTAATATATCCTTTACTTTTTTTACCTTATTTACCTTTACTAGCAAGAATATATATCCTCAAAGTTTTAATGTAAGGAAATATATTAAATAAGAAAGATGAACAAAATTAAATAAGAATGCATATAAAAATATTACATATATTTTAATTATATCTTAATTGGTTTCTATATAAAATCATTCATAGGATTGATTTTAATCTGTTGGAAAATAAAACAATAATATTAGAGATCAATAACACCAAGTAATTATTTATCAAACCCAGTTTTGTTAAAACCAGTATGCAAATTAACCACACCATATATTATATAAACCTTTATTTCTAAGCAATATATAAGATACATTGCGGAATTTTAAATGCATTAATAATATGGGTTGTTTTGAGGCAAATCTAGCTAAGATTTTCATAGAAACATTGTAAATAAATAAGATTTATTCTATGTATTAATGATTTTGATTATAAATTAAATACTTATTAATAAACTTACACAATTCCTTAGGGTATTGTGATGTAAGCAGTGACATAGTTTCGGTTACAGACATACACTGAATCTCCATTATAATAAGATCTTCAAATATGAAGGTGTAACATTTTTGCTAAAATTTTGATGATCACAGATCATATGGAAGTCTGACATCTCTGATAAAGTTAAAATTCTTCCAAGCTGTACCCATGTCAGTGCTACTCTATGGTTGCACCACTTGGACTCTAACAAAGAACTTAAAGAAAAAGAAGGTAAGTAAAGATTTCCAACCCCCTCTGCGCAAGCAGGATGTGACACAAGGTCAATTTTAAAGCAGATGTTTGAATTCAGTGTTTTCTGTCTCCAGGATTGGTTACCATTTCAAGGTTAAAGAGCCTACTATTTACGCATAGCTTGAGGGAGAATAGTTGAGTGTATACTTTTCCTAAAGACATTAGCATTGTGTGAAATGCAATTAGCCTCGTCCAGGATTTGAACTTGATGATAACAATTACAGTATGGTTGCCTCCACACACTAGTAAGTCGTCGGGGCAGCCAGACAGCGAGGGAGTCTATCCCCTTTTCACCAACGCTAAACCAAGGAGATTGTTTTAGCGTCTGTGGTGGAGCGTCACACCTACCATCAGCTACTCACCTTACTGCACACATATCCCTGTGCTACTCATATGCTGAGTTGACAAAGGCCGGTATCAAACCAGGAACTCAGCGTATGAGTAGCACAGGGATTTGTGCGGTAAAGTGAGGTGCTGATGGTAGGTGTGGCGCTCCACCTCAGACGCAAAAAAAAACAATCTCCTTGGTCTAGTGCTAGTGAAAGGGGATAGACTCCCTCACGTCTGTGGTGGAGCGCCGCACCTACCATCAGCTACTCACCTTACCGCACATATCCCTGTGCTACTCATATGCTGAGTTGGCGAGGGCTAGTATCGAACCAGGAACCTTGCGATTCGTAGTCTGACACTCTACCAACTAACCCAGCCCTTACAAACTAGCAGTGTTAATAAAACACTCTTGAATTTTAGATGAAAAATTATCAGTCATTAAATTTTTATTACTTATTATCTTTTTTGTTTGCGCTTCCCAACTCAGTAAAGCTGTCATTTCTATAACAACAATGAGGTAATAGCATGGACTAAAACTAATATATCAGCTGTTACCGAAATAGATGAGCATAGTGTAATGGTTATTGTCATAGGAAATGGGCTCTGTGACTTGAATTCAAATCCTGTATGAGGCTGATTGCATTTCACATAATTAGGCAACCAGTCTAGGAGAAGGGAAAACTCTGAATTCAAACCTGTTAAACTCCACTTGGGGTGGTCACTACTAGAATTAGAGCTCAGTCCTAATTAATGATGTATTTCACTGTGCTCTTTAACCTTAGAGAGGTAACCAGTCTAGGAGAAGGAAAACTCTCAATTCAAACCTCTTAAAATCTCTGCTTGGGGTGGTCACTACTAGAATAGGCTCAGTCCTAATTAGTGATCCATTTCACTGGGCTCTTTAACATTAGAGAGGTAACCAGTCTAGGAGAAGGAAAACTCTCAATTCAAACCTCTTAAACCTCCGCTTGGGTGGTCACTACTAGAATAGGCTCAGTCCTAATTAGTGATCCATTTCACTGGGCTCTTTAACATTAGAGAGGTAACCAGTCTAGGAGAAGGAAAACTCTCAATTCAAATCTGTCACTACTAGAATAAGCTCAGTCCTAATTAATGATGTATTTCACTGTGCTCTTTAACCTTAGAGAGGTAACCAGTCTAGGAGAAGGAAAACTCTGAATTCAAACCGGTTAAACTCTGTCTTTGTTGGCTCCATCATGCTCTTCATCAACAAACCAATGACATTATCAGTGAATCCATCGATCCATTACCACCTGAAGGATGGAAGAAATGCCAAGGGGGGTCAACTGAAAACAGTCAAGCAAGGTGTAAATGTGATCCTGGATCCAGGCCTTTATGGATGATCCTGGATCCAGGCCTTTATGGATGATCATTGATGGAAGTCGGAATGGATGATGCTCATATCAACAATTACACTGGATAATGGCGCATGGACTGACTTCATTTGAAATATGGAGAATTTATTGGATGGAACTAGCTCAACTGACCCAGGGTGAATGCCATAACAGATATGGATATCCAAGAGGGTATAGCACCTGCTTTAGTTAACCAGTCTTCTCTAAAGACAAAAGGGCGATTTATTTAAAAGAATTTTGATTTATTTCCATTGAATCAGTTTGATTGAAACGATTCAGTAATTTAAAAGAAAGAATTCGTTGATTAATAAGTCAACACTGAAAATTTTATTAATATCAGATAATTCCCTGATTTTTGGAAATTTTTTGTAACTACTTTTCGACTTAAAAAAATTTGACCTTGAATAATCAATAATTTGTTTTTAAAATGAAAATGAGCGCACATTTTTGGTGGTACATATATTAGTCTGTCTTTTCTTTTTCTGACACCTGTTCCAATAAAATTATGAGACTATTCTTTATTCATTTTTTTATCTGTGCCATTTCCTGCTGTAGAAATGATGACCCATGTGCATTGGCATGCCAATGTCGTAATCCAGGGAGAGGGGGTGAGAGTTCGGCTTGGTGCTAACCCCGCCGCCCCCTCGTGGCCAATGAATACCGATTCAGATTTTTCAATGCTCCCCGCCCCCAATTTCAAATTATATGTATTTATAGTTCAGAAGAATAATAGTTGTATAAGTTAGGCAATATATTTCAATGTTAGTTATGTTAATCTGGTCTGTTGGGAGGGCAGAATATATATATATATATATATATATATATATATATATATATATATATATATATATATATATATATATATATACAATATTCAATTTTATATGATATACAATATATGTAGAAAATATTCAATTTTTTACAGTATACAATAATATACATGTAAACAATATTCAATTTTATATAATATACAATGTATGTAAACAATATTCAATTTTATATAATAATACCAAAATATATGTAAAAACAATACATGTAAAAAGTATTCAATTTTATATAATATACAATATATGTAAACAATATTCAATTTTATATAATATACAATATATGGAAATAATATTCAATTTTATATAATATACAATATATGGAAATAATATTCAATTTTATATAATATACAATATATGAAATAATATTCAATTTATATAATATACAATATATGGAAATAATATTCAATTTTATATAATATACAATATAAATAATATTCAATTTTATATTATATATATAATAATATTCAATATAAATACAAATATATAAATAATATTCAATTTTATATAATATACAATATATATAAATAATATTCAATTTATATAATATACAATATATATAAATAATATTCAATTTTATATAATATACAATATATATAAATAATATTAATTTTATATAACATACAATATATATAAATAATATTCAATTTTATATATAACATACAATATATATAAATAATATTCAATTTTTATATAACATACAATATATATAAATAATATTCAATTTTATATAACATACAATATATATAAATAATATTCAATTTATATAAATACATATAATAAATAAT
>CM042179.1:39416094-39431757 GCA_023376005.1 Doryteuthis pealeii
AGGCATGAGACTTTGATGAGTTGTGGTGCACCTGAGCACTGTACACATACATGTATATTATTACTGTATGCTATTCATGTTCCTCACACTAATACATTATTCTATGTACTAGACATGAGACTTTGATGAGTTGTGGTGCACCTGAGCACTGTACACATACATGTATATTATTACTGTATGCTATTCATGTTCCTCACACTAATACATTATTCTATGTACTAGACATGAGACTTTGATGAGTTGTGGTGAACCTGAGCACTGTACACAATAAATTTCATTATTATTAAAAAAAAAAAAAAACAAAAAAAAAAACAAAAAAAAAAAAACAAAAAAAAAAAAAAAACAAAAAAACAAACAAAAAACAAAAAAAAAAACACCCTCTGGTTAAAAATCAGACCGTCCAAATTGTCAAGATGAAATGCAAAGATGTAAATCCTGATTATCTGGTGTTGCTTTCCGTAGAATTCTTATTTCTTATGATTGTTGTCACCTCTGCTAAATAATGGACCATTCTGTTTTTATTATAAAGAAAGAGAAAATTTTTTCCAGACTGTTGACTTCGTGTTTAGGGCTGGTTCAGATCAGTCAGTAGAGCGTTCAACAAGGAACCACAAGGTTCCAGGTTCAATACCAGCCCTTGCCAACTAAGCATACGAGTAGCACAGGGATCTGAGCAGTAAAGTGAAGAGCTGATGGTAGGTGTGGCACTCTACCTCAGATGCAAAAAAAAAAAAATCTCCTTGGTTTAGCACTAGTGAAAAGGGGATAGACTCCCTCGCTGTCTGGCTGAAACACGTTTCAACTCCATTTTAGAGCCTGATATTCGAATGTTTTCTCACACAAGTCGTCAGGGTGGCCTAAAGTTGGTATCAGCCAGATAGCGAGAGAGTCTATCCCCTTTTCACTAGCGCTAGACCAAGGAGATTGTTTTTTTGTGTCTGAGGTGGAGCGCCACACCTACCATCAGCTTCTTACTTTACCGCACAGATCCCTGTGCTACTCATATGCTGAGTTGGCGAGGGCCAGTATCGAACTCGGAACCTTGTGGTTTCTAGCCGAACGCTCTACCGACTGAACAAAAAGCAATTTCTATTAGTAAGTTAGTAAAAAGTTAATACAGTTCTTCATTTCTTTTAGTAATTACACTTAGACTAAGTTATTAAAAGATAATTGAAATATTAGATTTTATTTAAAACATACTAAAAATTTTGATTGGGTACAGTAAAATGTTAGTAAAGTTTTTCATTTTAAAATATACACTACTGTAGCCTTCAAAATAAAAAACAAGTTTATATATTTTTTGTTTATATCGTACGATAATTCAAAATGTGCTTTAGTTTAGTAAATTCCTACCATAAAATCATGCTTGCACATTATCTGAAACAAACTTAATTGTTATTAAGAACAAGTTATTAAGAAATTAAGTTTTATGATATTTTTGTGTTAAAGCATGCAGTTGTATTGTTTTCGAAAAAGTTTATATTTAAAAAAAAAAAATTTTTTTATATCTTACAATAATTCAAAATGTGTTGTTAATAACAATTAAGTTCATTTCAGATAATGCACAAGCATAATTTTAGGGTAGGAATTTACTAAACTAAAGTTCATGATTACCAAGAATAAAACTACAAGAGTCGAACTTTCACATGATTTTTACTAGATGATTCTATTATTTATTCAACGTGACTTATTAAGTTTTCGATTTTAAAACTTCTGCAAGTTTTTTTTTTTTGAACATTGTGTATAATGAGCATCCTATCAAGGTGTAATGGTTAGCAAGCTAGTCTTGCGGTTAAATCCTACTTAACGGACATAAATATACACTACTTAAAACCTGTAGACTTAAAAAAAAAACCATAAAGTTTGTTGTCCTTCCACAACAATTGTGAAAAGACTAATTAAAATCTCACAAATCAATTTTTGAATCTGATATCAAAATACTTTCTTGGGAAAAGCAATTAAAAAAAAATGTCAGTAAAAAGTTAGTAAAAGTTTTCCAGTTAAATTAAATTTAACGGACCTAAATTCCACCATTGTATGTCACCCCACCGAAAGAAAAAAATACCAAAAATCAGGGAATTAACAGAATTTAATGAAATTTTCAATGTTGATATATTAAGGAATAAAAAATATAATACACTAGTTACTTTATTTTAAAACTTTTACATTTTTTCAGCTCAGTTAATTTGAACCATGTATCTTTGAGGTGTAACACAGATTCTCAAAGATACATGGTTCAAAGTTAACTGACCTGAAACAATGGACTAGTCTGAAAATACTATATATAGTGTATATATTTTGAACATAGATTAAAAAAAACATAGTTTACTTCTAATATTGTCTCCTGTGTTTATTCTTTACTTAAAATCGGACTACGATCTAAGAATATAAATTCTGGATTTAGATTGTACAATTTATTTCAGTTAGCTTTATCAACAATTAGAAGCGGCTACCCGACATTGCCTGGGTAAAGGGGGGGTGTTGATTTAAAAAAGTTAGTCTCGCAGATCCATTGACTGTTTTGGTCTTACATAATTGATTTGTTTATGACCACCAACAATGACTTTTCTTTATCTTTCTATTCAAATTCTAATTTTTAAATGTTTTCATAAATATTAATAAGATCTTCATTATTTTTGCACAAAAACCAAGCTCTGGTGATAGTGAATGTGTGTATAGATTTACTTTGTTATTGTTATGTATTAGAAATACATTAATGAGAAGATTTCGAGTGGTTGTAATAATGGTTTATTATTACAATAAATACAAATAACAAAAACGGCTTCCGGCCGGCAAGGTAAAAAAGTCTCTGCGCGTAAAAGAAGGATTAGTAAAGATTACTTATCTTCTTGAGAGTGTAGCACATGTGTTTACATCTGAGAATACGAAACAACGTTCGTGGTTGGAGATCAACTCGCATCACACTGAGCTAATCATCTGTTGTTCTTTTATACGTATCTCATTTGCATACATGAGGGATTATCCGGTTACTTCCCTTTACAACAGTTATCAATTGTTTTATTTTTGTAGTTTCCTCCGGACATACATACACACAATTTCACTTTGTATATGTATAGATAGATTTAGAAACATTTATTGGAGGAATCGCCTACAAAGTTTTTAAAATCAAGCGATGATATTTACACTGCATAAATCAGCTTGAAATGCAAGATACATTACCTGAACAACAACACAAAATGTATTTTAAATGTTAATATTTGAACAAATAGACAGGTTTAAAAAAAAAGAAAAAAGAATGGAAAGATTTTAAAAGTAAAACTTGAATTTCTGGTTTTAATACACACACACACACATACATACCCCCACGTTCTACCACCCTCCACAAATTCTACCATCCACACCCACACATTAATAGCTATCATGACGATTGTTCGTAAGATTACGGTCAAGTCACACTGAAAGCACCGATTCCCCGCTAGATGACCAAAGTTAAGCAGCGATGAGCCTGTTCAGTATTTAATTGGGTGACCATTTAAGCAACAGCAGGTACTGTAAGCAACCAGAGTCCTTTGTTTATCAAAAATGACTTGACTTGGCATTAAATGACCCAAAAAGAGTTGATATGCCATAAAACAAAACACCCAACCAACTTAAGCAACAGCAGGTACTGTAAGCAACCTGAGTCCTTTGTTTATCAAAAATGACTTGATTCAGCATTAAATGACCCAAAAAGAGTTGATATGCCATAAAACAAAACCCCAACCAACTTAAGCAACAGCAGGTACTGTAAGCAACCTGAGTCCTTTGTTTATCAAAAATGACTTGATTCAGCATTAAATGACCCAAAAAGAGTTGATATGCCATAAAACAAACACCCAACCAACTTAAGCAACAGCAGGTACTGTAAGCAACCTGAGTCCTTTGTTTATCAAAAATGACTTGATTCAGCATTAAATGACCCAAAAGAGTTGATATGCCATAAAACAAAACACCCAACCAACTTAAGCAACAGCAGGTACTGTAAGCAACCTGAGTCCTTTGTTTATCAAAAATGACTTGATTCAGCATTAAATGACCCAAAAAGAGTTGATATGCCATAAAACAAAACACCCAACCAACTTAAGCAACAGCAGGTACTGTAAGCAACCTGAGTCCTTTGTTTATCAAAAATGACTTGACTTGGCATTAAATGACCCAAAAAGAGTTGATATGCCATAAAACAAAACACCCAACCAACTTAAGCAACAGCAGGTACTGTAAGCAACCTGAGTCCTTTGTTTATCAAAAATGACTTGATTCAGCATTAAATGACCCAAAAAGAGTTGATATGCCATAAAACAAAAACACCCAACCAACTTAAGCAACAGCAGGTACTGTAAGTCCTTTGTTTATCAAAATGACTTGACTTGGCATTAAATGACCCAAAAAGTGTTGATATGCCATAAAACAAAACACCCAACCAACTTAAGCAACAGCAGGTACTGTAAGCAACCTGAGTCCTTTGTTTATCAAAATGACTTGATTCAGCATTAAATGACCCAAAAAGAGTTGATATGCCATAAAACAAAACACCAACCAACTTAAGCAACAGCAGGTACTGTAAGCAACCTGAGTCCTTTGTTTATCAAAAATGACTTGACTTGGCATTAAATGACCCAAAAAGTGTTGATATGCCATAAAACAGAACAACCAACCAACTTAAGCAACAGCAGGTACTGTAAGCAACCTGAGTCCTTTGTTTATCAAAAATGACTTGACTTGGCATTAAATGACCAAAAGAGTTGATATGCCATAAAACAAACAACCAACCAACCAACCAACAAAATCAAAAGAAAATTACTTGAGTGGGCAAAAGCACAAAATAAGAACAATTATTTTATTTGAGAAAAAATAATTGATAAGTTATTTAATATGCAAACAGGGATTTAGTAATTGTTGGGGGAGGGGGGGTAAGACTTGGCTCCTTGAGAAACCTCTTTCAATAATTGTTATTGTATAGTGTTATAAATACAGTAGATGATTTACTGTTTATAAAGTTTCTGGCCCACACCTCCTGTAAGGGTGGGGGACATTTTCAAATAAATCCTTGCCTACACCATATCTCTGCTACTACAACACAAAGTCTTGAAGAACCCCCCCCCCAAAAAAAAAAACAACTTCCATATTGTAAATCAAAAGAATTTTGGCAATGATACTAAAGTAAACAACATTGTATAAGATTAGTAACCTAGGAATTCAATACTAATTGATTCAATCTAATTCAATACTAAGTATTTGAATTCAATACTAATATTGGTAGCAGCATAGCCAGCGTGTATTATAGGGTAGGTTGATTTTTCACTTTTTAAAAAATAACAAATTGTACAAGGGCGTGAAAGTTGCGTGTTAGTATCCTAAATACTGATACCAAAAAACTATATCTCTTACTGTTACGTAATGCCCTTTCTTTGACGGTACCAAATATCTATATATGTTATATACCTTCTTACGTCTTACTCTGTCGTCTAGTCTTCTGGCCGGCTTTGCTTCTTCTACAGGTCTGGTCTTTCTTATATGGGGATTCCGGGTCTGGTCTCTGTTGGGAATCGTTCCTTATCAGAAGCCCTGTGTCATTGATAGCTTTTAGTAATAACAACAGGACTTCGATTTACTTTTGATGTTACTTTATTCGAGATCCCCAGACCAGACAATCACGCAGTGAGACTCACATCTTGCTAGCTTCGCTTCTAAGTTCTAACTCTTACTGACTAACTGAGTTGCTTACTCCTTAAACCGGAAGGGGGCCTTCTATTGCCTTCCGTTTCTCACGATCATCCCCAGAATGCAAGGTCAGAGTGAGGTCAAACGCTGTCACTCACTCTCAAGGCCATCAGCTGCACTAATATGATTTCTACACTATTGTCATAATCATTAGGTATCTAATGATTATGTAACATTACTTGCAGCATTGTTTGAGGAAATAGCATCAAAGATCATCTACTAAAATGCACCAAAAATCCAAGTTTTCACAACATTTAGCCTAGAAATTGGTTAGAAAATTTAGCAATTTCCATATTTAAAACAGAAAAGCTGGTCATTTTAAATTAAACAAATAAAATATTCTAACTAGAATTCAAATTGAAAATATGCCCCCATCACCACTGACACCTCCGCTATGATGCTTTTTACCTAATAATTAAGCTGTAACAGTGATAACATTTTAAAAGATTGAAATAAATTTCCTCAAGCGAAGGCAAAGTTTTGAAGAAAAATATTTTGTGGCAATTCTTTATGTTAATTTACAACTTTTGCCACATGGGAGACGTTACAGTTCCAAAATTGACCTACCCTAGAGTATTACCACCAAACATTCTGAATAGAGGGTACCCCTCCCCGGAAGGGCATGTTTCATATATTCCATATGAATATAACTTAATTAAAATTGACATGAGCCTATTTATCACCCAACTAGTTCAAGTTCTTAAGGGGAGTTTAACAGTTTTGAATTCAGAGTTTTTCTTCTCCAAGACTGGTTGCCTAACCAAGATTAAAGAGCCCAGAGAGCCCTACTATTTTACCCATAGCTGGAGGGAGAGTAAATGGATCCATACCTTTCCTAAGGATATTTGCACCGTAACTTTATCTAGGCTTTGAACTTTGTTCAATGAGTCCATTTCCAATGACTCAAACCATTACACCAACACTACGGGCGTCTCTATATCATAGATTCAAAGGGAGACCATGAAACTATAGCAACGGCCTTGGGTAACAGACCATAATCATTAGGCTATAAGAATACTGACATTCATGATGAAATAGTTTAATTTCTATGCTGCATTCTTTATATATATATATATATATATATATATATATATATATAAGTTTGCTATGTAATTTGAGTCACAGATATTTTTTCAATTACATTTTCTGATTTGAATATCTATCAAAGAAAAAAAAAAAAATTTGAAGAATTTCTCTTGAAATCATTAAGAATTATCAAAGAAATATAAGATTTTCTTGTAAGTAAAAAAAAAAAAAAAAAAAAAAAAAAAAAAAAGTTTATATTTAGTCCCAGTTCAAGAAAAATTATAATTTGTGGCAGAGAATGAAAAAGAGTAAGACTTTGTCTTGCCTGCCGGGATCGAACCCGCGTCCGCCCGCATGCAAAAACAAATGCAATCTAGGTACTGGATGGACGCGAGGTTCGACATGTGCCCGGATGTTTGGTTTTTGTGTGTACTTAAAATAACCAAAGCGAGTGAGGAAGGACGGTGTTCTGTTAGAAGAGAAGATTGAAAAGCTGAGGACGGAGATTATTTGAAGTTTTCCTTACAGTTGGGAGAGAATTAGAGTAGGATTTATTTTTAAACCTTTTTGCCCCCCCCCCCACCCCCTTTCAAAACATAATTGCTATAAAATAGATCAAGAACAGATTAGAAAAAGTCAAAAGGTAGTAATATCTCATCTACAGAAGGAGATAATATAATACTATGAAGAGTCAAAAGTTATGCAATATTTTGATATGTGCCAGTCTGTGGCATGTTGTTCACATACCTAGGTAGTAATATCTCATCTACAGAAGGAGATAATATAATACTATGAAGTGTCAAAAGTTATGCAATATTTTGATATGTGCCAGTCTGTGGCATGTTGTTCACATACCTAGGTAGTAATATCTCATCTACAGAAGGAGATAATATAATACTATGAAGAGTCAAAAGTTATGCAATATTTTGGTATGTGCCAGTCTGTGGCATATTGTTCACATACCTAGGTAGTAATATCTCATCTACAGAAAGAGATGATATAATACTAGAGCAAGTCAAAAGTCAAATCATTTTTGATAAACAAAGGACTTAAGCAACAGCAGGTACTGTAAGCAACCTAAGAGGTCACCCAATTGAATGAGTTCGAACTGAGCTGTAATACTGTAGAAGCAACAGGGCCGTGAATTTGGAACACAAAACTTTCGATAGAAGTAATGTAAGAAGTAATTATGGCCTACAAATAAATATAAAACCATGATTTTTGATAACCTTATTAAGGAGTGTGCACTGCATAACTTAACAAACTAAATTAGGGCCATATAAAGTGTAGATTTAACTGGAGTAAGAGTTGGTATAGTATTACCGACTGACTCCAGTGACCCCTTAATTATTTCTGACTCCGACTGATTCCACAACTCCCAACTCCATAGCCCTGGGAAGAAAACAAAACCATTTTTAGTGTGAAAGGTGAGGGCATGGTTGATTAGAGTACAGTAACCAGATGGTTCAAGAAATTTTTCTCAGGTTGCAAAAACCTCAACAATAAAGTAGGCCGATTTTTTTACTTTTTAAAAATATCAAATTGTCCATCTATGCAAAAGTTGTGTGTTAGTATACTGAATACTGATACCAAAAATTAGATATTTTACTCGCACCATTGTTTGAGGAAATAGTATCAAAGATCGTCTACTAAAACGCACTAAAAATCCTTGTTTTTGCAAAATTTAGCCTTTAGAAAACAAGGATTTTTAGTGCATTTTAGTAGATGATCTTTGAGGTTATTTCCTCAAATAATGGTGCGAGTAAAAGACCTAATTTTTGGTATCAGTATAAGTAAAGTAAAGTCGTCGGGGTGGCCTAAAGTCGGTATCAGCTAATCAACGAGGGAGTCTATCCCCTTTTCACTAGCACTAAGACCAAGGAGATTGTTTTTTTGTGTCTGAGGTGGAGCGCCACACCTACCATCAGCTCCTTATTTTACCGCACAGATCCCTGTGCTACTCATACGCTGAGTTGGCGAGTGCGGGTATCGAACTAGGAACCTAGTGGTTTCTAGCTGAACGCTCTACCGACTGAGCTAACCCGGCTCTTAACACACAACTTTTGCATAGATGGACAATTTGATGTTTTAAAAAAAATGAAAAATCGACCTACCCTACTCAACAATCAGTGTAAGGTCAGGTAGCCCCAAAAATGTGAATTCTGATCCTGTGTATTATTAGAAAAGCATAATGTATGATGGTATTATTAATATGAATTAGAGGAAAAAAAACAAATTAATTGTTTAAACATCAAACAATATCAGAAGATAGCTAGAAATGTGATAACTTTGATATCTCCATCTTCAGAAAGAGATATAAGCTTATATAAACAGTAAATGGCACAGATATATAACTTTGTTGTTGTTATTTTATATCCTAAAGGAAATGTCTATATGGAAGACAAGAAAAAATAACTAATCTTATTATAATGGAGATTCTGTGTCTATCTGTAACTGAAACTATATCACTACTCAAGTCACAATTCCCTTAGTTATTTACGCCACATTCTCCATGATTTTATACAAATTATCAAACCTCATCTAAAAAATAACAAGAAACACCTGAAGAAAGCCAGAGGGCACATCAGTTGAAATATTATGTATATATATGTATATATGTATCAAATCCTGGACATGGTAATTGCATTTCACTTAGCGCTAATACCCTTGAGAAAGGTATGAATTCTACTCTCCCTCCAGCTATGGGTAAATAGTAGGGCAGACTGGGCTCTTTAACCTTGGTTAGGCAACCGGTCTAGGAGAAAGAAAACTCTGAATTCAAACCTGTTAAACTCCGCTTAAGAAATTGACCTTGTGTCACATCCTGCTCGTACGGAAGGGTCGATAAATATATATATATATATCAATATGTATATATATATATATCAATAAAGATAAGCACAAAATTAAAAATTTGAATAATGCAAATTTTCAAGCCACATCTCAAAAAATAAGACAAATGAATACAGCTCTTTAAGTTAAGATTTGAATTGGGAAATAATTTTGAATAATTGTGCAACATTTAAAGAAAAACCTAAACAATACAAATTATCAAGCCTCAAGTCAAAAATTTGACAAGAAACACCTGAAGAAGACCGGAGAGCACATCAGCCAAAATGTTGTGTATATAACAATAAAGATGAGGACAACAGTCTGAAAAATCTAAATAATACAAATTATCAAACCTCATCTAAAAAATAACAAGAAACATCTGAAGAAGGCTGGAGAGCACATCAGCCAAAATGTTGTGTATATAACAATAAAGATGAGGACAACAGTCTGAAAAATCTAAATAATACAAATTATCAAACTTCATCTAAAAAATAACAAGAAACACCTGAAGAAGAATATATATATATATATATATATATATATATATATATATATATATATATATATATATAGATAGGAGGGTTGGAGTAAAACCCGACAGTGTGAGGTGAGGTAAAAGGAAAAGTGAACAAAAATAATGACTCAAACTAGTCCAAGTAAGAGAGAAATATTTTGTCCTTCTGATTTGAAAAACATCCTCAGTCTGACTTTATTCCTATAGAATAAAGTCAGATTGAGGATGTTCTTCGTGTAAAGAAGAACAAAATATTTCTCTCCTACTTGGACTTGTTTGGGTCATTATTTTTGTTCACTTTTCCTTTTACCTCACCTCATATATGTATATACATACATATATATATAGATAAAAGGATATAAAAATAACACAATATGCTGTTAAAATGAAAATATTTTATATCATATTCATAGCTAATATTGAACAATATTTCGATTCATAAAAATCATCTTCAGAGCTTGTTTTACTCCGGACTTAGTTATGAATATGATATAAAATCTTTTCACTTTAACAGCATATTGTGTTGTTTTCATATCCTTTTATCTATACTCATACCGTCAGATTTATTTTCTTTCTATTAACTTATATATATATATATATATATATATATATATATATATATATATAATGGACTCTCTCGTCGATTTTCGACGCATGAGGGTTCACACACACAATGAACACCCACACAGTGATTTGTTTATAGTGGTGAAGGCTTGTGTTGGACCATTCCACACTTTTTGGCACAGTCGATAGGAAAGAATTGGTGCATCAAGGGTTGCCACAAACCCAATCAACGACCGACCTCAGGAATTTTGAATTCAGAGTTATCCCTCTCCTAGACTGGTTACCTACCCATGGCTGAAGGGCCCAGTCTGCCCTAATATTTAGCCCATAGCTGGAGGGAATTTTGAATTCAGAGTTATCCCTCTCCTAGACTGATTACCTACCCATGGCTGAAGGGCCTAATCTGCCCTACTATTTAACCCATAGCTGGAGGGAGAATATATGGATCTATACCTTTCCCAAGGGTATTAGCGCTATATGAAATGCCAACAGCTTCGTCATACTATATATATATATATATATATATATATATATATATATATATATATATATATATATATGTAAAAATGGAAAAGGAATTGAATCCGACAATATGAGGAAAAATGAGTAAAGAAAAGAAAAGTAAATGGATAAAATGAATTTAATCAATCACTTACACATGTGTTTCGGTCAGTTTATATATATATATATATATATATATATATGTAAAAATGGAAAAGGAATTGAATCCGACAATATGAGGAAAAATGAGTAAAGAAAAGAAAAGTAAATGGATAAAATGAATTTAATCAATCACTTACACATGTGTTTCGGTCAGTTATATATATATATATATATATATATATATATATATATAATCAAAATTCTAGTCTTCACATCAATAGGTATTAATAGTAAGTAAGAGTACACTTTGATATTGATATAAGTGTAAAGATTCAATTTACCTGAAAATCATTACGTTTTTTCCTTAATCATTAGATTAATATTTCCAATCCAGAAGCGTCGAAAGAATTAATAGGACTCTTTCACTTTTGTTGCCAATGAATATAGATTTTCAAACACTTTAAGCAGCTTATGATGACAACCATACAGAGAAAGTATTTGTGTAATTTAATTAGTGATAGATAAAAACAAAAGGTGAGATCAAAAAAAGAAAAAAAAAGAAAAGAAGAAAAGTTAATCATGAAAGAAGCTTAAATATATATATATATATATATATATATATATATGAAGTGAATAAATAATCTGTTTGAGATGGCGATAGCCGACAATTTTTTGGGAGACTATGTGCTTAATTAAAGTCATACCTAATTTGAGAGTTAATTAGTTATAATTAAATGAATTAGGCGTGCATATCGGTTTAAATGTAAGGTGTAAACAAATCGAGAAAAAGTCAATCTCTGTATGTACATTTCAGCCTATTAGGCCTCATTAGCACAAAGCACTGTCCTGTCTATAACTCTGCTGATGAGGCCTAATAGGCTGAAATGTACATACAGAGATTGACTTTTTCTCGATTTGTTTACACCTTACATTTAAACCGATATGCATGCCTAATTCATTTAATTATAACTAATTAATTCTCAAATTAGGTATGACTTTAATTAAGCACATAGTCTCTGAATTTCTGATAATATTTTGTATTATTTAGGCTTTTTGGGACTGTTGTCCTCATCTATATTGTTATATACACAACGTTTCAGCCAATGTGCCATCTGGCCTTCTTCAGGTGTTTCTTGTTATTTTTTTTAGATGAGGTTTGATATGTTTTATTATTTAGATTTTTCGGATTAATGTCCACCTCTCTATTGTTATATATACAGTGTTTCAGCTGATATGCCCTCTGGCTTCTTCAGGTGTTTCTTGTCAGAATTGGGAGTCTTCACAGACATTCTAACTGAACCCTTCATTTAATTGTTCTCATTCCATTAACATGAATGAAATTTGAATGGTCTGATAACTGAAATGCTAATTAGAATCCTTCACTCCTTCCTAAATAGAAGCATCAATATCATCATGGACCATAATTAAATACGATATTCTAATTAGAATCCTTCACTCCTTCCTAAATAGAAGCATCAATATCATCATGGACCATAATTAAATACGATATTCTAATTAGAATCGTTCACTCCTTCCTAAATAGAAGCATCAATATCATCATGGACCATAATTAAATACGATATTCTAATTAGAATCGTTCACTCCTTCCTAAATAGAAGCATCAATATCATCATGGACCATAATTAAATACGATATTCTAATTAGAATCGTTCACTCCTTCCTAAATAGAAGCATCAATATCATCATGGACCACAAATAAATACGATATTCTAATTAGAATCGTTCACTCCTTCCTAAATAGAAGCATCAATATCATCATGGACCATAATTAAATACGATATTCTAATTAGAAATCCTTCACTCCTTCCTAAATAGAAGCATCATATCCTCATGGACCACAAATAAATACGATATTCTAATTAGAATCGTTCACTCCTTCCTAAATAGAAGCATCAATATCATCATGGACCATAATTAAATACGATATTCTAATTAGAATCGTTCACTCCTTCCTAAATAGAAGCATCAATATCATCATGGACCATAATTAAATACGATATTCTAATTAGAATCCTTCACTCCTTCCTAAATAGAAGCATCAATATCCTCATGGACCACAAATAAATACGATATTCTAATTAGAATCGTTCACTCCTTTCTAAATAGAAGCATCAATATCCTCATGGACCACAAATAAATACGATATTCTAATTAGAATCGTTCACCTCCTTCCTAAATAGAAGCATCAATATCCTCATGGACCATAATTAAATACGATATTCTAATTAGAATCGTTCACTCCTTCCTAAATAGAAGCATCAATATCATCATGGACCATAATTAAATACGATATTCTAATTAGAATCGTTCACTCCTTCCTAAATAGAAGCATCAATATCATCATGGACCACAAATAAATACGATATTCTAATTAGAATCGTTCACTCCTTCCTAAATAGAAGCATCAATATCCTCATGGACCATAATTAAATACGATATTCTAATTAGAATCGTTCACTCCTTCCTAAATAGAAGCATCAATATCATCATGGACCATAATTAAATACGATATTCTAATTAGAATCGTTCACTCCTTCCTAAATAGAAGCATCAATATCATCATGGACCATAATTAAATACGATATTCTAATTAGAATCCTTCACTCCTTCCTAAATAGAAGCATCAATATCCTCATGGACCACAAATAAATACGATATTCTAATTAGAATCGTTCACTCCTTTCTAAATAGAAGCATCAATATCCTCATGGACCACAAATAAATACGATATTCTAATTAGAATCCTTCACTCCTTCCTAAATAGAAGCATCAATATCCTCATGGACCACAAATAAATACGATATTCTAATTAGAATCGTTCACTCCTTCCTAAATAGAAGAATCAATATCCTCATGGACCATAATTAAATACGATATTCTAATTAGAATCGTTCACTCCTTCCTAAATAGAAGCATCAATATCATCATGGACCATAATTAAATACGATATTCTAATTAGAATCGTTCACTCCTTCCTAAATAGAAGCATCAATATCATCATGGACCATAATTAAATACGATATTCTAATTAGAATCCTTCACTCCTTCCTAAATAGAAGCATCAATATCCTCATGGACCACAAATAAATACGATATTCTAATTAGAATCGTTCACTCCTTTCTAAATAGAAGCATCAATATCCTCATGGACCACAAATAAATACGATATTCTAATTAGAATCCTTCACTCCTTCCTAAATAGAAGCATCAATATCCTCATGGACCACAAATAAATACGATATTCTAATTAGAATCGTTCACTCCTTTCTAAATAGAAGCATCAATATCCTCATGGACCACAAATAAATACGATATTCTAATTAGAATCGTTCACTCCTTCCTAAATAGAAGAATCAATATCCTCATGGACCACAAATAAATACGATATTCTAATTAGAATCGTTCACTCCTTCCTAAATAGAAGAATCAATATCCTCATGGACCACAAATAAATACGATATTCTAATTAGAATCGTTCACTCCTTCCTAAATAAAAGCGTCGATATTATCAAAACAAGTCCTACATCTTCAAGGTTCATCTAGTCAATTAATATTAAGAGAATAAATCAAAGGTAAATGAACAACATCATAGTTACCTCATTTTTTTCTTTACACTTGCATTGTGGGATAGACTTCAAAACCAACCATTAAACCAACATAATACTTCAAGCAAATTATAAAACTCTTTTTTCTTTACACTTGCATTGTGGGATAGACTTCAAAACCAACCATTAAACCAACATAAATACTTCAAGCAAATTATAAAACTCTTTTTCTTTACACTTGCATTGTGGGATAGACTTCAAAAACCAACCATTAACCAACATAAATACTTCAAGCAAATATAAAAACTCTTTTTTCTTTACACTTGCATTGTGGGATAGACTTCAAAACCAACCATTAAACCAACATAAATACTTCAAGCAATTATAAAACTCTTTTTTCTTTACACTTGCATTGTGGGATAGACTTCAAAACCAACCATTAAACCAACATAAATACTTCAAGCAAATTATAAAACTCTTTTTTTCTTTACACTTGCATTGTGGGATAGACTTCAAAACCAACCATTAAACCAACATAAATACTTCAAGCAAATTATAAAACTCTTTTTCTTTACACTTGCATTGTGGATAGACTTCAAAACCAACCATTAAACCAACATAAATACTTCAAGCAAATTATAAAACTCTTTTTTCTTTACACTTGCATTGTGGGATAGACTTCAAAACCAACCATTTAAACCAACATAATACTTCAAGCAAATTATAAAACTCTTTTTTCTTTACACTTGCATTGTGGGATAGACTTCAAACCAACCATTAAACCAACATAAATACTTCAAGCAAATTAATAAACTCTTTTTTCTTTGAGATTGAGCT
>CM042179.1:39431857-39474357 GCA_023376005.1 Doryteuthis pealeii
AAAAGAGAGAGATATAACTATATATATAAATTAATATATTATATACCAGCAAAAGAAAAACTCTTATACATTTGGAGGGGTTTGTTTTGTTTTGTTTTACGGCATATCAACCTCAGTGGGTCATTTAATGCCGATAAAGTTTTGAAATAAATTCATTCTTAATGGATAATACAATTTTTTTTATAAATACATTTTTCTATTTAACCCATAGATGGGACCCTAACAGGTACTACCACTTCGGGTCAGAGTGGACCAGGGAGCAATGGTGATGAAGGGATGCTCCACATTCACCAAACCTCCAAAACTGGAACCTCACCATCAGATAGAGTTTAACGTCATTCCCAGGAAATATAGACCCTCACCCACTGCTTTCTAGCACCCATATGATAAAAAGGGGGCTTGCTATATGGGCAATAGGGTTGCGGCAATCATATAGGTGATAGGGCTTGACAGTCGATTGATTGGAGGGGGCCTCTCCGACCACCCGTCTAGCCCAAGTAAGGACCAAAGTGGAATATTGCATGTCTTGGACTTGCTCAACCACCTGGATTCTATCCTTAAGCATCACAGGTTGCCACCCACGGCTAACAGGTGGTCCCATTGGGGGAAACTTACTGCTCTGCAGAGGTGCAGTCGGAGGGTTTTATACATTTGTTTCTGTTATTGATGCCTATTTTATTGGAAATTCCATTGCTAATTATCTCCCCCTGCCACCAGAGGGCGAATGCCAACATCGTATGTTGGCGCCAAATACCAAAACTTCACTTATCAGGGAACCGTTACGAGAGAGAGACGTCAAAAGAAACGCTCTCATCACTTAGCCCAATAACAGGGCTTACTTATCGCAAAGCAGTACTGGAGAAGAGACATAAGACACCAAGCTCTCATTACCAAGCCCCAAAACAGGGTCCACTTATCACAAGAACTTTACAACCAGATTCCTTCTAAGGTATAGTATCTGCATACTGCATAAAGGCCGGTACAACTGCACCCTGACTAAAGGAAGAGCAACTACGGAGACGAAGCGTCTTATCTACATTTCCCACCGACGAGAAGAAAACCGTGTTATCACCAGTCCTACAAGAAATTCCTCCACAGATAAGTCTCGTAGCAAATACCATTAAATTTGCAACAATTTATGTAATTTTTTGTCAATACAAGTGTCTGCATTTACTTTTGTGTTTGTTCTTTCTTTGTCCGACAATTTGCCTACAACTGCGGAGAATCAAGGGCTCCTTTGAATCCGTAAATACTTTTAATTTTGAAAATACTGATTGATGTTAATAAGTGTTTCTATTTGAAAATTCGATACTGGGTTTTGTTATAAATGCTAAGTCATATTTGAAATTTGAAACATAAAAATTAATTCATGTAATTAAGATTATATATTTTAAGTTATCTTAAGTGGCATTAAATTCTAAAAAATGAAAATTTAAAAAAAAAAAAAAAAAAAAAAATGAATATCTCGACTTTATGAAAATTGAAATGTACTAGAGTGGGGGGTCCTGTATCAGATTTGGAGGGGGGTCCACAAGACCCTACCACTAGTCCTGGCTATAGATTAACAGAACTTTATAATACTGTAGCGTTAAATATAAGTAGGGGCTGTCTTTTATGTTAACCATCTATACATATATAAAGGGCAGTTGTGTGTATGTCCGGAGGAAACTTTGAAAATAAAACAATTAAGAACAAAGTAAATATATACACACATTAAATATCACCAGGGCTTGGTTTTTGAGCAAAAATAATAGAGATTTGATTTATATTTGTGAAGATAATTAAAAAATAAAATTTAAATGATAACAGCATGGATTTTGTTTTTCATTTAATATTTTAGATAGTAGACATTAACATTTCTTTTTAGAGTAGCTGGATAAATGCAAGGTCTTTTTTTTTTTACATAGGGATTTATATGGGGCATCTCATGAGGATTCAACTCACGATTCAGTAATAATGGATCTGCGGGACTAACTTTAAAAATTCCCTCTTTTTTTTTTTCATTTAATATTTTAGATAGTAGACATTAACATTTCTTTTCAGAGTAGCTGGATCAATGCAAGGTGTATTTTCTTTTTACATACGGATTTAAATGGGGCATCCGACGAGGATTCAACTCACGATTCAGTAATAATGGATCTGCGGGACTAACTTTAAAAAATCCCTCTCTACCCAGGCGATGCCGGGTAGCCGCTGCTAGTTTTTATATATATATATATATATATATATATATATATAGCTATTTTCAAGATTTCTTGGTAAAAAAAAAAAAAAAAAAAAAAAAAGTTCTGATTTGTCTGAATTTTTTAGATGAGGTTTGATAATTTGTATTATTTGGATATTTCAGACAATTATCCACATCGGCTGAAACATTGTGTATATAACAATAAAGATGAGGACAATAGTATGAAAAATCCAAATAATACAAACCAATTTTTTTTACTAAAATTCTGCAAGTCCCCTTCATTGGCAGTAAATATAATTGTTATATGATTATGGCTATATATTCATGACATATGACTTGATTTGGCATTAAATAACACGGAAAGGGTTGATATGCCATAAAACAAAACAACCAACCAACTTAAGCAACAGCAGGTACTGTAAGCAACCTGAGTCCTTTGTTTATCAAAAATGACTTGACTTGGCATTAAATGACCCAAAAAGTGTTGATATGCCATAAAACAGAACAACCAACCAACTTAAGCAACAGCAGGTACTGTAAGCAACCTGAGTCCTTTGTTTATCAAAAATGACTTGACTTGGCATTAAATGACCCAAAAAGAGTTGATATGCCATAAAACAGAACAACCAACCAACCAACCAACAAAATCAAAAGAAAATTACTTGAGTGGGCAAAAGCACAAAATAAGAACAATTATTTTATTTGAGAAAAAATAATTGATAAGTTATTTAATATGCAAACAGGGATTTAGTAATTGTTGGGGGAGGGGGGTAAGACTTGGCTCCTTGAGAAACCTCTTTCAATAATTGTTATTGTATAGTGTTATAAATACAGTAGATGATTTACTGTTTATAAAGTTTCTGGCCCACACCTCCTGTAAGGGTGGGGGACATTTTCAAATAAATCCTTGCCTACACCATATCTCTGCTACTACAACACAAAGTCTTGAAGAACCCCCCCCCCAAAAAAAAAAAAAAAAAAAAAAAAAACTTCCATATTGTAAATCAAAAGAATTTTCTTTTGTTAACAGAAAGAAAAAAAAATTAACTTACATTTAAGTCATATTTGAAGAGCTGGTTTCTCCTAAATCCCCAAGTTTAAGCAATAATGAACCTGATTAGTACTTAAATGGGTGACCATTCAAGAATAGCAGGTAGGGTAGTTCGATTTTGGAACTGTAATGTCTCCAATGTTGCAAAAGTTGCAAATTAATCTAAAGAATTACCCCCACAAAATATTTTTCTTCAAAACTTTGCCTCCATTTGAGAAAATAGATTTCAGTCTTTTAAAATGTCATCTCCGTTACAGCTTAACGAGGTAAAAAGCAGAATATCAGGTGTTGTCAATGATTGGGGGTGGGGGGTATTTTCAATTTGAATTCTAGTTATAATATCTTATTCATGTCATATTAGTAAAATAAATTTGTTTTGAATATTAAAATTGATAAATTTTCTAACTAATTTCTGGGCCAAATGTTGCGAAAACAAGGACTTTTAGTGCATTTTAACTGATGATCTTTGATGCTATTTCCTCAACCAATGGTGCAAGTAAGAGATCTAATTTTTGGTATCAGTATTTATAATAGCGACATACAACTTTTGCTGTTTGAGAGAATTTCATATTAAAAAAAAAAACTGAAAAATAAACCTAGCCTAATAAGCAATCAGAGAGCTGTGTGCAAGATAAAACTTTGTAAATCTCCTAAGAAGAAAAACAAGTTTAGTCCTTGCATTCCAGTTTGAGTTTTATACAAATTGTTATTCTTAGGTGGGTATATCATTAAAATAAAATAGATTTTATGTCAGTTATTCAAAAGAGTCAAAAGTTTTAACACTTTGCCTACTTTAAACCGTTCTCACAGTGGCTCTCCCATCACTGTGATCTTACCGTAAGCCATTTATATAATTAAGCAGAAGGACTCAGATTACAAATATAGTAGGACTTTATTATTAACGTTTATATGCGTATATATAGAAGTACGATGAGGAAATCAATCAGACAGTATATGGAGATACTTTTTTAAAGAAAACAAACACAGGATGTCATGAATGATGGAAATTCTTTATGTCGATACTTAAGTATTTTGTTTTTTAAAAATTAAAACCTTCTTCAGGACATTAAACATTTGTATGAGTAAAGGATGAAAGATGTTCAGTGTATGTTGAATGTGTGATAAAAGGTTATTATCCATTATTTACTTGGCATTTTTAATATGAAAGCCGATGACTTTATATATTTTGTCGTCGTAGATTGTCTTAAACCTCACCGCCTATTTTCTCTCTGCTCCATAGTTACTTCTGAATTATTCCTATAAATTCCTATAAATTCCCTAGGGGCTCTATAATTCTCTATCAATTTTTACAATACTTTTAATTTTATAATAGGTGCATACTTTTGCTAGTGTACATAAAAAATAAGGTAATCATGAACTTTGGTTTAGTAAATTCCTACTGCCCCTGCACTACCATAAAATTATGCTTGCGCTTTATCTGAAACAAACTTAATTGTTATTAAGAACACATTTTATGATATTTTTGTGTTAAAACGTGCAGTTGTATTGATTGGAACAAGTTTATATATTTTTTGTTTATATCGTACGATAATTCAAAATGTGCTTTAGTTTAGTAAATTCCTACCATAAAATCATGCTTGCACATTATCTGAAACAAACTTAATTGTTATTAAGAACAAGTTATTAAGAAATTAAGTTTTATGATATTTTTGTGTTAAAGCATGCAGTTGTATTGTTTTCGAAAAAGTTTATATTTAAAAAAAAAAAATTTTTTTATATCTTACAATAATTCAAAATGTGTTGTTAATAACAATTAAGTTCATTTCAGATAATGCACAAGCATAATTTTAGGGTAGGAATTTACTAAACTAAAGTTCATGATTACCAAGAATAAAACTACAAGAGTCGAACTTTCACATGATTTTTACTAGATGATTCTATTATTTATTCAACGTGACTTATTAAGTTTTCGATTTTAAAACTTCTGCAAGTTTTTTTTTTTTGAACATTGTGTATAATGAGCATCCTATCAAGGTGTAATGGTTAGCAAGCTAGTCTTGCGGTTAAATCCTACTTAACGGACATAAATATACACTACTTAAAACCTGTAGACTTAAAAAAAAAAACAAAGTTTGTTGTCCTTCCACAACAATTGTGAAAAGACTAATTAAAATCTCACAACTCAATTTTTGAATCTGATATCAAAATACTTTCTTGGGAAAAGCAATTAAAAAAAAATGTCAGTAAAAAGTTAGTAAAAGTTTTAAATCAAACTTAACGGTCCTAATAATTGTTGCATACACAACATTTTGAATAAGATCCCCTCTGGCCTTCTTCAGGTGTTTCTTGTCGAACTCGGGAGCCTCCATGTCATAATTGGGAACATTCATGGAATTTTGAATTTTGAACTAAATTCTTTATTCAATCCACCAGGGTAAACTGTTCTCATTCCGTTAACCATGACCGGGTACAAATGTTAAGCAATGTTAAGTATTCTATATTATCATCGCCCTTGGCCAGGATTGAACCTGCACCCTACTGATGATTGTCACATAGAACTGTATTAACTCAATCCCTATATCCGTCATGCCATAAATGGAAGCACGTGGTGTAATGGTTAAAGTCATGGGAAATGGACTCATCGCCCCGAGTTCAAATCCTGGATATGGTAATTGCATTTCACTAAGCGCTAATACCCTTGGGAAAGGTATGAATCATACTCTCAATCCAGGTATGGATAAATAGTAGGGCAGACTGGGCTCTTTAACCTTGGTTAGGCAACCGGTCTAGGAGAAGGAAAACTCTGAATTCAAATCCATTGAACTCTGCTTAAGAAATTGACCTTGTGTCACATCCTACTCGTGCGGAGGGGTTGGTAAATATATATATCCGTTGCACCATGTGTCAAACTCGATAAAATTGTTAAGAAGATTGCCATAAAATAATTGGTTTACAAAAATCCTCTTTTTTTTCCTTAGATTCAGTCGTCCTTGTGATGCTAATACCAACAATCCTGTCTTCTTATATTGGCTTCCGACTGTCTGACAGTAAAGTTTTATATACGTGAGCAGCCATGGTCAGCTGACATTACAAAAAAAAAAAAAAAAAAAAAAAAAACAGTTATGGCTTGAGTATTTATCCTATTGTGTGCAAATACGCGATTCTTCCTAAAGAGACAAAAGATATGTATTTACTGTGTTCACAAAGCTTCTAGATTTTCTCTTTTCTTTCTAACGTCTTTGATTGTTTCACAACTTACAAGCTTTTTCTTTTCCTCCACTTATCTTGTTGATAGAAACTCAAGTTTCTTTATCTCTTCTTACAAATCTCATTTTGATATTCAACTCATAATCTAAAGGATATTGGCTAGCTTTAAGCATACGGGATATATATATATATATATATTTATATTCCACTTTTTATTGACTTGCTACACGACAGTATGAGGTTAAGTAAACAAACAAATGTGTTTATTTTTATATGGCTTTAAGCCAACAATTTTTGGAGGATATGTGCTTAATTAAAGTCATACCTAATTTTGAAAATTAATTAGTTAATAATTAATGAAATTAGGCGGGCCTATATGTTCAAATGTAAGGCTAAACGAATTGAGAAAATGTCAATCCCTGAATGTACATTTCGACCTATTAGCTTGACAGTCGAGGTTTCGAGTCACACACGGAGCAGTCTCCCATGTCTATAACCTTGCTAGCTTATATATATATATATATATATATATATATATATATATAAATCCAAAAGTCCAGAGAAGAAATCTTCCTTACGACACAAGAGTTTTATTTAAAAAACCTGTCTCAGTTTGAGAGCTCAATGTGTGCTCTTAATGTTAGAGTCACAGAGCAAATATAAGTAAAGAAATGACAAAAAACTTAGAGATTTAGCATTATAGTCTATAGTCTAAGCTCCCTGAAATAGACTATAATGCTAAATCTTTTTTGTCATTTCTTTACTTATATATATATATATATATATATATTCTAAATGGTGTAGGTCATCATAAGTAAAGTCATCGGGGTGGACTAAAGTCGGTATCAGCCAATCAGCGAGGGAGTCTATCCCCTTTTCACTAGCGTTAGACCAAGGAGATTATTTTAGCATCTGAGGTGGAGCGCCAAACCTACCATCAGCTCCACACTTTACCGCACAGATCCCTGTGCTACCCATATGCTGAGTTGGCGAGTGCCGGTATCGAACTAGGAACCTTGTGGTTTCTAGCCGAACGCTCTACCGACTGAGCTAATCTAGTTGCTATTAAAATGTCCTGATTTTTTATCAAACCTTCATTGGGATGGAAAAGGCGTTTATCTGAACAGTAATGGATATTTTTTCAAAATAAAATGGGAGATATGAGAAAGTGTATAGAGAAGAGTGTTCTTAGCATTTGGTTTTGAAAAAAATGTGACGTGATTGCTACAAGAGAGGATGTTTGAAATGTGTGACATATATTTCTTTTTCCATCCTAATGTCCTGATGAAAGTTTGATAAAAACTGAAACATTTTAATATTTCTTATTTATTTCTGAAGTACTTATATATATTTACTAACCCCTCCACACAAGCAGGATGTGACACAAGGTCAATTTCTTAAGCAGAGTTTAAGAGGTTTGAATTGAGATTTTCCTTCTCCTATACTGGTTACCTAGCCATGGTTAAAGAGCCCAGTCTGCCCTGCTTTTTACCCATAGCTGGAGAGAGAATTGGATTCATATCTTTCCCAAGGGTATTAGCGCCATGTGAAATGCAAACAGCTTTGTCCAGGAATTGAACTTGAGTTGACGAGTCCAATTCCTACAACTCTAACGATTAGACTACATGCCTTCATGAAGTACTTATACCCTGGTGACCTGAATATTTTGATTGAGATATTTGACATATTTCTTTTTTCATCCTAATGTCCTGATGAGGGTTTGATAAATACTGAAATGTTTTAATGTCGACTTCACCATCTAGAATAGGTTTATCTTTCTTGGAATACTTTCTTGGAATACTTTCTTGGAATACTTTGTTTTTCTATTTTAAGTGTGGGTAATCCCATCTTTACAAAAAAAAAAAAAAAAAAAAAAAAAAAAAAAAAGAAAAAAGATTTAAATAAATTTTTTTTTTTAACACTTACATTTGTCACATTGAAAGCACCAGTTTCTGCTAGATCCCCAAAAAGTTAAGCATTGATGGGCCTGCTAAATATTTAGATGGGTGACAACAGCAGGTACGGTAACCAATCCAAGTTTCAAGACTTATGTGCTAGACTACTTATAGTTAATAACAACAACTTATATTTTCTAACTTCTAAGATGAGAAAGAAAAAAAACAAAAAAAACAAAAACATTCCTCCTCAGTTATATAATATGTACTGTAGTTAAATTATCCTTATAGAAAATACATAATTAATTTCTAATCTACATATGAAAAAAAAAAAAAAAAAAAAAAAAAAGCAAAAGAAAAAAAAGAAGAAAAATAGATCTAGGATTTCAAATTAATATTAATGTAAACTTATACATTTTGTGTGAACCTCTTTAGTATTATTACTATTATTATTATTATTTTTTTTTTTATATTCAATCAAGACAAAGAAGCTAATTTGTTTATCACACAAATGGAATGTGCCCATTCATAGTTGTAGGCAAAGTTAGAGAATCAGTCCTAGGCAGAAAAGAAAAAAAAAAAAAAAAAATGATTTAAAAGAATTAGTGTAGAATTACAGTCTCTTTATATTTGTACATTCCACGTCAAGAAGTTAATATAAGAGAAGAAAGAAAAGAAAAAAAAAAGAAGTAATAAATGGGCAAACTAAAATGAAGAACTGTCTTTGGTATTTGGACGTCAGTAACTGATTTATGACTTATGGTCAAGTTAAGCTGAAAACTATAATAACAGATTACCAAAGTTAAGCATTAATGAGCCTTTTCAATACTTAGATGGGTGACCACTTAGTAACAATAAGTCAAATTAAGCTGAAAACACTGGTTTCTGCTTGAATACCACATTTTATGTTCAAATCCTAGACGAGGTTATTTGCATTTCACATAGCATTAATACCCTTGGGAATGGTATGAATCCAAACATTTTTTTTCCAGCTATGGGTAAATAGTTGGGCAGACTAGGTTCTTTAACCTTGATGTGGCAACCAGTCTAGGAAAAGGAAAACCAAATCCAAACCTGTTAAACTCCGCTTAAGAAACTGACCTTGTGTCACATCCTACTTGTGGTGGAGGGTGGGTGTATATATGACTTTACTTGATGACTTTACTTTACTTACGTGACCTCATGTTTATTGTGGTATATAAAAACACGTTTCAACTCCATTTTAGAGCCTGATATTCCAATGTTTTCTCACACAAGTCATCGGGGTGGCCTAAAGTTGGTATCAGCCAGACAGCAAGGGAGTTTATCCTCTTTTCACTAGCGCTAGACCGAGGAGATTGTTTTTTCGCGTCTGAGGTGGAACGCCACACCTACCACCAGCTCCTTACTTTACTGCACAGATCCCTGGGCTACTCATACGTATCAAACCAGGAATCTAGTGGTTCCAAGCATTACTTTCTGTAATGTACATGATGGTGACGTTCCTAGCCGGACGCTCTACCTACTGAGCTAAAGTCACCTATATTAGCATCACTTCACGTTTTTCCTCGTTTTTTTTTTTTTTCAGTTTATCTTTCCTTCAAAATTATTCTCTTCACTTTTTGTTTATTCTATTTAACTTATACATATGCAACTCTTGAGCACCTTTTTGATCTCCATCTTTCTAACACACGTGGGTGGCATGCCTACAAAGTCAGAAAACAGCACTGCTCACGTGACTTTCGTAAACACTTTTTTCACGCTCAGAGTTGTGGAGACATCTGTTGTAGGCTGCCGAAGCACTGAGTCTTTCAAAGCCTCCATGCTTCCTGTAGTCTGCCGACACTATACCTGATGCCACTCTCCACATACACATACACACACGCGCACACATACATGCATATTACTACTGTAAACTGTTCATTTTCCTGACATTAATACATTATTCTGTGTACTTGACATGAAACCTTGATGAGTTGTGGTGCACCTGAGCACTGTACACAATAAATTTCATTATTATGATTATTATATATAAAGAGCAGTTAGTGTGTATTTTTGTTTGGATGAAACTACGAAAATAAAACAAAATAACAACAAAGTAAATATGCATACACATTAAATATCACCGGTTCTTGCTTTTTGTGCAAAAATTATGAAGATTTGATTTATATTCAAAGATATTCAAAAATTTAAATATACATAGAAATAGCATTGAAATTTCACTTAAAAATATCCAGCATTTGTAAATCTCAAAAGTAAACAAATCAATACAACTGATGTTTTTTTCCCCCTTTTACCCAGGTGATGCTGGGTAGCTGCTTCTAGCTCAAAATAATTTGATTCTTCACTTAACAAAATGCCTTATGCAACCATTGAAAAGAAGAAGAAAAAAGAACAAAGTGCTAAACCACATGTAAATAATTTACATTATTTCCAAGAAAACTATTTTTAAATATTTTTTTTAGAAGACTAAAAGAAAACTAAGCCTATCTTTCTAATAACAAAGTCTTTAAAATAAGAAAAAAAAAAGGCAAATATTTTTCATTATATCAATCTGAAGAATTAAAACATTGTAGTTGTTTTCTATTAATATTTCTATCAAAGCTAACGATTGTTAACCAGATTTTTTTTTTTCCATACAAAAATAAAATAAACTAAAAATACTTTCTATTAAATATGATAGTCTGATTTAGATTTAAAGTTATTAAAAAACACACACACACAAAAAAAAAAGAAAAAAGAAAAAAAGAAAGACCATAAGATGTTAATTAATATTAATCGATTTGTGGGACTTGCCACAGTTCTTTATAAGTAAAAAAAAAAAAATGTCTTAAGACGTACGATGGGTAAATATTCCAATTCACATTCAAACAGAAATATTTTTTAATTCCGTACTAATTGTAAGAAGAAAAAAAAAAACATAATTCTTTGTTAACTAAAGTTGCTATTGATCTCCATGGCCTTTCTTCTTTTCTTTTTTTTTTTTTTTTTGTGTGTTTTTTTAAATAACTTTAAATCTAAATCAGACTATCATATTTAATAGAAAGTATTTTTAGTTTATTTTATTTTTGTATAGAAAAAAAAAAGAAAAAAGAAAGGTAAAAGAAAACTTACTTGTAAGAAGTAAATCCATTCTTTTTACGATGAGAATATTTACTGCTTCTCAACTTTACACTGCCAATCTCTTAAACAGTCACCGACTTCATATTATGAATACTGATTAGATTTAATTGTGTGGCCAGATAGAGAAAATAGCAATAAGATTAATAGGATGGCAAGTTTAGCTCAGTGGGTAGAGCATTTGCTCAGGCATTGCAAGGTTCCAGTTTTTATACTGTACCCCACCAACTCAGCCCATGTGTAAAAACAAATTGAGTAATCTGATATGTGTGCTAAAGTATCTGGGAGCTGACGTTAGGTGTGGTGCTCCATCTCAGACCCCCCCTAAAACAAAAAAAACCAGCAAAGAACCCCCCCCAAAAAAAATCTCCCTGGTCTAGGACTAGTGAAAAGGAGATAGTTGTTGTTAAGCTGATACTGACAATAGGCCACTACGCAGTCTTTAAGATATGGTTTTGGTTGGTTGGTTGGTTGGATTTTTATGGCATGTCAACCCTTGTTGGGTTATTTTATGCCAAAGACATTTAATTCATTCTTGATGGGTATTCAAATTTTTTTTAACTCATTTTTTTTTCTCTATCTAATCCCTACATGAATAAGAATTCTATCTGGTTCCTTATGTAGAGAAAGAGTTAAAATTCTCTGCAAGACAAAATAAGAATTCTATCTGGTTCCTTACTGCAAGACAAAATAAGAATTCTATCTGGTTCCTTATGTAGAGAAAGAGTTAAAATTCTCTGCAAGACAAAATAAGAATTCTATCTGGTTCCTTATGTAGAGAAGAGTTAGTTAAAATTCTCTGCAAGACAAAATAAGAATTCTATCTGGTTCCTTATGTAGAGAAAGAGTTAAAATTCTCTGCAAGACAAAATAAGAATTCTATCTGGTTCCTTACGTAGAGAAAGAGTTAAAATTCTCTGCAAGACAAAATAAGAATTCTATCTGGTTCCTTATGTAGAGAAAGAGTTAAAATTCTCTGCAAGTAAGAATTCTATCTGGTTCCTTATGTAGAGAAAGAGTTAAAATTCTCTGCAAGACAAAATAAGAATTCTATCTGGTTCCTTATGTAGAGAAAGAGTTAAAATTCTCTGCAAGACAAAAAGAATTCTATCTGGTTCCTTATGTAGAGAAAGAGTTAAAATTCTCTGCAAGACAAAATAAGAATTCTATCTGGTTCCTTACGTAGAGAAAGAGTTAAAATTCTCTGCAAGACAAAATAAGAATTCTATCTGGTTCCTTATGTAGAGAAAGAGTTAAAATTCTCTGCAAGACAAAATAAGAATTCTATCTGGTTCCTTATGTAGAGAAAGAGTTAAAATTCTCTGCAAGACAAAATAAGAATTCTATCTGGTTCCTTATGTAGAGAAAGAGTTAAAATTCTCTGCAAGACAAAATAAGAATTCTATCTGGTTCCTTATGTAGAGAAAGAGTTAAAATTCTCTGCAAGACAAAATAAGAATTCTATCTGGTTCCTTATGTAGAGAAAGAGTTAAAATTCTCTGCAAGACAAAATAAGAATTCTATCTGGTTCCTTATGTAGAGAAAGAGTTAAAATTCTCTGCAAGACAAAATAAGAATTCTATCTGGTTCCTTACGTAGAGAAAGAGTTAAAATTCTCTGCAAGACAAAATAAGAATTCTATCTGGTTCCTTACGTAGAGAAAGAGTTAAAATTCTCTGCAAGACAAAATTAAGCAAGACAAAATAAGAATTCTATCTGGTTCCTTATGTAGAGAAAGAGTTAAAATTCTCTGCAAGACAAAATAAGAATTCTATCTGGTTCCTTATGTAGAGAAAGAGTTAAAATTCTCTGCAAGACAAAATAAGAATTCTATCTGGTTCCTTACGTAGAGAAAGAGTTAAAATTCTCTGCAAGACAAAATAAGAATTCTATCTGGTTCCTTACGTAGAGAAAGAGTTAAAATTCTCTGCAAGACAAAATAAGAATTCTATCTGGTTCCTTATGTAGAGAAAGAGTTAAAATTCTCTGCAAGACAAAATAAGAATTCTATCTGGTTCCTTATGTAGAGAAAGAGTTAAAATTCTCTGCAAGACAAAATAAGAATTCTATCTGGTTCCTTATGTAGAGAAAGAGTTAAAATTCTCTGCAAGACAAATAAGAATTCTATCTGGTTCCTTATGTAGAGAAAGAGTTAAAATTCTCTGCAAGACAAAATAAGAATTCTATCTGGTTCCTTACGTAGAGAAAGAGTTAAAATTCTCTGCAAGACAAAATAAGAATTCTATCTGGTTCCTTATGTAGAGAAAGAGTTAAAATTCTCTGCAAGACAAAATAAGAATTCTATCTGGTTCCTTACGTAGAGAAAGAGTTAAAATTCTCTGCAAGACAAAATAAGAATTCTATCTGGTTCCTTATGTAGAGAAAGAGTTAAAATTCTCTGCAACAAAATAAGAATTCTATCTGGTTCCTTATGTAGAGAAAGAGTTAAAATTCTCTGCAAGACAAAATAAGAATTCTATCTGGTTCCTTACGTAGAGAAAGAGTTAAATTCTCTGCAAGACAAAATAAGAATTCTATCTGGTTCCTTATGTAGAGAAAGAGTTAAAATTCTCTGCAAGACAAAATAAGAATTCTATCTGGTTCCTTATGTAGAGAAAGAGTTAAAATTCTCTGCAAGACAAAATAAGAATTCTATCTGGTTCCTTATGTAGAGAAAGAGTTAAAATTCTCTGCAAGACAAAATAAGAATTCTATCTGGTTCCTTACGTAGAGAAAGAGTTAAAATTCTCTGCAAGACAAAATAAGAATTCTATCTGGTTCCTTATGTAGAGAAAGAGTTAAAATTCTCTGCAAGACAAATAAGAATTCTATCTGGTTCCTTATGTAGAGAAAGAGTTAAAATTCTCTGCAAGACAAAATAAGAATTCTATCTGGTTCCTTACGTAGAGAAAGAGTTAAATTCTCTGCAAGACAAAATAAGAATTCTATCTGGTTCCTTATGTAGAGAAAGAGTTAAAATTCTCTGCAAGACAAAATAAGAATTCTATCTGGTTCTTACGTAGAGAAAGAGTAAAATTCTCTGCAAGACAAAATAGAATTCTATCTGGTTCCTTATGTAGAGAAAGAGTTAAAATTCTCTGCAAGACAAAATAAGAATTCTATCTGGTTCCTTACGTAGAGAAAGAGTTAAAATTCTCTGCAAGACAAAATAAGAATTCTATCTGGTTCCTTATGTAGAGAAAGAGTTAAAATTCTCTGCAAGACAAAATAAGAATTCTATCTGGTTCCTTATGTAGAGAAAGAGTTAAAATTCTCTGCAAGACAAAATAAGAATTCTATCTGGTTCCTTATGTAGAGAAAGAGTTAAAATTCTCTGCAAGACAAAATAAGAATTCTATCTGGTTCCTTATGTAGAGAAAGAGTTAAAATTCTCTGCAAGACAAAATAAGAATTCTATCTGGTTCCTTATGTAGAGAAGAGTTAAAATTCTCTGCAAGACAAAATAAGAATTCTATCTGGTTCCTTATGTAGAGAAAGAGTTAAAATTCTCTGCAAGACAAAATAAGAATTCTATCTGGTTCCTTATGTAGAGAAAGAGTTAAAATTCTCTGCAAGACAAAAAATGTAGAGAGTTAAAATTCTATAAGAATTCTATCTGGTTCCTTACGTAGAGAAAGAGTTAAATTCTCTGCAAGACAAAATTTGGCAATTTTTGTTGTTGTTTATACTTCAAAGAATTCTAAGACAAAAAAGTAATTTACAAATTACCCTGATTAAAATCATTAGAATTTTTTGACAGTATGATCAAAAGAATATTTTTTGGGGGCCATTTGGCAAAATTCCAAATATTGCAAACCAAACCTTGGATATATAAAACAAAGAATCTTTCTTTTGTTCTTCTTTGGCTTTCATTAATGGAATCATTTTTGTCTTTTTGTCTTTTTACTTGTTTGTCTGGTTGTTTTGTTTTATGGCATATCAACACTTTTAGGGTCACTTAATGCTGAATCAAATCATTTTTTATAAACAAAGGACTCAGGTTGCTTACATTTGTTGCTTTTGCTTAAGTGGTCACCCAATTAAGTATAGAAAAGGCTCATCACTGCTTAACTTCAGTTTTAAGTTTAGTTTATTAATTGTTTTGTTTTACAACATATCAACGCTTTTTCAGGCCATTTAATGCTGAATCAAGTCATTTTGATAAACAAATGAGTCAGATTGCTTACAGTACCTGTTGTTGCTTAAGTGGTTACCCAATTAAGTATTAAACAAGCTCATCACTGATCTAGTGATCTAGTGGGTTGTTTTGTTTTATGACATATCAACCTAAGTGGTCACCCATTAGATATTGAACAGGCACATTGCTGCTTAACTTTGAAGATCTAGCAGGAACCAGTGCTTTCAGCATGACTTGACCATAATAATCCTTTTTGAGTCATTTAATGCCAAATCAAGTCATTTTGATAAACAAAAGACTAGAGTTGTTTACAATAACTGCTGTTGCTTAAGTGGTCACCCAATTAAGTATTGAACAGGCTCATCACTACTTTGTTGATCTAGAGGGTTGTGTTGTTTTATGGCAAATCAACTCTTTTTGGGTCATTTAATGCCAAATCAAGTTGTTTTGATAAACAAAGAAAGCTTGATCAGATATCAGGTTGCTCATAATACCTGCTGTTGCTTAAGTGATCACCCAGTTAAGTATTGAACAGGTTCATTGCTGCTTAACTTGTGTGCTCTTGTGGATTGTTTTGTTTTACAGCATATCAACCCTTTTTGAGTCATTTAATGCCGAATTGAGCCATTTTGATAAACGAAGGAATTTGACTTGAGGTTATTGTTATTTAATCACATTAGTTATATAAAGCTCTGTAAATGGGGTTCAAAACTGTTTGAAATATGTAAATATCCCCAGTGGTTCAAAAGTTATCAGAATTTAAAGCCCCAAAATTGGGGGTACAAAAGGGGACATGATTTTGTTGAAAAAAAAAAATGTCATGGACCAATTCAAAACAAGAAATTCAGTAATTTCTTCACAATTTCTTTATTTTTGAAGCAATTTTGATAAAACTTGGAATTCTTATGTAAAATTGTATGTTCTTTCTGATTCTGCACTTAAATTTTATGTATCTCCATTATTTGGGGGAATAAAAAGTAGGGATATCAAGATTTTTTGTTTTTTTTCAATGTTTACCACAAGATTATTCAACATTTTCATTTTAATACTGCATATATACACATAGTATTAATTTAAATAAATACCATCACTTTGAATTTAAAAATATCTTTTAAAATACTTGTTAGGTTGTATTACATACAAGAAATAGAATTCCTATTTACATCAATTTTTATTCATATTTTTTGTTTTTGACTTTTCGAAGCAAAATACATTTTTAAATCGCTGTAAAAAAGTAATTCAATGGATAAAAACCCATGGAATTTACATATTTAGAAAGATTATTTTATTTTCTTTCCAACCATTGTTAGGTTGTATTACATACAAGAAATAGGATTCCTATTTACATCATGTTTTTTTTTAAACAAAGCCTGTCCAGTCAGTGTGTGATTATGTGTTTTGTTAGTAGATACTAAGGCAGTAATTAACTAAGATTTTCTTGGCACAAGGCCAGGAGTTATGAGAACCCAGTGAGAATTAAATTCACCAACAATGGCCTACTAGCCTAGTTTACTAATCATCAGGAGTGCCCAATTGTATTTAATTATTTATTCGATTGTCCACTTAGGAAAACAGTATTGATCGCTTGTATTAATATAGCTGCTGCTGTTGCTATGGTAACCAAAGATAAAGGGATGTAATGCCAACATTTTGGAACTGAACTTTCTATTTTGGCCGGGTTTATTTCTTCGACGGCATATCAAACTCTTACGGGTTATTTAGTGCTGTAATTTCTTGCAAATAACTTGCATACAGTTATATGGTTATTATGTAGTGTGCGTGGCGTAATGGATAGACAGTTGTAGGAAATGGACTCGTCACCTTGAGTTCAAATCCAGGATGAAGCTGTTTGCATTTTACGTAGCAGTAACACTCTTGGGAAAGGTATGCATCCAACTATTCTCCCTGCAGCTATGGGTAAAATAGTAAGACAGTTGTAGACATTCAAGTCTTTTAATTGAAAAAAAAAAAAAAAAAAAAAAAAAAAAATTCAAATGAATAAAACTTGCATTAAACACTGCAACCAACAAGTCTGGGTGCCCCTCTGGGAGCACATAGCAATTGCCCCCCCCTCCCTTTTACCCCCTTATAAATCCTCTAATACAAAGTTAATTGGATCACAACTTAATCAACAGCAGGTATTGTAAGCAAATTGAGTCCTTTATCAAAATCACTTGATTTGGCATTAAATAACACAAAAAGGGTTGATATGCAATAAAACAAAACAACTTTATTCAACTATTATAGTTGTAGGAAATGGACTAGTCACCTTGAGTTCAAAGCCTGGATGAAGCTGTTTGCATTTTACATAATGCTAATACCCTTGGGAAAGGTATGCATCCAATTAATCTGTAGACATTCAAGTCTTGTAATAAAAATAAAAAAACAAAACAAAAAAAAACTCCAAATCAATAAAACTTGCACCAAATAACCCTCTGAAGACTACCAGTGAAATGGTTGAAAGTGCTCGGGATATTTTTTTTTTTACTATCTTGATCCAGAGCTATGAAAAACAACTAGAAGACTTTAACGTCTACAACTGATGATCATAAAGAAAAAATATTCTGTGGTCTTTAACAATACCTGCCTAAACATTATATATATATATATATGTGTCAAAAAAGTATCGAGATTTTTCGTACTTTTTGACACACCTTGTATTCTGAAAAAAAAATTAATAAATAAAAATAACATTCCATTCATTAACTTTTTTAAGACTACAAGGTGTGTCATAAGTACCAAGTTTAAAGCTGTATTTGCCAAGATAGAAATGAAGAATGAATGGAACATTTTTTTTTTTTCAGAATACAAGGTGTGTCAAAAAGTATAAAAGATGTTGATACATTTTTGACACACCCTGTAAGTGTATGTGTGTGTGTGTGTTTTTGTGTCCCCTCACCCCCCAAGAAGTAAGGTATGCATTGCTTACCCAATAAAAATTATTCCATAAAAAATTAAGGATTTATTCATTTAGGTTTAATGTATTATTTATTTCATTTGTAACATAAATCACATTAAGAAGGATCCTTGAATTTATGCGTATTGTAATAAATACTTAAAAGTTATAAGCAGACATTTACCTTTGATAATTACCACTTCTAATCAGAATTGGATTAAAGACCTTGTGGGGCCCACAGCACTTCTGGTTAGGGGTGAGGGGGAGAGCCCTCAAGTTGCTTCAACATAAAAATTAAATTAGGTATACATGAAAGGACTGGTTTAGTTCAGTCGGTAGAGTGTTCGATTAGGAACCACAAGGTTCCTGTTTCGATTCTGGCCCTTGCCAACTCAGCGTATGAGTAGCACAGGGATCTGTGCAGTAAAGTAAGGAGCTGATGGTAGGTGTGGCGCTCCACCTCAGATGCCAAAAGAAAATCTCCTTGGTGTAGCGCTATTGAAAAGGGGATAGACTCCCTCGCTGATAGGCTGATACCAACTTTAGGCCACCCCGAAGACTTTACTTACTTACATATTACACTCGAGGAAGGCTTTTGTGAAAAGGTAAGGTGAAGAGCTGATGGTAGGTGTGGCGCTCTGCCCCAGATGCTAAAAACAATCTAGTTTTTAGCATCTGAGTTTTTCTAAAAACAGTCTAGCACTAGTGAAAAGGGGATGGACTCCCTCGCTGATAGGCTGATACCGACTTTAGGCCACCCTGACGACTTTACTTACTTACTTACTTACTTACTTACATGAGAAATACAAAAAAAATATTGAAGTAAAATAAATTTATTAAAAGAAAAAATTCATGAGTTATGTTCTGAAGAAAATGTTTGTTTTTATTTTTCTTAATTATATCGACCGTACGAATAACCGTTACTCTATTTTTCCATTTGTATTATACGACAAAGCGATATAATTCTTTCCAGCTGGAAGCAAATCACTTTTTTAATAATAATAAAACTAATCTTATAATCATTACAGGCTTTATAAAGGAAGTCTGGGTGCCCCTCTGGTAGGGGGAGCACATGGCAATTGCACCCCCCCTTGCCCCCTTATAAATCCAGCTCTGCCTCTGATACAAAGTTAATTGGGTGACCACTTAATCAACAGCAGGTATTGTAAGCAAACCAAGTCCTTTATCAAAATCACTTGATTTGGCATTAAATAACCCAAAAAGGGTTGATATGCTATAAAACAAAACAACTTTATTCAACTATTATGGTCTGTTGTTGTTTTTACTTGCACACAGCAACATTAAAAGGATTTTTTTTCTTCATTTCTTTTTTTAGTTATTTTACTTTTGAATGTTAGCAGTATGAAAAAGGTAAACCACTGCTTGTGGTATAAGACTACTCAGTCAGTATAATACTCCCGTAATTATGAGTGTTGGGAAATAGACATTAATGTTCATAAGTAGAGTATTGTTGTAACCTTACAAAGGTTACTAAATCAGAAATAACCAAACAGAAGTTGGAAATGAAATGGAATCTTTATAACATTAACAGAATAAAATACTCACCACCAGCGTGAAGAAGGTAAACCACTGCTTTTGGTATAAGACTACTCAGTCAGTATAATACTCCCCTTTTACGAGGATTGGGACATACCCATTAATGTTCATAGGTAGGGTATATGAGGATTGGGACATACCCATTAATGTTCATAGGTAGGGTATATGAGGATTGGGACATACCCATTAATGTTCATATGTAGGGTATATGACGATTGGGACATACCCATTAATGTTCATAGGTAGGGTATATGACGATTGGGACATACCCATTAATGTTCATAGGTAGGGTATATGAGGATTGGGACATACCCATTAATGTTCATAGGTAAAGTATATAACAGGATGTGACAAAAGGTAGAAAGTATGGATGCAGTGTGGATCAAACTGGCTATTCAGTAGTAACGGATCTCCGAGACTAGCTTGCTAACCATTACACCATGATGAGACACCCTGTTTGACATGGGTAGGATGTGGCACAAGGTCACATGTATGGAGCATCCAGTGTGGATCAAACTGGCTATTCAGTAGTAACGGATCTGCTAGACTAGCATGCTAATCATTACACCATGATGAGACACCCTGTTTGACATGGGTAGGATGTGGCACAAGGTCACATGTATGGAGCATCCAGTGTGGATCAAACTGGCTATTCAGTAGTAACGGATCTCCGAGACTAGCTTGCTAACCATTACACCATGATGAGACACCCTGTTTGACATGGGTAGGATGTGGCACAAGGTCACATGTATGGAGCATCCAGTGTGGATCAAACTGGCTATTCAGTAGTAACGGATCTAGACTAGCTTGCTAACCATTACACCATGATGAGACACCCTGTTTGACATGGGTAGGATGTGGCACAAGGTCACATGTATGGAGCATCCAGTGTGGATCAAACTGGCTATTCAGTAGTAACGGATCTCCGAGACTAGCTTGCTAACCATTACACCATGATGAGACACCCTGTTTGACATGGGTAGGATGTGGCACAAGGTCACATGTATGGAGCATCCAGTGTGGATCAAACTGGCTATTCAGTAGTAACGGATCTCCGAGACTAGCTTGCTAACCATTACACCATGATGAGACACCCTGTTTGACATGGGTAGGATGTGGCACAAGGTCACATGTATGGAGCATCCAGTGTGGATCAAACTGGCTATTCAGTAGTAACGGATCTGCTAGACTAGCATGCTAATCATTACACCATGATGAGACACCCTGTTTGACATGGGTAGGATGTGGCACAAGGTCACATGTATGGAGCATCCAGTGTGGATCAAACTGGCTATTCCGGATAATTAGGGCATCCAAGGCTATTCCTTTGCTCAACATGCACACACATGTATGGAGCATTCCACTGGGCAGTAGTACGGGCTGAGACTAGAACCATTACACCATGATGAGACACCCTGTTTGACATGGGTAGGATGTGGCACAAGGTCAAAATGTAGTATTCCATGGCAAAAGCTCCATGCATCCAGTGTGGATCAAACTGGCTATTGCCACCCTGTTTGACATGGGTAGGATGTGGCACAAGGTCACATGTATGGAGCATCCAGTGTGGATCAAGGCTATTCAGTAGTAACGGATCTGCTAGACTAGCATGCTAATCATTACACCATGATGAGACACCCTGTTTGACATGTATGGAGCATAGTGTGGATCAAACTGGCTATTCAGTAGTTCTGGAGCATCCAGCAAGGATCCAACTGGCTTTACAATAGTAATGGTTGGGTGGTTGGTTTATTGATTTTAACGGCATATCAACCCATCTGGGGTTATATCATGCCTAGCAGTTAGGAAGTAATATATGTTGTGTATCTATATTTACACTTTTGTAGTAATTGGTTATAACAATGTGTAAGTAGTAATGGATCTGCGAGACTAGTTTTCTAACCACACCGTACCTTAATATTTCCATTTTATGTATTATGTTTGGCATTAAATGACCCACAGAGGTTGATATGACGTTAAACTTACGTATTATGTTTTTAGAATCTCACTAAGAAGATAAAGGAAAGTTCAAATAACTCAAATATTTCTAAATGTGAACATTGATTTTGATTTGAAAATTTAGGTTATCTCATGTCTGGCTAAGAATTAGATAAGAGGAAGAAGAAGAAGATCCATCCACCATATGTTTAAATCCCCACCCATTCAAATAATACTTAGAAAAATATTAAGCTTGGTTGATAATCTATTGATAAAATTAAAAATTAAAAACTAAAAGCTGTGATGATGACAGGCCACTGAGAACATAAACTTCAATTCCGTTTCTTAATATTATGAATTCATTATTACAATATTCAATTGTATTAAATATATATATATAGAGTATATTTCATTGTATGAGTATATTTCATTGTATTAAATGAATATAATAGCATATTTCATTGTATTAAATATAGTAGTATACTTCATTGTATTAAATAAATATAATAGTATATTTCATTTTATTAAATATAGTAGTATGTTTTGTTTTACAGCATATCAATCTTAGTGGGTCATTTAACGCCGACAAAGTTTTGAAATAAATTCATTCTTAATGGATACTCAATTTTTTTTATAAATGCATTTTACTATTTAACCCATAGATGGGACCCTAACAAGTACTACCACTCCGGGTCAGGGTGGACAAGAGAGCAATGGTGATGAAGGGGTGCTCCACATTCCCCAGACCCCCAGAACTGAAGCCTCACCATCAAATAGAGTTTAATGTCATTCCCAGGACATGAAGACCCTCAGCCACCGTCTTCTAGCACCTATATGATAAAAAGGGTTGGGGCTTGCCATAAGGGCAATAGGGTTGGGGCAATCATATAGGTGCTAGGGCTTGATGTGACTAGCTGATTGATAGGAGGGGGCCTCTCTGACCGCCTGTCTAGCCCAAGATAGGGCCAAAGTGGAGTATTGCATTCATAGAATTTAACGAGCTTAAAAAAACAAAAAAAAGATCAAAATGGTGGGGTGGGTTTTTTTTTTTTTTCATAGAGTAACATCCCTCAGTGACTCCACTAGGCATCAGCTGGTTGCTATAAAGATGAATATTTCTTGCTCTTCAGGGGGGTGGGGGTAAAATTCCAGATTCATCTTTTATCCCTGATCCTGTGGGGGCGGGGGAGAGAGAGGATAACTTATTTTTAGCTATTTAGTTTTTTTGAATCTGCTAAACTAAGTCCATTTATTACAATGATAACCATTGCGCTTATAAAATAGTCATACAGCTAAAAAAAAAAAAAATTAAAAAAAATGTCCTAACTATACACCAAAGTGGATCTGTTGCCACCAGGGGGCACAAATCCACTTTGTTATGCATGTTCAATGTCATAGTAAATGTATGTAAGTAAAGTCGTCAGGGGCGGCCTAAAGTCAGTATCAGCCAATCAGCGAGAGATTCTATCCCCTTTTCAATAGCACTAGACTAAGGAGATTGTTTTTTGGCATCTGAGGTGGAGCGCCACACCTACCATCAGCTCCTTACTTTACCACACAGATCCCTGTGCTACTCATACGCTGTTGGCGAGGGCTGGTATCAAACTAGGAACCTTGTGGTTTCTAGCCGAACGCTCTAAAGGGCATAAAAAAGTAAAGTCGTCGGTGTGGCCTAAAGTCAGTATCAGCCAATCAGCGAGAGATTCTATCCCCTTTTCACTAGCGCTAGACTAAGGAGATTGTTTTTTTGCATCTGAGGTGGAGTGCCACACCTACCATCAGCTCCTTACTTTATTGCACAGATCCCTGTGCTACTCATACGCTGAGTTGGCAAGGATCGGTATCGAACTAGAAACCTTGTGGTTTCTAGCGAAAACGCTTTAACGACTGAGCTAACCCAGTCAAGTATGCCAAAATTTCTTAAGCAGAGTTTAACAGGTTTGAATATTGGCCCCAACTATTTACCCATAGCTGGAGGGAGTATAGGTGGATTCACACCTTTCCCAAAGATGTTAGCAACATGTGAAGTGCAAACAGCCTCATCCAGGATTTGAACTTGGGTCGATGTGTTCATTTCCTGTCGATGATAACCATTACAATGCAAATTCCTATTAAAAAAAGTCGTCGGGGCGGCCTAATGTCGGTATCAGCCAATCAGCGAGGGAGTCTATCACCTTTTCACTAGCGCTAGACCAAGGAGATTATTTTAGCGTCTGAGGTGGAGCGCCACACCTACCATCAGCTCCTTACTTTACCGCACAGATCCCTGTGCTACTCATAACGCTGAGTTGGCGAGGGCCGGTATGGAACTAGGACCCTTGTGGTTTCTATCCGAACGCTCTACCGACTGAATTAACCCGGCCAAAGTAGTCCTAACTAGACACCGAAGTTGATACCCCAGCGGCCCCACCCCCCCCAAACTGCCGCTTGGATTTATTTTCCAGTAACACCAGAAAATCTATAAAAAAAAATAAATAAATAAATAAATAAATAAAAAATTGTGTCATGTTTACACTTGTGGTAGAAACAATGTCCAGCAGGGATTCGGCAGGGATCCGTAAATGTTAATCTCCGACTGACATTTTGAATCCATCGGATCCATTGTGGCTAAAAGATTTCTTTAGGCCTTTAAAAAAAAAAAAAAAAAAAAAGAGAACAGCTCAAAACGGTGGGGTGTTTTTTTGTTTGTTTTTTTTTTTTAAATCTTTTTTCACAGAGTAACATCCCCCAGTGGCTCCACTAGGCATCAGCTGGTTGCTATAAAGATGAATACTTCTTAATCCTCCCGGTGGGGTGGGGGTAAAATTCCAGCATCATCTTTTATCCCTGATCCTGGTGGTGGTGGTGGGGGGGATAAATTTTTCCAGTACAAACCCAAAACTACTGGCATTTGCCACATCTAATTGTATTTCAGTATCCATGTCCCCCCCCACCAACTTCCCCCCCCCCAGCTGAGTTTCAGCACTAATAGCTATAAACTTTTTATGGACTAAGGGATGAGGTAAGGGGAAGGGGGATGTACTTGTTAAAATAGATGAATAAGTAAATAAATACCCCTCCCTCTTTCTCTAAGCACCCTGATAACAACCCCCCCTCCCAGTCATTATTAATAGTCTATTATTTTCCGTCTTTTTTTATTTTTTTTTACCATTTTCTTTTTTGTATCATCCTTTTCTTTTTTTCACTTCGTTTTGGAAGTTTATTTACACATTCCCTCAATCTCTTAATGGTTTCCGGTCTTTTCTCACTACAGCGGCATCTTGACTTACAAGTTTAATTCATTCCACTTGTAACTCAATTTCCTTGTATATCAAATCAATTTTCCCTATTGAAATAAACTGAAATGCCATTAATCTGTTCCAGACCCCCAAGTGCTACCTTGACTTACAAGTTTAATTCATTCCACTTGTAACTCAATTTCCTTGTATATCAAATCAATTTTCCCTATTGAAATAAACTGAAATGCCATTAGACCCCCCAAGTGCTACCTTGACTTACAAGTTTAATTCATTCCACTTGTAACTCAATTTCCTTGTATATCAAATCAATTTTCCCTATTGAAATAAACTGAAATGCCATTAATCCGTTCCAGACCCCCAAGTGCTACCTTGACTTACAAGTTTAATTCATTCCACTTGTAACTCAATTTCCTTGTATATCAAATCAATTTTCCCTATTGAAATAAACTGAAATGCCATTAATCTGTTCCAGCCCTCCAAGTGGTACCTTGACTTACAAGTTTAATTCATTCCACTTGTAACTCAATTTCCTTGTATATCAAATCAATTTTCCCTATTGAAATAAACTGAAATGCCATTAATCTGTTCCAGACCCCCAAGTGCTACCTTGACTTACAAGTTTAATTCATTCCACTTGTAACTCAATTTCCTTGTATATCAAATCAATTTTCCCTATTGAAATAAACTGAAATGCCATTAATCTGTTCCAGACCCCCAAGTGCTACCTTGACTTACAAGTTTAATTCATTCCACTTGTAACTCAATTTCCTTGTATATCAAATCAATTTTCCCTATTGAAATAAACTGAAATGCCATTAATCTGTTCCAGACCCCAAGTGCTACCTTGACTTACAAGTTTAATTCATTCCACTTGTAACTCAATTTCCTTGTATATCAAATCAATTTTCCCTATTGAAATAAACTGAAATGCCATTAATCTGTTCCAGACCCCCAAGTGGTACTACCTTGACTTACAAGTTTAATTCATTCCACTTGTAACTCAATTTCCTTGTATATCAAATCAATTTTCCCTATTTAAATAAACTGAAATGCCATTAATCTGTTCCAGCCCTCCAAGTGCTACCTTGACTTACAAGTTTAATTCATTCCACTTGTAACTCAATTTCCTTGTATATCAAATCAATTTTCCCAATGGAAATAAACTGAAATGCCATTAATCTGTTCCAGCCCTCCAAATGGTACCTTGACTTACAAGTTTAATTCTTTCCACTTGTAACTCAATTTCCTTGTATATCAAATCAATTTTCCCTATTGAAATAAACTGAAATGCCATTAATCTGTTCCAGACCCCCAAGTGCTACCTTGACTTACAAGTTTAATTCATTCCACTTGTAACTCAATTTCCTTGTATATCAAATCAATTTTCCCTATTGAAATAAACTGAAATGCCATTAATCTGTTCCAGACCCCCAAGTGCTACCTTGACTTACAAGTTTAATTCATTCCACGAGTAACTCAATTTCCTCTTATATCAAATCAATTTTCCCCATTGAAATAAACTGAAATGCCATTAATCTGTTCCAGACCCCCAAATGGTACCTTGACTTACAAGTTTAATTCATTCCACTTGTAACTCAAATCATGTTTCTCCATTGAAATAAACTGAAATACCATTAATCTGTTCCAAACAACCCCCTCCCCCCAAAGATACAACCTAATCTTATTGGTACATTTTTTTTTTAAATAAGGAAAAAGAATTTTGGACATTACTCTATCGCCTCTCATTGACGGTAGGATGCTAACACAATTAAAAAAATAGGTTTATTAATTCAGGTTAGGGATAGTTATTGCCAGTGTCTGAATTAAGGTTATTTCTGTTGACCTCTTGAATTAACATTTCTGTTGACCTCTTGAATTAACATTTCTGTTGACCTCTTGAATTAACATTTCTGTTGACCTCTTGAATTAACATTTCTGTTGACCTCTTGAATTAACATTTGGTTTAGTTGGATTTTAGAAGTTCTCTAATCCCAGTAAAATGGGGTGGGGATGTTGCGGTACATGAATCTTCTGAATGAGGAAAACTTGCTTGCCTTGGAAATCAGATAAAATTCAAGCTTTCACTTGAGTTTGGACACCAAATTATTTAATGGATGAAGTTTGGACACCAAAATTATTTAATGGATGAAGATTTTTTTTCCAGTTGATCTTAGCAAAGTCAGCATAAGATTTCTTACTTTCAGTTAAACTTGCAAATTTTCAAGAAAGATATATATATAATATATATATATATATATATATATATATATATATATATATACTAGACAAAACGTGATCCATTGGGTCACCCATTCAGCTCTGGTTAGATAATTGAGATTAAGGAAAAGGGAAGTAGCATAGCGAATTAAATTTGCAAAAAAATAAATACACCCAGACAAAACCTTAAAATCATTTTGTTAGCTTTCTAAGAAAGGAAATGTTTGACCTTATTTAAGCTATGGGTTGCTGGTTGTGAAATTTAATATAGAAATACATTTCAAATTCTCCCAGCTCTCTCTCTCTACTCTCCAGAGAATCTAATATTATATAACGAGGAGGTAGTCAAGAGATACATAGAGGGGAAGAAAGAGATAGACACAGAATAAAGTAAGAGATTGGTCGGTTTTTAACTTAACTGAAAATTACGACTAATTAGAACCAATTAAAACAGAATTTTGTTCAAACATAATTCAATCCTAAAAGTAAGGAATAATTTAGTATAATTTTTGTGTCATTAAACTAAACAGTAAAAACACCTTTAGGAAGCAAAAGTTGATTAAATCAGATTTAGTATAATAATAATAATAATAATAATAATAATCTATTAATAATGGGGATTCACTTCCGGTTTTTGTCAAAATTAAAACGGAAACTTATTTCGTGGTGATCCATGACAGTTTAACTACAGTGTATGGATGAACTTTTTTGCGGGAAGGTACACCCCTGTGAAAATTAATTGAAACAACCGCTTTAGTTTCCTTTCAGCATAAGTTCATTTTTAGACTCACTGGAGTGACAGGGTGTAATCGATTTCTATTTTATCTTCAGATTAGGTCATGCTGGAGAAGTAAGGATGAACTCATAAGTCACATCCTCCTATGGAAACTAACACATGGATATGCCAAAGTGGGTCATTCAGCAAAGACCTACATAGATCACCATGCACCTTGATTTATGTATATACACCCTTTTTTCAAATCAATTGAAACAACCATTTTAGTTTCCTTTCTTTCACCATTGGGTCAGTTTTAGACCCACTGAAGTGACAGGGTGTAATCAATTTCAAGCATTAGTGTAAAAATACTCAACTAGTTTAGCAACTAACAAAAAAAATAATCATGGTCAGTTTAGTAGACTAAGCTCAGCAATGATTAGCCACGTATCAGCTTCGAATCGTGCATGGCTCCCTACATAAAGAATGACTTGATCGTGAGTGGCGACCCCTAGTGCTTAAGGCCGGAAACCTGGTGGCTGAGTAGTCCATGACATTCAGCATTTGGCCCTTACTTAGGCTAGACAGACAGTCGGATAGTTATTTGCTGCTGGTACCAAGTAACCCATTACAATTTGTCACAGGTTACTTGGACATCATTAAGTAATCACTAATGGTAACCACTTGGAGATGTCATCGCAACCCAACAAGGTTACAGGAGAGGAAATGGGCACCTACCAAGTAACCCTTCTTGCTCTGAGATGCCATGAATAGCAATCAGGGAAGCCTTCACAGAAGTTCAAAGACTTGATATCTTATTATAATGGAGATTGTGTGTTTTTCTGTCTGTAACCGAAACTATATTCCTACTCAAGTCACAATTCTCTTAGTTATTGACATCACATTCTCCATGATTTTATTTTTATCTAAACCTCAATTATTAATAAAATTGTCTCACATTACTAATACTGTTAACTATGTCTACATACTAACAACATGCAATTATATTTATATATACAACAAAATAGCGGTTTACAGTGTAAACGGGAAGGCTAATTTGCATATTAATATTAAAAAATCGAATTTAATAAATATGTGCTTAGTATTATTGATTTCTAACTATTTGGTTTTATTTTAATGAATATAAGCAAAAATCTCTTCAATGAATCTTAAATGAAATCCATTAACAAGAAAAAATAACTATCATTTTATTCTTTACTTCCTCTTATAACTAAATACTTAAATTTAAAAAAATAACAATGAAAGACGAGAGTGATGGAAGAGTAAGTTTCAGTTGTTCCATTTTTTATTATACTCCCTCTGTTTCAAATCTTTTTATCTGTATTCTTATTTAGTTTCATTAGCCTTTCTAATTTAATACAATATTTTATTACATTAAAACTTAAATACTTGCACCCTAAGGAGGGGGCATATATTTGCTAGTTTCTTTAATGAAATTCCCAGAAATGGGTCAAATAGTACCACAACTGTTCTTCTATAACAGGGGCCAACAACCCGCGGGCCACATCAGGCCCTCAAGTGGTTTTCGTCCGGCCAACTTAACAGTTGGACTCTGACTATCCAGTTAGTATCATATAAAAATACAGTTGTTCGATTCAGGTTAACCCATTAAAGACCAGAGGCAAAGATTTTTTTTATTTAACCCTTCAAAAGAAAAGAAAAAAAAAAGACAGCTTTTTGGACAGAGCGGGTTGAGTCTGAGAAAATTTATTTGCATTACATTTAATACCATGGCCCTTCACCGAGACACTGTATAGCCAATTGGCCACCTCTCTTCAAAAGATTACCGACCCCTGTTCAATAAAAATAGTTTGGCATTAAATAACCCATGAAGATTGATATGCCATTAAACAAAGAAACTAAACCTCTAATGAAATTAAATATCATTTTCAGACAACATATCAGCTCATTCAAAAGATACTTTTCTAAAGTGAAACCCGACCCGTAATTCACCAGTTTGATTAGTAAATAAAAAATAAAGACTTTGGAAATAAAGGTTTTAAAAATGTTAGTATATATGATATATGATCCTTTTAAAAAGAGATGGTCCCAAGAGGAAAGTTGTGTCGTACATGTGAATGGATTTTTTTTTTTTTTGTTACAGTAACCAAGTTTTAGTGAAACTGCTTAGTTTCACTAAACCTTAAATCCTTTTAATAATAATAATAATAATAATAATAATAATAATAATCTGGACCTTGCCAGAGAACTAAAAAAGTTATGGAATATGAAAGTGAAGGTGATACCAATTGTAGTTGGTGCACTTGGAACAGTCCCAAAAGGATTGGAAAAGGGTCTGGAATGTTTGGAAATCAGAGGAAGGATTGAAACCATTCAGAACACCGCACTGCTGCAATCTACCAGAATACTCAGAAGAGTCCTGGAGACCTGAGGAGACTTGCTGTCACTCAGACTCCAGTGAAAGACCATCAGCTGATTCTGATGTGAAAACTCAAAAGGAGTAAATAATGATGATAATAATAATAATAATAATAATGTAAAGGTGATACCAATTGTAGTTGGTGCTTTTGGAATAGTCTCCAAGAATTTAGAAAATAGATTGGAGGAAGAATCAAGACCATCCAGTTCACAGCCAAAACCGTGATTCTCAATCGTGGGCCATGTGGCTCACTGGGGGGGGGGGCATATTAACTTTTTTGGGTTCAAGCAAGTAAAAAATAAATAAAAAATTATAAAAATACAATAGAACTTTTAAATATTAAATGACTATGGGGGTCCACCAGAATAAAATACGAATCAAAAGAGGTCCATAAAAAAAAAAAAAGGAGAAGTCTTGGAGACCTGAAGAGACTTGTTGTCACTCAGACTCCAGTGAAAGACCACCAGTAAAATCTGGTGTTGAAAAATCTAATAATAATAATGATGAATAAAAAAAAAAAAATTTTTTTTTTTTTTACCAAAAAGTCGTAACAATTAAAGCATTCCATTTTGATATATGTGGAGTAATGTTTTCAAAAAGTACCCCCATGTGCATTACCCCAGGAATTCATCTAAATATCAAGGTAAGTTTTTACTCTAACGTAAGCCAAAACATTTTCAGATTAATGCAAAACTGCTCGCTGACTGAAAAAAGCAGAACATTCCTCTTGGGACCATCTCTTTTTAAAAGCGCAGTTTAAATAAAGCGAATAAAACCTATTTTGCGGGTTTATATACTACAAGAAGGAGAAGATATCCATGAAAGGTTTCATAACATTTTCTCACAGCTTTGAATAGTGAATACTCGTGATCTAATTCGAAAGACGTATTGAACATTTTGCAGGAAAAATTAGAAACCGTTTGCTTCATTTAATATTTCAGAAGTATTCTTTCAGTAAATAGATGGTAACATTTATTCGTGCAAGATTTAATGATCTATCGAAAGAAAATGGATTTAGTCACAGACAATATTTGAAGAATTCGATAAATTGAAGTCTTCGAGAATTCGATTTACATACAACCGTGATTGTTCGAAGAAGAAGAAGAAGAAGAAGAAGAACGTATATTTGCAGAAATTGGATTATATGGAGAGAATTTTGTAGACCGCCATTTGTTTAGAGAAACAAACATATTACATTTTTAAGAAATGAAAATGAAATGTATAAACTTGTTGATGAATTAAATTGCCACAAGAAGAATGAAAAGTATTGATTAGTCGAAAGGTCCCCATATGACCCCTGGAACAAAAAGAAAAAAAAAAAAAAGAAGAAAACAGAAAGAAAGAAAGAAAGAAAGAAAAAGGACATAGACGTCATAATGTTTTTAACACCAAATATCTAATATAATTTGACAATATTTCTTTTTAATATTTAGGGTTTCGCTGTCATGCATACTGTGTAATAATCTACGATACGAGGGCCACTAGTTGAATTTCAACCCAGAATACTGATCAATTTGACCAGGAGAGAACTGATCAATTTAGTTTTATGATCAACTTTAAGCTATCGGGATTCGATTAGCTCTTCTTAAGAGACAAGAGACATTCTATCATTTAAAGTAAAACAAATTCATTTGTGTTTTGTTTACGTAATTTAAAGTAATTTGAAAAAATTGGCGACCAAAACCAAGTAAAAATTACACTGGCGTATGTAAATCGTTCAACATTCACTATTTTGATTTAGATTTGTTTTTGCAAGCTGATGATTAAGCCCATATTTTTTTAGGAAAATATTTTTTTAAAACCTTGCACAATCAATCAAATAGAATTCGATTAAAAAAAACAAAAACAAACGTTCTTAATATCGATTAAAACCAATTTTCGTCTAACTCATAAAAATGGGTTGAAAATGCGTTCTATATAAATGAAAGGTAACACTTAAGTATATTATTATTATTATTATTATTATTATTATTATTCATTCTTTCATTTGTTATTCGTTAGATAAAACATGTAATAGCTTATTGCTAAGATTCCTATTGTTCAAATGTTTCTCAAACATACATTAAAAAAGGAGAAAAAAAAATCAGTTATAACATGATGATCAGGTCGGAAAAAATTGGGTAGAAAATGAACAGCAATGAGAGCGAGACAGAAAAAAAGTTAGAGAAAAAAAAAAAAAAAAAAGCATCAGAAAAGTAGCAAAAAGGATAGTTATTTGAGGAGGGGGGAAATAATCATTAATTTAACAAGTTTAGAGAAAAAAGAAAAAAAGAAAAAAAAGAAAACAAGTGCTCGAGAAATTAGGGGGAGCAAATATCCAGTAACATTTGAAATTAAATACGAGAAAGGCAGTAACCCCCCCCCAAAAAAAAATTAAACCTGTGAACCATAATAATTTATCCTCTTTTTAAAATTATTTCGTTTTTAAATATTAAAAAAAAAACAAAAAACATTCTACTTCAAATACAAGGCTGTAATTTACGGGGTAAAATAATTTTAATTGAATTCTTAAAAAAACCTCAGTGTCAGGGTGAAGGTGGTGGTGGGGGAGATAATAACCTATTAAATCTATTTAAAAAAATCGATTTTTTACGAACTTGCAAGTAATGAAAAAAAAGTGTACAAAACACAATAATAATGATATCAATGATAATGAAATAATATGGTATATAATAAGAGAGAGAGAGAGAGAGAGAAAAAAGAAAAGAAAACAAAAATAAGAAGATTGTTTGTTTTTTTAAGGTTTGGGTCCGTTCAAGAAATGAAGGAATGAAAGAAAAGAAAAAAAAAACTAAAAGGAATTATTACCTTTATATTTGTGTGTGTTGTGTTGTTTATCATATTGAAAAGTCAAAACAAAACGTCGTTCTTAATTCAAGGTAAAAATGGACAGGTAAATAAATACCAGCAACATAGAGTTTTATGTGTCAGTCCAATTAAATCCTGTTGTCATTCATTGTTTTTTCTTTTAACTTGTTGGAAATGTTTGTATATATGTGATTATCTGTCGTGGGTGTTAGTATTTTACGAGTGACACACCACCACCTTAGACACCTTTTTCTTTTTCTTTTTTTGTCGAATTGAGAAAGGAAGAAGAAGTGAGAAGCAAAGCAAGTTACACGTAAAATACGTTTACTACACAGGCGAAGGAAAGAAAAAATGTCTACAAAACAAAACGCGTGTATGTGTACAATACACTGTCACTCACTATATTTTTCTTCTTTCTTTCTCTCTCTCTTTCTTTCTTTTTTCAATCGGAAAAAGAGAAACAGATGTTACTGGGTCAATGATATACTGGAATGAATGAAAGAGACAGAGGGGGATAGAGAGAGTAAGTGTGCGTGAGTATAACGGAGAGAGAGAGAGTAAGTGTGCGTGAGTATAACGGAGAAATAGAGAGAGAGAGAGAGAGAGAGAGAGAGGGGGAGGGCACATGTGCACGCATGAGCGTGCAAGCAGCCGTACTGACAGACAGGCATATAGACAAACACGCAGAGAGAGAGAGAGAGAGAGAGAGAGAGAGAGAGAGAGAGAGGGGGAATGAGAGAGAGAATGAGAGAGAGAGAGAAAGAGAGAGAGAGAGAGAGAGAGAGAGAGAGAGAGAGAGAGAGAGAGAGAGAGAGAGAGAGAGAGAACTCAGTCAGTCAGTCATTCATTGACGTCTGATATCACATATTCTTGACTATAAAGCACCAACAGCTACCAGAGATACGAGAATTGATCGAAAGAAAATATGGGTTTTTCATCCATCCATCCATCCATCCATCGTGATTCTATTTTATATTCATATCTTTCTTTTGCAATTTATTGATAACGTATTATTTATTTATATTTATTTTACTACTAATAATAATAGCGATCATTGTTGTTTATTGTCCAAATAATCGATATTTATTTACAGTCCGATAGCTTTTAGAATGTAGGGGTGAGTAAATGACAGGAATAAAATAAAATCAAGAACGTGATCGATATATAAAACATATTGATAACAATCAGTTTAAAGAGTAATACGAGTAAGAAGAAGACCGACAGCAGCAGCAGCAAGCAACAAGCTTATTAGTAGTAGATTATTATTAGTAGTAGGCACCCCCCCACCCTTCATTTATTCACGAGGATTATCTTTACTTTTTTTATGTATATAATTCAGTTATTATCTTAAACGGTTGGATGATGTTGAAATCAAAATCAGTACACCAAAGGTGAAGAAGATTAAGGGTTACGACGAGACATTAAATAGATATCTATTTATTTATTTATTGTCATTTTTGCCAATATGGTGATACACACACACACACACATACAGAGGCATACACAAAGTCACACACGCATATAAAGAGAAATACGCGCACACAAAAAAAAGAAAAGAAACAAAAGCACATAGAGAAACGCACGTACGCACACACACAAAGAGACGCACGCACATCATAAGGAGAAATGGGCGCACGTACGCACGCACATGAAAGAGACAGGCGCGCGACCCAAAAAGAGACACGCGCACCCACGCACAAAGAGAAAAACGCGCATACAAAAAAATGTACGTCTACTTTATACTCCTAAGGAATGTTTTCTCTCTCACTCTGTGTGTGTGTGTGTGTGTGTGTGTGTGTTAATAGTAACGTAATCTTTTAAAGACAACACTAAATATAAAATAAGTTGTGCGACCGATTAGCTAATAAACTGTTACCATACAAGGGGATATTACTGTTGGCGTACAGAGAAAAAATTAGAATTAAAAAAAAAAAAAAAAAAAAAAAGAAAAGAAAAAAAAAAAAAAAGAAAAGCTTTTTATATTCTTAATCAAATAATTTTGATTGGCAAAAATGAAATTTGAGCTGAAAAAGAAAAGAGCGCAGTATTTATTTATTTATACTAGCAAATATATGCACCCTCCGGGTGCAAGTATTAATGTCATAATATATTATATTATATAATAATATAAAATATAACAGCTGTAGCTTCCTCTCCCATCGCCCCCGTCTTTCATTGCTAAACTTTTCTAATTTAACTATTTAGTTAAATTAGGAAGTAAAGAATAAAATTACAGTTATTTCTTTTTGTTAATTAATTTCTTTTAAGATTTATCTCCGAGATTTTTACTCATATTCATTAAGATAAAATCAAATGATTAGAAATCAACAATACCAAGCAGATATTTATTAAAATCAAATTTTAAATATCAATATGCAAATTAGGCTTGCCGTTCACACTGTAAACCGCTATTTGTTGTATATATAAATACAATTGCATGTTATTACTATGTAGATATGGCCAGCAGTATTAATAATGTAAAAATAGTTTTATTAATAACTGAGGCTTAAATAAAAATGATTCATCGAGAATGTTATATATAATAACTAAATGGATAGTGACTGGAGTAGTGATATAGTTTCGGTTACAGAAAAACAAACACATAATCTCCATTATAATAAGATTCTAACTACATATAAACTAAGTTGTGAAAATAGCTTTGATAAATTGCAGAATTTGTAAAGAAAACATTTTAATTTTTGTTACTTTCTATTTCCACCTTTTATTTTTTTTAAAAATCAATTTCATTAGGTGATGAAGATTTGAACATTCTTATGTGGTAGTGACCTAAGCAAAAAAAAAAAAGAAAAAAAAAAGAAAAGAAAAAAGATTAATTTTATGTATTAAAAAATTGCAAATCCCCCAAAATACTTAATCTGCAATACTATTTAAAATTTTTTTTTGCAGCCAGTGCTTTTAATCTAAAATATTTATGTAATTCTATTAAATTATTTATAATTCTAGCCACACCTTTCAAACATTGTATCTGATGGTATATATGTGTATCACAGTATGAAAAAAAAAATTATTCTGGATTTAGAATAAATAAAACACTAAGAATATATATCTTTGAAAGGAAGGAAACACTCAACACCATTATTCCATAATAAATTTATTTCGACCAAATAAATTTATTATGGAATAACAGTGTTGAGTTTTTCCTTCCTTTCAAAGGTATATATTGCTCTGTATATAATCTAAAAAGATTATTATACATTGAGCTCTCTGTAGTGATTCACTGTATTTATACATACTGGATCATACAATAATAATACAGTGTGTCTTAGATATCACATATAGAATCATCCCCTACTACCAAGTTTTAGATACCTCACACACACACACACACACACACACACACACACACACACATATATATAAAGGTCCGGTTGTTCAGTCAGTAGAGCGTCTGACTAGGAACGACAAGGTCCTTGTTCGAAACCGGCCCTTGCCAACTCAGCGTATGAGTAGCACAGAGATCTGTGCAGTAAAGTAGAGAGCTGATGGTAGGTGTATCGCCCCACCTCAGACGCAAAAACAATCTTTGGTCTAGCGCTAGTGAAAAGGAGATAGACTTCCTCACTGTTTGACTGATACAGACTTTAGGCCACCCTGACGACTTTACTTACTTTATTCTCTTTTTATATATATATATATATATATATATATATATATATATATAGTATGAACAAAAAGTGATAAGACAAACAGGAATATTTCTTATATGTTATTTATTCTCAACTAGTTTCAACCTTAAGTCATCGTCAGGAGAAAATTTCTTGTTTAAAGAAATTGTTTTTAGAGATTTTTTTTGAAAGGGAGCATTATAAAAGAATTATAGAAATTGATTTGGTTTTGGTTTGTTGTGTTTTACAGCCTTTTTTAATCAATGTTTTTTATAAACTACCACTCCGGGTCAGAGTGGACCAGGGAGCAATGGTGATGAATGGGGTGCTCCACATTCCCCAAACCTCCAAAACTGGAACCTCACCATCAGATAGTGTTTAACGTCATTCCCAGGACATGTAGACCCTCAGTCACCGCCTTCTAGCAAGCTCAGTCAGTAGAACAATCCGCCTAAAAATCTCAAGGTTCTAGGTTCAATACTGGTTCTCAGTAGCACAGCTTGGATCTGTGCAATAAAGTTGAGGAGCTGATGGTGTGGCACTCCACATCAGATACAAAATAATCTCCCTGGTCTAGTGCTAGTGAAAATAGAGGGGACAGTAAGATATACAGATAGGGAGGGAGAGAGAGAGGAAGATAGGAGTAAAAAAAAAAATGGAATGTTTTTATTAATACAAAATTATCATACCGTGGTATATCCATGGTCTTGCTAGTATGAATAATTAAAGAATTCTAATTAATAGCAATTTCATTACTTATAGAGAAAATTTAGTAGGCCAACTTGCATAGAGTCTCTAATTGTCTTCAACATAACAAAAAAACTGGACATTTGGGATTTACCATGATGATGGATTATTGGTCATTAAAAATGTGACTGGACGAGAAAATGCAACACCGAAGGACATGGGATTGTCTGTTGACATCAAACCAAACACAAAAATTGTGAACTTTCTAAACGTTACTTTCAATCTTATTACAGGTAATTTTGAGACTTATATTTAACCAAACACAAACCCCATATATGTTAATACCGGGTCTAACCACCCACCCTCGATAATTAAGAAAATCCCAGATTTAATAGAATACAGAATTAGCAAAAATTCCTCTGATCAGCAAATTTTCAATAGCATTAGCGATATTTATAATAAAGCACTATATATAATAGTGGATAGACTAGAAATAATATTAAATTTAACAAAGAGCAAAAGAACAAAAAACTAAATAGGACCCCCCCCCCCAGAAATAGAAGGATTTGTGTGTATAACCCACCATTCAACCTACAGGTAATAACGAAAATAGGTAAGATATTTATAAATTTAATCAACAAACATTTCCCAGTTAACCACACTCTACACAAAATTTTTAAGAAGAACAACTTAAAGATCAGTTTCTCTTGTATGAATAATATAGAAAGGATAATTAAAAAAACATAACAAAATAATTAATAACCACACAAATGATAGAAATAAGGAAAAGGGCAGACAGAAAACCTGCAATTGCCAAAACCTGGATATGTGCTCGGTAAAAGTAAAGTTTTTGACCAAAGGTGTAATTTACCTTTCACCGATAATATCTACACAGAAACCAGACCTTATTAAATTTTATGAGGGTTGTACATAATCAGAATTTAAGACTAGGTTTGCAAACCATAAACATTCATTTTCAAATATTAAACTAAAAAATGTAACAACCTTAGCTAACTATATTTGGAACTTAAAGAATCAAAATATAACACCAATTATTAAATGGGAAATATTAAAGAGATTCAATATCTACTGAAATTTGACTGATCTGTGTTTCTTGTGTTTACAATAAAATTTACTGATAATTATATTCCCGGATAAAAAAAATCTCCTGAATAAAAAAGATGAATTTCTGGGGAAATGCTTCCATAAAATTCATGACTCATTAATGTATTAAGATTAAACCCTCCTTAAGATATATATTAATTATTTGAAAAAAACTACAACTAAATAGATTTACCAGAAGACTTTAACTCCAGTAGTATACACAAGATATAAACAAAATGAATAAAGAAAAAAAGAGGTGGGAGTTAAAGATAGAATTACAAATTACTTTTGCCTGAATATAGGAGACATAAAAGTTTATAAAAAAAACAAATCTTTAATTTCAAAGGAAAACATTCTAGACTTAAAAACTAAAATTCATACAAACTAATTAAAAGAGAGAAAGGGAAATAAAAATAATTCAAAAACAGACAAGTATATATAAAATGTTGCTACCTATAATATGTTTGTTCTCCTGAAGAAGGTTTACCTTCAACACCGAAACCATGGTAAAGAGAAAAACTGTTTTCTACAAATATAAATGCTCTATATTTTACGAAATATATTGAGCACCTTTTGGATTAACTACTTATGCTACTACAATGAAAACGTTGTAGTAACTTGTTGATGAATATATATATATAAGTGTTTTCTAATTTGCTTGAAGCATTGTGTTTATATTGGTTTGTTGGTTGGTTTTGAAGGCTATCACAATGCAAGTGTAAAGAAAAAAGAGTTTTATAATTTGCTTGAAGCATTGTGTTTATATTGGTTTGGTGGTTGGTTTTGAAGGCTATCACAATGCAAGTGTAAAGAAAAAAGAGTTTTATAATTTGCTTGAAGCATTGTGTTTATATTGGTTTGGTGGTTGGTTTTGAAGGCTATCACAATGCAAGTGTAAAGAAAAAAGAGTTTTATAATTTGCTTGAAGCATTGTGTTTATATTGGTTTGGTGGTTGGTTTTGAAGGCTATCACAATGCAAGTGTAAAGAAAAAAGAGTTTTATAATTTGCTTGAAGCATTGTGTTTATATTGGTTTGGTGGTTGGTTTTGAAGGCTATCACAATGCAAGTGTAAAAAAAAAGAGTTTTATAATTTGCTTGAAGCATTGTGTTTATATTGGTTTGGTGGTTGGTTTTGAAGGCTATCACAATGCAAGTGTAAAGAAAAAAGAGTTTTATAATTTGCTTGAAGCATTGTGTTTATATTGGTTTGGTGGTTGGTTTTGAAGGCTATCACAATGCAAGTGTAAAGAAAAAAGAGTTTTATAATTTGCTTGAAGCATTGTGTTTATATTGGTTTGGTGGTTGGTTTTGAAGGCTATCACAATGCAAGTGTAAAGAAAAAAGAGTTTTATAATTTGCTTGAAGCATTGTGTTTATATTGGTTTGGGTTGGTTTTGAAGGCTATCACAATGCAAGTGTAAAGAAAAAAGAGTTTTATAATTTGCTTGAAGCATTGTGTTTATATTGGTTTGGTGGTTGGTTTTGAAGGCTATCACAATGCAAGTGTAAAGAAAAAAAGAGTTTTATAATTTGCTTGAAGCATTGTGTTTATATTGGTTTGGTGGTTGGTTTTGAAGGCTATCACAATGCAAGTGTAAAGAAAAAAGAGTTTTATAATTTGCTTGAAGCATTGTGTTTATATTGGTTTGGTGGTTGGTTTTGAAGGCTATCACAATGCAAGTGTAAAGAAAAAAGAGTTTTATAATTTGCTTGAAGCATTGTGTTTATATTGGTTTGGTGGTTGGTTTTGAAGGCTATCACAATGCAAGTGTAAAGAAAAAAGAGTTTTATAATTTGCTTGAAGCATTGTGTTTATATTGGTTTGGTGGTTGGTTTTGAAGGCTATCACAATGCAAGTGTAAAGAAAAAAGAGTTTTATAATTTGCTTGAAGCATTGTGTTTATATTGGTTTGGTGGTTGGTTTTGAAGGCTATCACAATGCAAGTGTAAAGAAAAAAGAGTTTTATAATTTGCTTGAAGCATTGTGTTTATATTGGTTTGGTGGTTGGTTTTGAAGGCTATCACAATGCAAGTGTAAAGAAAAAAGAGTTTTATAATTTGCTTGAAGCATTGTGTTTATATTGGTTTGGTGGTTGGTTTTGAAGGCTATCACAATGCAAGTGTAAAGAAAAAAGAGTTTTATAATTTGCTTGAAGCATTGTGTTTATATTGGTTTGGTGGTTGGTTTTGAAGGCTATCACAATGCAAGTGTAAAGAAAAAAGAGTTTTATAATTTGCTTGAAGCATTGTGTTTATATTGGTTTGGTGGTTGGTTTTGAAGGCTATCACAATGCAAGTGTAAAGAAAAAGAGTTTTATAATTTGCTTGAAGCATTGTGTTTATATTGGTTTGGTTGGTTTTGAAGGCTATCACAATGCAAGTGTAAAGAAAAAAGAGTTTTATAATTTGCTTGAAGCATTGTGTTTATATTGGTTTGGTGGTTGGTTTTGAAGGCTATCACAATGCAAGTGTAAAGAAAAAGAGTTTTATAATTTGCTTGAAGCATTGTGTTTATATTGGTTTGGTGGTTGGTTTTGAAGGCTATCACAATGCAAGTGTAAAGAAAAAAGAGTTTTATAATTTGCTTGAAGCATTGTGTTTATATTGGTTTGGTGGTTGGTTTTGAAGGCTATCACAATGCAAGTGTAAAGAAAAAAGAGTTTATAATTTGCTTGAAGCATTGTGTTTATATTGGTTTGGTGGTTGGTTTTGAAGGCTATCACAATGCAAGTGTAAAGAAAAAGAGTTTTATAATTTGCTTGAAGCATTGTGTTTATATTGGTTTGGTGGTTGGTTTTGAAGGCTATCACAATGCAAGTGTAAAGAAAAAAGAGTTTTATAATTTGCTTGAAGCATTGTGTTTATATTGGTTTGGTGGTTGGTTTTGAAGGCTATCACAATGCAAGTGTAAAGAAAAAAGAGTTTTATAATTTGCTTGAAGCATTTGTTTTATATGGTTTGGTGGTTGGTTTTGAAGGCTATCACAATGCAAGTGTAAAGAAAAAAGAGTTTTATAATTTGCTTGAAGCATTGTGTTTATATTGGTTTGGTGGTTGGTTTTGAAGGCTATCACAATGCAAGTGTAAAGAAAAAAGAGTTTTATAATTTGCTTGAAGCATTGTGTTTATATTGGTTTGGTGGTTGGTTTTGAAGGCTATCACAATGCAAGTGTAAAGAAAAAAGAGTTTTTATATTTGCTTGAAGCATTGTGTTTATATTGGTTTGGTGGTTGGTTTTGAAGGCTATCACAATGCAAGTGTAAAGAAAAAGAGTTTTATAATTTGCTTGAAGCATTGTGTTTATATTGGTTTGGTGGTTGGTTTTGAAGGCTATCACAATGCAAGTGTAAAGAAAAAAGAGTTTTATAATTTGCTTGAAGCATTGTGTTTATATTGGTTTGGTGGTTGGTTTTGAAGGCTATCACAATGCAAGTGTAAAGAAAAAAGAGTTTTATAATTTGCTTGAAGCATTGTGTTTATATTGGTTTGGTGGTTGGTTTTGAAGGCTATCACAATGCAAGTGTAAAGAAAAAAGAGTTTTATAATTTGCTTGAAGCATTGTGTTTATATTGGTTTGGTGGTTGGTTTTGAAGGCTATCACAATGCAAGTGTAAAGAAAAAGAGTTTTATAATTTGCTTGAAGCATTGTGTTTATATTGGTTTGGTGGTTGGTTTTGAAGGCTATCACATGCAAGTGTAAAAAAAAAAGAGTTTTTAATTTGCTTGAAGCATTGTGTTTATATTGGTTTGCTGGTTGGTTTTGAAGGCTATCACA
>CM042179.1:39479357-39484357 GCA_023376005.1 Doryteuthis pealeii
ACCTAATTTTTGAAAATTAATTAGTTAATAATTAATGAATTTAGGCGGGCATATATGTTCAAAATTAGGTATGACTTCAATTAAGCACATATCCCCCAAATATTGTCGGCTAAAAGCCATATCCAATAAACACAATGTTTATTTACGTACTTTCATACTGTCGTGTAGCAAGTCAATAAAAAGTGGAATATAAATAAGTTCAAAACGGACGAAGAATTTGGGATTGTAGTGGTTAGAATCTCCGCCTGTCAGCTTGGCAGTCGATGTTTTGAGTCACACACGAAGCAGTCTCCCATGTCTATAACCTTGCTGATGAGACCTAATAGGTCGAAATGTACATTCAGGGATTGACATTTTCTCGATCTGTTTAGCCTTACATTTGAACATATATGCCCGCCTAAATTCATTAATTATTAACTAATTAATTTTCAAAAATTAGGTATGACTTCAATTAAGCACATATCCTCCAAAAATTGTCAGCTAAAAGCCATATCAAATAAACACAATTTTTATTTACGTACTTTCATATATACATATATATATGCTTTTAGTATTTGACATGTGCCTATATATTTAATCATTACAGTAAATACAAATTTTCATATATTTGTTTAGTAAAACCTACCTGTCATACCATTAGTCCTATCAACAATTTGTATATATGTGAAAACTACTGAACTAATTTGTCCAATTCATTACAACAACTAAGCTTTGGGTGCATTAATTATTTTGACAGACAAAAAACGGGGATGGGGGTGGGGGGTGACAAGTCATCACACTTATCAAAACTTATTTCAGTATATAATTAAAAAATACCAAAAAATATAAAGTGAATTTCCCTCTTGTTTAAGATTCATTAGGTACTTGTATGTAAGTTGTTAAATGGGTCGGTTCAGCTCAGCTGGTAGAGTGATCACCTAGGAATCACAAGACTAGCTTTATAACTATTACACCATTATGATAAGCCCAGGTATTTATCCAACCCACTTGCCCCGGTTAGGATGTGACACAAGATTGCAATTATGAGGCATCCAGCAAGGATCGTTATCCAGTAGTAATCGATCTGTCTTGTAAAACATTGCCAAGATGCATGAAAGGAGGACAATTGGTGATGTTACACCAGTATCCTTACAGATTTCAGGTTTCACAACATCATATCTGTTCCACTATATGGTCCTGGTGCATGGCATAATTATTAGTGTTGTATAGCAATCACAAAGACAAAAATTATGTGGAACTGGTTGAGATTCTGTTAAAGAATTGTGAGAAAATAAGTCTTGTAAAACATTGCCAAGATGCATGAAAGGAGGACAATTGGTGATGTTACACCAGTATCCTTACAGATTTCGGGTTTCACAACATCGTATCTGTTCCACTGGTAAACCTGACATGTTATTAGGCCGCCTCCTTTCCAGATTCGCTCTGTGTATTTTACGAATAGGTCATAAATTCTTATATATTCGCCCAGGGATACATAACAGCGATGCAGAGACTTGCTCGCTACTTGTATACAATAGGAGACTTGAAGGAAACACTTGACTAAAAGACTAGCTTGCTAACCATTTCACCATGAAGGGACACCATTTTTACCCAACCCATTCACCATGAAGGGGATGTAACACAAGGTCACAGATATGGGGCATCCGGTGAGAATTAGACTCTTTTCAGTAATAATGGATCTGTGAGACTAGCTTACTAACTAGCTTACACCACAATAGGATGAAGACCATATCAAACACATTGTTTGTTTGTTTACTTTCATACTGGCATTTAGCAGGTCACCAAAAGTGGAATATAACGGAGTTCAAAACAAATGAAAAATCTGGGAAAAACCAGCTAGTGTAATTGTTAGAATCCCCACCTGTCAGCCTGGCAGTTAGGGTTCGAATCACACACAGAGCACTCTTCCTGTCTATAACACTGCTGATGAGGCATAATAGGTCGAAATGTACATACATAGATTGACTTTTTCTCCATTTGTTTAGCCTTACATTTGAACAGGTATGCCCGCCTAATTCATTAATTATCAACTAATTAATTTTCAAAAATTAGGTATGACTTCAATTAAGCACATATTCTCTCAAATATAGTGTAATAAGTAGATGGGTTGTACTTATAACTGTATGCTGTTACGACTTTAGTACTACTAGTTATTGTTGTTAATCTCTTACTGTGCCTAATCTATAGACTAGATTTTAATATAGGTAATTATAGATAAGAAAAATTACATATCAGGTGGGATAACACCTTTGGTTTCAGAAATAACCTGGTGAGCTTAAGATATATTAATTTGGCATATATATATATATATATATATATATATATATATATATATATATATATATATATATACATACATGGGCCGGGTTAGCTCAGTCGGTAGAGCGTTCGGCTAGAAACCACAAGGTTCCTAGTTCGATACCGGTCCTCGCCAACTCAGTGTATGAGTAGCACAGGGATCTGTGCGGTAAAGTAAGGCGCTGATGGTAGGTGTGGCGCTCCACCTCAGATGTTAACACAATCTCCTTGGTCTAGCGCTAGTGAAAAAGGGGATAGACTCCCTCGCTGACTGGCTGATACCGACTCTAGGCCGCCCTGTCGACTTACTTACTATATATATATTAGCGTGAGTCAAAACGTAATGCCATTTTGTTTAGGACAGGTATAATTACCAACACAGGAACATGTATCATACGTCAAAATGAAGCTGGTCCTCAGAGGATCCCATCCCTACTTTTCCACATAGTCACCATTTCTCTCAATAGCAATGTTCCACCTTCAAATAAGAGCATGTATTCCTGCCCCGTAACACTCTGTTGACTGTTCTTTGAGCCACTTCTTCACTACAGTTTTCACTGGAATAATGTTTGCCTCTCTTCGGCCACATTATATATATATATATATATATATATATATATACACACCAACCTCATCTCACAAGTAGGATGTGACACAAGGTCAATCTCTTAGGTAGGGTTTTAACAGGTTTTAATTCAGAGTTTTCCTTTACCTAGACCGGTTAATTAACAAAGGTTAAAGAACCCAGTCTGTACTACTATTTAACCATAGCTGGAAGGAGAATAGTTGGATGCTAGACCAGGGAGATAGTTTCTTTTTTTTTCTGAATTGGAGCACCACACCTATCATCAGCTCCCAGGTAGTTTTACCCAAGCTCTGCTACTAATGAGTTGATGGGAATTGGTATCAAACTTAGTTGTGTGTATGTATGTCCAGATGACATCTATACATATATAAAGGACAGTTGTGCGTATGTATGTCCGGATGACATCTATACATATATAAAGAACAGTTGTGCATGTGTATGTCCGGATGACATCTATACATATATAAAGGGCAGTTGTGTGTATGTGTATGTCCGGATGACATCTATACATATATAAAGGACAGTTGTGTGTATGTGTATGTCCGATGACATCTATACATATATAAAGGGCAGTTGTGTGTATGTGTATGTCCGGATGACATCTATACATATATAAAGGGCAGTTGTGTGTATGTGTATGTCCGGATGAATCTATACATATATAAAGGTGTGTATGTATGTCCATGTATACATATATAAAGGCAGTTGTGTGTATGTGTATGTCCGGATGACATCTATACATATATAAAGGGCAGTTGTGTGTATGTGTATGTCCGGATGACATCTATACATATATAAAGGGCAGTTGTGTGTATGTGTATGTCCGGATGACATCTTATACATATATAAAGGGCAGTTGTGTGTATGTGTATGTCCGAATGAATCATATACATATATAAAGGGCAGTTGTGTGTATGTGTATGTCCGGATGACATCTATACATATATAAAGGGCAGTTGTGTGTATGTGTATGTCCGGGGCAGTTGTGTGTATGTGTATGTCCGGATGACATCTATACATATATAAAGGACAGTTGTGTGTATGTGTATGTCCGGATGAATCTATACATATATAAAGGACAGTTGTGTGTATGTGTATTCCGGATGACATCTATGCATATATAAAGGTTGTGTGTATGTGTATGTCCGGATGACATCTATACATATATAAAGGACAGTTGTGTGTATGTGTAGTCCGGATGACATCTATGCATATATAAAGGACAGTTGTGCGTATGTATGTATGTATGTATGTATGGATAAAACTATGAAAATAAAACAATAAATGACAAAGTAAATATATATACATATTCACAATTTTTTTTTTTTGCATTTAGTATTTTAAATAGGAAACATTAATGTTTTTTCTTTTCAGTGTGCCTGAATCAATGCAAGGTCTTTTTTACGTACGGATTTTAACGGGGCATCCTGTGAGGAATCAACTTGCGATTCAATAATAATGAATCTGCGAGACTACCTTTTTACCTCCACCCCCTACCTAGGTGATTTCATTCTAGTTACTTGTAAATTCTAGTTTGCAATTACTTAAAAATGTTATCTTTATAGCAATTAAATAATTACTAATCAAAACAAAAGTAATGATATTGATTGTTGAATCTCAGCAATGATAATTCTTTCATTTTGAATTAAAGGCCGTTGTGTAATAGTTATCAGTCTAGCTTTTGTTGAGAGAGAGAAAGAGGAGGTGTGAGAGAGAGAGAGAGAGAAAGAGGTGTGAGAGAGAGAGAGAGGAGAGGAGGTGTGAGAGAGAGAGAGAGAGAGAGGGAGGTGTGAGAGAGAGAGAGAGAGAAAGAGGAGTGAGAGAGAGAGAGAGAGAGAAAGAGGAGGTGTGAGAGAGAGAGAGAAAGAGGAGGTGTGGAGAGGAGAGAGAGAGAGGAGGAGAGAGAGAGAGAGAGAGAGAGAGAGAGAAGAGGAGGAGAGAGAGAGAAAGAGGAGGTGTGAGAGAGAGAGAGAAAGAGGAGGAGAGAGAGAGAGAGAGAAGAGGAGGTGTGAGAGAGAGAGAGAGAGAAAGAGGAGGTGTGAGAGAGAGAGAGAGAGAGAGTGTGAGAGAGAGAGAGAGAAAGAGGAGGTGTGAGAGAGAGAGAGAGAGAGAGAGA
>CM042179.1:39486857-39519357 GCA_023376005.1 Doryteuthis pealeii
GAGAGAGAGAGAGAGAGAGAAAGAGGTGTGAGATAATTGGAAGAAAAAACTTTTTAAACTCAATTTAAAAAAAAAAAAAAATCATAGACGGGACTCTAACATATACTACTACTCTCGTTCAGAATGGACAGCAATGGTGATGAAGGGGTGCTCCACATTCCCCAAACCTCCAGAACTGGAACCTCACCATCATATAGAGTTTAACATCACTCCCAGGACATGTAGACCCTCAGTCACCGCCTTCTAGGATCCATATGATAAAAAGGGTTGCAGCTTGCCATAAGGGCAATAGGGTTGGAGCAATCATATAGGTGCTAGGGCTGCCAATTGATCGGAGGGGGCCCTCTCTGAATGCCTGTCTAGCCTAAGTAAAGGTCAAAGTGATCATTGTAAGTAATGAGATTGGCAACCAGAGTTTAAAACCTGGACTAGGCTATTTGCATTTCACATAGTGCTAATGCAGGGGTTGGCCACATCAGGCCCTCGAGTGGTTTTCGTCTGGCCAACTTAACAGTTGGACTCTGACTATCCAGTTAGTATCGAATAGAAATATAATAGTTCAATTCAGGTTAACCCATTAAAGACCAGAGGTAAAGATTTTTTATTTAAAAAAAAAAATAAAAAAAATAAAAAAAGACAGCTTTTTGGACAGTGAGTCCAAGAAAATTTATTGTGTCACATCACAAAAAAAAAATTCCATTTGAACTTGAACCCAAATCAACCAACATCGGAGTTTCTGAATTGAAGATTTTTTTTTTCATAGTAAGAAAATATATAGACACCAATCTAAATAAAAAAAAATATATAGACACCAATCTAAATAAAAAAAAATATATAGACACCAATCTAAATAAAAAAAAATATAAAAACGAAGAACTGAAAACAAAAGTTTACCTCACCTCTTAAACAATTCTATTCAGACAAGCAAATAAAAGCCCCCCTTCCAACTGTCACGATAAACAACTTCAGGCCAGAAAAGAAAAACTTCTGTTATAATAGAACAAATGAATGTAAAGTGGAAACATGTCAGATAACAAAAGAGTTAGAAGAAATTCTAAGGAATGGTCGTATGATTTATGTGGATCAAACAAATTTACTTTCAAAGTATATTTACCATTCATATAAAAGTCCAGATTATGGTCAAGTCATGATAAGTAAGATCACTGAAGATAAGTAGTGATGAGCCTGTTCATTACTTAATTAGGTGACCACTTAAGCAACAGCAGGTACTGTAAGTAACCTGAGTTGTTTGTTTATAAAAAATGACTTGATTCAGCATTAAATGACCTGAAAGACGGTTGATATGCCGTAGAACAAAACAATCATAAAAGTCCAGTTGGATGTTAAAAAAAAAAGACACTGGCCTCAAAGCGAAGCTTGAACCTAACTTAAATATATCGGTTTCTTTGATTAACCACCGCACAAGTAACTTGTTAATTCTGTACTAAATACAGGGTGACTCTCCCCCATTCTACAGGGTGATACCAAAAAAAAAACAAAAAACAAAAAAACAATTTGGATTCTGTTTTATTTTTTTGTGCTGGTAGTCTGCATCAATAATAGTATATTATATATATATATATATATAATATATAACACGGTGACTACCCCCCCCAAAAAAAAAAAAAAAAAAAAAAAAAAACAGAATTTGGGTTCTGTTTCTTTTTGGGGTCAGCCTGTATTTAACTAGTAATAATAAAACAATTACCATAGTTTTTATTTTTTAAATTTTCTTTCTACTTTTATTTGCAAAATGTTTGATTGTCAGGGCACTGCTGTTCTTTGTTGTCCCAAGAATTATTGTTGAAAAGGTTATTAAGAACATAAATTTTATTTTTCCTGCTTACCAGTTCATGTTATATCATGGCCTCACCCCACCATCACCTCCAAGTATGGAGGTATTTGATAGACAGGTGGGGCGAGAGATTATTTCAATTTGTATTTTGAGTTTTAGTGGTTGGATTTCTAGAGAACTACAAAAAGGACATTTTTGGGGTGGGTAGGGGTAACATTTTACAAGACCCCATTTTTGTTTTAATGGGATGCCCAGTCAGAGGTGAAGTACTTCTTGTAGGAATTTACCCAACCCATTCTCTATGGGTAGGATGTGACACAAGGTTACAAGTATGGGGCATCCAGTGAGGATTGAACTTGCTATTCAGTAATAATGGATTTGAGAGATTAACTTGCTAACCATTATACCATGATAGGATGCCTAGCTCTTAACTGATGTACTTGAGCTACTTAAAGATAATTTTGAATTAGTATGTAAGTAATAGTATGTAAGCAAATTGGTATATAAGTTAGATACTCTTTAGACAAATATGGGATATTAATTATTAATTAATATTGCTTAATTAAAGAAATCCTTTTAATTCACTTCATTTTCTGAACATCTTTGGAATTCCTATTTTCTTAGGCGCATACAATAATTCAATAAAGTAATTAAGTGAATCACTTATACCTTATATGAAATATATAACGTGACAACATTCAGTTGAAAAGTCAAGTAACTCTTCAGTAAAAAGAAACAAAAAAAAAAACACAAAAAAACGAAGCAAATGACTGAAACTTACTCTGATCAAGATGGTAAATGTAAGTAGTACATTTCTATATAGTTCTTTTGTTTTTGTGTGTGTGTATATATATATATATATTATATATATATATATATATGGGAGTAAATATGGAAATGAATCCGACAATATTAAGAAATTTGAAAAAACAAGTGTTCCAAAAATGAGATGAATTTATTCATGGACGCTTAAACGTTTCGGTTTCTTTAAACCTTCATCAGGATATATTAAGGGGTGAAGAAATTGATGGATGTTTTATGGATGACAGGAGATCTTCTTCAACGATTTTGTATAAAATTTATGTGCAAAATATTCAAAATAATTATCTAATTAATAATTAATAAATGCACACATTTTATTTGAGGGGGGGACAGAACTAAGTTTAATTTCAGAAAGGCAATATCTTTCAAAACTTAATTTTTACGCCACCAGAGTTGGTTTTTTTTGGGGGGGGGGGATGGGGGGTATTATAAATGGAGATTATGTAATTGTCTGTCTGTAACCGAAACTATGTCACCACTTCCTTAGTTATTTGGGATGGGATATTCTCAACGACTATGAAATAGTCATTATTATTTAATCTTAATTAGTATCTTATTTATCAACAATGTCTCTGTCATATTGAGAATTCTGGGGTATGGGGGTTATCGTCCTTTGTCTGCGAGCCTCTGTTTCAAATCAACCAATCATGAGCCAGCATACTTTGGCGGCAAAGCCAAATAAGCAAACTCGGGTCTCTTCTGAACCAGCTCTCACTGGGGACAGGCCTAAATAAGGGTCGCTCCTCTTCCTCAACAACCAGAATCGGAGTCGGACATCAAACAGAACGTCTATCATATCCGAACTATCAGAAGGCCGTAGCAAGGGCTCCGATAATACCCTATCTCAGGACTCAGATAAGTTTATTACAAATTATACATTTGTGCAGAGGAACTAAAGTTTGCAATCCTTATTGTTATATGTAATACAGTCTTTTATTCCTATTTCTAGTTGTTTGGTTATTTCTTTAACTCTCAACCTGTCTGCCACACTCATGGTTAACTCCATACTTCAAACCTTGGAGTAATGTCGTTTCGTGTCTAATTTCTTTATAGTCAAAGTCTACCTGAATTAGAATAGATGCAGGGACCTTGAGGTTCCCAACCAAACAGTGTACCGAGTGAGCTAAACCAGCTCTGAACCATTGTTATATTTCAGTGATTAGTGAATTCATAGCTATTGTGGAAAATGTTGCATTCTATTAATCTGTTTTTACTAGTACATTGTTATGACTAATCCTAGCCTTTAGTATGGATTATGATGATAAAGCAGCTAATCCCTAAATTTGTAACTTTAACAGCTTGACTTTTAGTATGAATAACTTGGGGATTATTATAATGACTAATATAGCTCCTAGGTACACTTCACTGATATGCACAACAAATGAATTATCTCCCTTAGTCATTCCAGATTAAACTATTAGTATTATTGGGTAATTATTTGGACCATAATGACCTTAAGGCACACCTTTTTCGATTTCGATTCGTGGGGACATTTTTTTCCATTTACACTGTCAAAATCCAGTTAATTGTTAACAGACGATTTTTAGAGTTTTTTTTGTAATTATAAAACTAACCCCTAACCCTAACCCTTAAACCTAACAAACAACCGGATTTTTACGGTGTAAATGAGAAAAGTGTCTCCACGAGTTGAGATCGCAAAAAGGGTGCCTAAAGGTCATATGGTCCAAAAAATTTGATATAATCTTTCAATTTAATTTCTGTTTTTAAAATCAAAACAGAAAGTACTTTCGGACCATATGACCTTAAGTGCCTTAAGGTCATATTTTTTTGCGATTTCGATTCATGGGGACATTTTGTCCATTTCCACCGTAAAAATCCGGTTAATTGTTAACAGACGATTTTTAGAGTTTTTTTTGTAAATTATAAAACTAACCTCTAACCCCTAACAAACAACAGGATTTTTACGGTGTAAATGAGAAAAGTGTCCCCACGAATCGAAATTGCAAAAGGGGTGCCTAAAGGTCATATTGTCCAATTATTTTACCTAAATAAACAAAACAAAAAATAAAATAAAATAAAATAAATAAATAAAAACTTGAAAAAAATTTAATTATTTTCTAGAATTTTGGGTTTTATTATATAATTATTTTACCTCAAAGAAAAAAAAATATGTAGGAGTCAGAGATGCTGATAGGTACGTGTCCTGTGTCCCTGACGCACAAAAATCTAAAAGGATACAGTAAAATCATATCCATGCATCCCAGTGTTTTTTTTTTCTTCCCTCACCATTTCAAGCTAACTGTAAATACATTTCAATAGTTTCTTAGAAATGAATTACTCAGAATAGGTTACAAGGTTAAGCGGCTTTAGTTGTTTCCCCATATTGTAAATAAAAACCCTACAATTCATTAAGAAACTTTTGTTGGGACCTATCAAAATTCTCGGGGACTCATTCAAAGCAAATATATGTGTCCCAGGATGCACTAAATCAAAAAGCTATCAGCATCACTGGTAATGATAAGACTTTCGGACCACCCTGTCCAAAACTTGCTGGTGTAATTAAGATTTATTAGAAAATTTTAATAGAAATTGAAAGGAAAATAAAAGTTTGAAAATATATGCGAAAAGTAAGTCTACTCTTTTTGTGATTTTATCTTAATCATTACATAAAAGTTATCGAGCCATCTTTTACATCCGACAGAACTGAACGAAAATCATTTTGGGACTGTTGCCTAAATGTGTACAACATTGTGAGATAATGAAGAAAAACAAAAGTCTATATGCGTTGATAACACTTCATAGGTCACACCGATAAAACAGATGGTTTTTGAAATCTAATTTCCCTTATGACCTTGAGGTCAAGATATGCTAAAAGCACCAATTCCAGTCAGATCACTGTTAAGTTAAGCAAAGATGCCGATAGGTACTCATCCTGCATCCCTGATGCACAAAAATCTAAAAGGATGCAGTAAAATCATATCCATGCATCCCAGTGTTTTTCTTTTTACTTCCCTCACCATTTCAAGCTAACTGTAAATACATTTCAAAAGTTTCTTAGAAATGAATTACACAGGACAGATTACAAAGTAGGAGTTAGACGGCTTTAGTTGTTTCCCCATCATACACACTACTGCAGCCTTTCTAAACTTTTTATACATTAAAGGATGCCATGATCAGAGATGCTGATAGGTACACATCCTGCATCCCTGATGCACAAAATCTAAAAGGATGCAGTAAAATCATATCCATGTATCCCAGTGTTTTTCTTTTCTTTTCTTTTTTCTTCCCTCACCATTTTCAGCTAACTGTAAATACATTTCAATAGTTTCTTAGAAACGAACTATACGGTATGGAGTTTAGGACCCATTAATTTTCATGGGGATTCTTTCAAAGCAAAAAGTAAAAAAGCTATCAGCATCACTGGTTAAGCAATAATGAATGTTTAGTATTCAGATGGGTGACAGTTGAATACACACCGACTGCACCTTTGCAGAGGGATATCACTCCCCCCCAATGGGGCCACTCATTATCAGTGGATAGTGACATGGGATGCTCAGTCACTAAAAATTCCATTCTTAAGCATCATGGCATGCAACACTACAGCTTAGGCTAGGTGCGCAGTCAGAGTGACCCCTCCAATTAATTGGCTTCATTGCCATAACCCCCAGGTTCCCTGACCCAGATTGGTATTACGCTAGGGTTTCTATTTGATGAGGGTACATCTCTGCACCCACCTCAAATAATTTTTATTTACTTAAGAATCTATGAGTTTAACAAAATGTATCTAAAAAAATTGAGTTTGAAAAAAAATTGAACAACCAATAATAATGAATAAAAGCAAATGTCTTTGGCATAAAATAACCCAACAAGGGTTGACATGCCATAAAATCCAACAAACCAACCCACCTTCTTTTCTTATTACTTCCAGGTCCACTCTGACCCAGCAGAGAAGTACTTGTTAAGGTTTTATCTATATATTTACCAACCCCTCCACGTGAGTAGGATTTGACACAATTTATTAATCGGAGTTTAACAGGTTTGAATTGAGAGTTTTCCTTCTCCTAGACTGGTTACCTCTCCAAGGTTAAAGAGCCCAGTGAAATAGATCACTAATTAGGACTGAGACTATTCTAGTAGTGACCACCCCCAAGCGGAGTTTAATTGGTTTGAATTCAGAGTTTTTCCTTCTCCTAGACTGGTTGCCTAACCAAGGTTAAAGAGCCCAGTGAAATAGATCACTAAGTAGGCCTGAGTCTATTCTAGTAGTGACCAGGTTTGAATTCAGAGTTTTTCTTCTCCTAGACTGGTTGCCTAACCAAGGTTAAAGAGCCCAGTGAAATAGATCACTAATTAGGACTGAGCCTATTCTAGTAGTGACCAGGTTTGAATTCAGAGTTTTCCTTCTCCTAGACTGGTTACCTCTCTAATGTTAAAGAGCCCAGTGAAATAGATCACTAATTAGGACTGAGCCTATTCTAGTAGTGACCAGGTTTGAATTCAGAGTTTTCCTTCTCCTAGACTGGTTACCTCTCTAATGTTAAAGAGCCCAGTGAAATAGATCACTAATTAGGACTGAGCCTATTCTAGTAGTGACCAGGTTTGAATTCAGAGTTTCCTTCTCTAGACTGGTTACCTCTCTAATGTTAAAGAGCCCAGTGAAATAGATCACTAATTAGGACTGAGCCTATTCTAGTAGTGACCAGGTTTGAATTCAGAGTTTTCCTTCTCCTAGACTGGTTACCTCTCTAATGTTAAAGAGCCCAGTGAATAGATCACTAATTAGGTGAGCCTATTCTAGTAGTGACCAGGTTTGAATTCAGAGTTTTCCTTCTCCTAGACTGGTTACCTCTGTTAAAGAGCCCAGTGAAATAGATCACTAATTAGACTGAGCCTATTCTAGTAGTGACCAGGTTTGAATTCAGAGTTTTCCTTCTCCTAGACTGGTTACCTCTCTAATGTTAAAGAGCCCAGTGAAATAGATCACTAATTAGGACTGAGCCTATTCTAGTAGTGACCAGGTTTGAATTCAGAGTTTTCCTTCTCCTAGACTGGTTACCTCTCTAATGTTAAAGAGCCCAGTGAAATAGATCACTAATTAGGACTGAGCCTATTCTAGTAGTGACCAGGTTTTGAATTCAGAGTTTTCCTTCTCCTAGACTGGTTACCTTTAATGTTAAAGAGCCCAGTGAAATAGATCACTAATTAGGACTGAGCCTATTCTAGTAGTGACCAGGTTTGAATTCAGAGTTTTCCTTCTCCTAGACTGGTTACCTCTCTAATGTTAAGAGCCCAGTGAAATAGATCACTAATTAGGACTGAGCCTATTCTAGTAGTGACCAGGTTTGAATTCAGAGTTTTCTTCTCCTAGACTGGTTACCTCTCTAATGTTAAAGAGCCCAGTGAAATAGATCACTAATTAGGACTGAGCCTATTCTAGTAGTGACCAGGTTTGAATTCAGAGTTTTCCTTCTCCTAGACTGGTTACCTCTCTAATGTTAAAGAGCCAGTGAAATAGATCACTAATTAGGACTGAGCCTATTCTAGTAGTGACCAGGTTTGAATTCAGAGTTTTCCTTCTCCTAGACTGGTTACCTCTAATGTTAAAGAGCCCAGTGAAATAGATCACTAATTAGGACTGAGCCTATTCTAGTAGTGACCAGGTTTGAATTCAGAGTTTTCCTTCTCCTAGACTGGTTACCTCTAATGTTAAAGAGCCCAGTGAAATAGATCACTAATTAGGACTGAGCCTATTCTAGTAGTGACCAGGTTTGAATTCAGAGTTTTCCTTCTCCTAGACTGGTTACCTCTCTAATGTTAAAGAGCCAGTGAAATAGATCACTAATTAGGACTGAGCCTATTCTAGTAGTGACCAGGTTTGAATTCAGAGTTTTCCTTCTCCTAGACTGGTTACCTCTCTAATGTTAAAGAGCCCAGTGAAATAGATCACTAATTAGGACTGAGCCATTCTAGTAGTGACCAGGTTTGAATTCAGAGTTTTCCTTCTCCTAGACTGGTTACCTCTCTAATGTTAAAGAGCCCAGTGAAATAGATCACTAATAGGACTGAGCCTATTCTAGTAGTGACCAGGTTTGAATTCAGAGTTTTCCTTCTCCTAGACTGGTTACCTCTAATGTTAAAGAGCCCAGTGAAATAGATCACTAATTAGGACTGAGCCTATTCTAGTAGTGACCAGGTTTGAATTCAGAGTTTTCCTTCTCCTAGACTGGTTACCTCTCTAATGTTAAAGAGCCCAGTGAAATAGATCACTAATTAGGACTGAGCCTATTCTAGTAGTGACCAGGTTTGAATTCAGAGTTTTCCTTCTCCTAGACTGGTTACCTCTCTAATGTTAAGAGCCCAGTGAAATAGATCACTAATTAGGACTGAGCCTATTCTAGTAGTGACCAGGTTTTGAATTCAGAGTTTTCCTTCTCCTAGACTGGTTACCTCTCTAATGTTAAAGAGCCCAGTGAAATAGATCACTAATTAGGACTGAGCCTATTCTAGTAGTGACCAGGTTTGAATTCAGAGTTTTCCTTCTCCTAGACTGGTTACCTCTCTAATGTTAAAGAGCCCAGTGAAATAGATCACTAATTAGGACTGAGCCTATTCTAGTAGTGACCAGGTTTGAATTCAGAGTTTTCCTTCTCCTAGACTGGTTACCTGTTAAAGAGCCCAGTGAAATAGATCACTAATTAGGCTGAGCTATTCTAGTAGTGACCAGGTTTGAATTCAGAGTTTTCCTTCTCCTAGACTGGTTACCTCTCTAATGTTAAAGAGCCCAGTGAAATAGATCACTAATTAGGACTGAGCCTATTCTAGTAGTGACCAGGTTTGAATTCAGAGTTTTCCTTCTCCTAGACTGGTTACCTCTCTAATGTTAAAGAGCCCAGTGAAATAGATCACTAATTAGGACTGAGCCTATTCTAGTAGTGACCAGGTTTGAATTCAGAGTTTTCCTTCTCCAGTCTGTCCTACTATTTATTCATAGCTGGAGAGAGGGTAGTTGGATGCATACCTTTCCCAATGTTATTAGTACTATGTGAAATGCAAACAGCCTCATCCAGGATATGAACTCTGGTTGATGAATCCATTTCTATATTCTATCTATGAATTAAATAGATAACAAAACATCTTTGAAATAACCCAACAAGGGTTGAGATGCAGTAAAGTCCAACCAACCAAACTTTTAAGAGGGTTTTTACCTGTTTTTTTAGGGTGATACACTCAGCAGAGTGTCTGTCCTGCATCCATGACGAACAAAAATCTAAAAGGACAGTAAAATCATATCCATGCATCCATGTGTTTTTCTTTTTTCTTCCCTCACCATTTCAAGCTAACTGTAAATAGTTTCTTAGAAATTAATTACACAGGATAGGTTACAAGGTAGGAGTTAGACGGCTTTAGTTGGGACCCATAAATTTTCCTGGGAACTCATTCAAAGCAAATATGTGCATCCCTGTGTTTTTCTTTTTTCTTCCCTCACCATTTCAAACTAACAGTCAATACATTTCAATAGTTTCTTAGAAATGAATTACACAGGACATGTTACAAGGTAGGAGTTAGACGGCTTTAGTTGGGACCCATAAATTTTCCTGGGAACTCATTCAAAGCAAATATGTGCATCCCTGTGTTTTTCTTTTTTCTTCCCTCACCATTTCAAACTAACAGTCAATACATTTCAATAGTTTCTTAGAAATGAATGACACAGGACATGTTACAAGGTAGGAGTTAGACAGCTTTAGTTGGGACCCATATATTTTCCTGGGGACTCATTCAAAGCAAATATGTGCACTAAATAAAAATGCTATCAGCATCACTAAGTCAGTATAGTCTAAGCCTTATCAACAGAGCAAATCAAATTTGGTATCTTTATATCATTAAACTTCTCACAGCTCATGTAGAGAGGACATACTTTAGAGTGATACAGTTAATATAGTCTAGTCCATGTCAGACTCTTCTCGTTTACAACAAACTCTGAAAATAGATAACTGTTCTTAGAACAATACAACAAAGCTACCAAAAATTTATATCAATGGTAGACGGCACCGTTTTCAAAATGTCTTTACCTCTAGCTATATTACGTTTGAAGCAACCCCAAGACATTACTACTTTATCATCTACTTATTGCTCCAAGACTTACACAACCCAGTGAAAAAAAAAAAAAAAAAAAAAAAAAAAAAGGGAAGAAGAAAAAACAACAATAAAAAGAAGTAATTAATATCCTTCATGTAAATTTCCAGAAAATAACTATAACATATTTTGACTTCCATCCAAGTCATGTGGAGGGTAGTAGTTCTCATTAGTTTTCACTAAAGTTGACCCCTTTCAGACCAAATAGGTGGTAGGCTGGGTGCCATTATAATGATGGTACTTTTATTTTACCTTTTCATTTCTTAGATTGAGTGATCACTTAGGAACAGTTAGTACTGTAAACAACCAGGGACTTGGTAAAGAAAAAGTTAAGCAATGCTGAACCTTTTCAGTAATTAGATGGGTGACCACTAAGTAACAGTAGGTACTGTAAGCAATCTAAGTCCTGTGTGTCAGAATAAGCAAAACTTAGTAAATAAAAAGTTAAGCAATGATGAACCTCTTCAGTAATTAGATGGGTGACCACTTAGTAACAGTAGGTACTGTAAGCAATCTAAGTCCTGTGTGTCAGAATAAGCAAAACTTAGTAAATAAAAAGTTAAGCAATGATGAACCTCTTCAGTAATTAGATGGGTGACCACTTAGTAACAGTAGGTACTGTAAGCAATCTAAGTCCTGTGTGTCAGAATAAGCAAAACTTAGTATATAACAAGTTAAGCAATGATGAGCCTGTTCATTAATTAGATGGGTGACCACTTAGTAACAGTAGGTACTGTAAGCAATCTAAGTCCTGTGTGTCAGAATAAGCAAAACTTAGTATATAACAAGTTAAGCAATGATGAGCCTGTTCATTAATTAGATGGGTGACCACTTAGTAACAGCAGGTACTGTAAACAATCTAAGTCCTGTGTGTAAGAATAAGCAAAACTTAGTATATAACAAGTTAAGCAATGATGAGCCTGTTCATTAATTAGATGGGTGACCACTTAGTAACAGTAGGTACTGTAAGCAACAAGGGGTCTGAGTGATTTAGGGAATAACGAATAAAGCATTGATCAGCCTGGACTGTACTTATATTTGGGGGGGGGGAGAGAAAGGGAGAGAGAGAGAAAGAGAGTGAAAGTGAAAGAAAGAAAGTGAAAGAAATAGAGAAAGAGAAAGAAAGAGAGAAAGAGAGCGAGAGAGCGAGCGATAGAAAGAGAGCGAGAGAAAGAGAGAGAAAGAGTGAATAAAAGATAAAAGTTTAAATCTTGCTGAAAACTCATCTCAACCAGGGCTGGGTTAGCTCAGTCGGTAGAGCGTTCGACTAGAAACCACAATGTTCCTAGTTCGATACCCACCCTCGCCAACTCAGCGTATGAGTAGCACAGGGATCTGTGCGGTAAAGTAAGGAGCTGATGGTAGGTGTGGCGCTCCACCTCAGATGCTAAAATAATCTCCTTGGTCTAGCGCTAGTGAAAAGGGGATAGACTCCCTCGCTGCATGGCTGAGACCGACATTAGGCCGCCCCGACAACTTTTACTTTTTTTATTATTATTTAAACCTGATATTAATAGTTAATTGAAAATATATGATTGTTTGCAAATAATAATAATAATTATGATTACCTGTAAACTATATATATATATATATATATATATATATATATAATAACTATTATATATATAATAACTATATATATAATAACTAATATATATACTATTTATATATATATATAATAACTTGCAAATTATTTGTAATAAAGAGGAATATTTGAACCCAGCGTGCCTCGTCAATAGACATATAAGTAAGTAAAGTCATCAGGGTGGCCTAATGTCGGTATCAGCCAAACAGCGAGGGAGTCTATCTCCTTTTCAATAGCACTAGACCAAGAAGATTGTTTTGGTGCCTGAGGTGGAGTGCCACTCCTACCATCACTTTACAGCACAGATCCCTGTGCTACTCATATGCTGAGTTGACGAGGGCCAGTATTAAAACCAGTAACCTTGTGATTCCTAGCCAAACGCTCTACCGACTGAGCTAAACCGTTGATATTTTATCATGCATGACAAACAAATTAATTGTTGAGAGATTTATAATTTCTCAACAGACAAACCTCAAACTGTTTGAAAAGACGTTTAACTAATAAAGCTTTTTAAAAATAAATGTTAAATAATTTAGTTAAATACAGGAAAGTAAAAAAGAATAAGGACAGTATGTCCTTAGTATTATTTGTATTATTCAGACTATTGTCCTCAACTTTATTGTTATCTGTACAATGTTTCATCCGATGTGCCCTCCGGCCTTCTTCATTTTCCGAGTCAGAGAAGGTTCCCGAGTCTGACTGAAGAAGGCCAGAGGGCACAGCGGCTGAAATTATTTAACATTTATTTTTAAAAAACTTTATTAGTTAAACGTCTTTTCAAACAGTTTGAGGTTTGTCTGTTGAGAAATTATAAATCTCTCAACAATTAATTTGTTTGTCATGCATGATAAAATATCAACGGTTTAGCTCAGTCGGTAGAGCGTTTGGCTAGGAATCACAAGGTTACTGGTTTTAATACTGGCCCTCGTCAACTCAGCATATGAGTAGCACAGGGATCTGTGCTGTAAAGTGATGGTAACAATGAAGATAAGGACTCCGAGGGGAGTGTGGGGATAATAGAAATAATATAAAATAAAAAATAAAATTAAAAAAACAACAAACTCCCATGATGCCTTGACCGGAAGAACCCCCTTTGCAACCCCTTTGCGCATGTCTAACAAAAAAAAAACTGACTCCCTAAAGTTTCATGGTGAAGATTTTTCACTGAATAAAGCTACATGGTTGTGTTGACCAGTTGAAGATGACAAGTTGATTAAATAAAATCATTATTTGAAAATAATCAACATATTCAAAATGTCCAAATGAAGTATTAGAAATAATTTGCATCAGCTTGTTTATGTTTGTCACTTTGATGTGTGGCTTTCACATAAGCAAGTGCACAATACCGATTGTATCTACGAGTAATGGTCATTAAATGCAGCGGTCAAAAATTCAAAACCAGAGGTGTGATTTGGTTTGGTTGGCTGGATTTTACGGCATGTCAACCCTTGTTGGGTTATTCTATGCCAAAGACATTTTGTTTTATTCATTCTTGGTTGGTTGGTTGGTTGGATTTTATGGCATGTCAACCCTTGTTGGGTTATTCTATGCCAAAGACATTTTGTTTTATTCATTCTTGGTTGGTTGGTTGGATTTTATGGCATGTCAACCCTTGTTGGGTTATTCTATGCCAAAGACATTTTGTTTTATTCATTCTTGGTGGTTGGTTGGATTTTATGGCATGTCAACCCTTGTTGGGTTATTCTATGCCAAAGACTTTTGTTTTATTCATTCTTGGTGGTTGGTTGGATTTTATGGCATGTCAACCTTGTTGGGTTATTCTATGCCAAAGACATTTTGTTTTATTCATTCTTGGTGGTTGGTTGGATTTTATGGCATGTCAACCCTTGTTGGGTTATTCTATGCCAAAGACATTTTGTTTTTATTCATTCTTGGTGGTTGGTTGGATTTTATGGCATGTCAACCCTTGTTGGGTTATTCTATGCCAAAGACATTTTGTTTTATTCATTCTTGGTGGTTGGTTGGATTTTATGGCATGTCAACCCTTGTTGGGTTATTCTATGCCAAAGACATTTTGTTTTATTCATTCTTGGTTGGATTATATGGCATTTCAACCCTTGTGGGTTTATTTTATGCTAAAGACGTTAATATGTATTCAAAATTTTTATTTAAACTCATTTTTTTTTTTTTTACATCCTTGGCAAATTTAATAGAATTAGAAATTGAAAAAGAAAAAAGAAAAGAAAAAAAAAGAAAAGAAACAAAAAAACAACAACTTTAAATTACAGATTGAAAGAAAAAAGATTAAAAAAAAAAAAAAGAGTCTGAATTGAGACATTGGGATAATAAATAAACTGGTTTCACTTTTTTAAAATGTATCTAATTCTAGCTTACTACCAATTGAGCCTTTGCCTTTACCATGCAACAGTTTTTCACCATTGTGTCAATCAAGGACCGATTGATAATAAAATTCTTTTGTTCACTCCCATCAATGTTTTTTTTTTATCAGTTATTTGTTAACTGAGGTCAGGCCTTTATTTACATTCTAATAAACTAGCAGCGGCTACCCGGCGTCACCTGGGTAGAAGGGGGATTTTTTAAGTTAGTCCCGCAGATCCATTATTACTGAATCATGAGTTGAATCCTCGTCGGATGCCCCATTTAAATTCCTGTATATAAAAAAAAAAATAGACCTTGCATTGATCCAGCTCCTCTGAAAAGAAATGTTAATGTCTACTATCTAAAATATCAAATGAAAACAAAATCCATACTGTTATCATTTAATTTAATTTTTTTATTTTTGCTCAAAAACCAAGCCCTGATGATATTTAATGTGTATATATATTTACTTTATCGTTAATTATTTTATTTTCGAAAATTTCCTCCAGATATACATATACACACAACTGCCCTTTATATATGTATAGATTTCCTCCGGACATACATACACACAACTGCCCTTTATATATGTATAGATTACCTCCGGACATACATACACACAACTGCCCTTTATATATGTATAGATTTCCTCCGTACATACATACACACAACTGCCCTTTATATATGTATAGATTTCCTCCGTACATACATACACACAACTGCCCTTTATATATGTATAGATTTCCTCCGTACATACATACACACAACTGCCCTTTATATATGTATAGATTTCCTCCGGACATACATACACACAACTGCCCTTTATATATGTATAGATTATTCACAATTCCCATTTACACCATTTTTATTCTCATTTGAGGGATTTCGGGTTAGCTCAGCTAGAAACCACAAGGTTCCTAGTTCGATACTGGCCCTCGCCAACTCAGCGTATGAGTAGCACAGGGACCTGTGCGATAAAGTAAGGAGCTTATGGTGGGTGTGGCGCTCCACCTCAGAAGCAAAAATGATTTCCTTGGTCTAGCGCTAGTGAAAAGGGGATAGACTCCCTCACTGATTGGCTGACACCGACTTTAGGCCACCACAACGTCTTTACTCTTTACTTACTAATAGGAACATGAGAGTGAAATATGGATATGTTTCGATTTATATTAAACCTTCATCAGGGCAATAGGAATGAAAAAGAAATTTCTTGTTTGAACAGTGATGGATGTTTTTTTTTAAATGACGTGAGTTGGCAAATGTATATTGTTTTCCTAAAATAATCTTCATACAATGACTGCTATTTACACAGTAGCATTGCAACCAACGAAGCCTTCATCATAATAACTCTGGGTTCAGGCTTGGTTTTGGGGCCAAAGCATCATTGCCACTAACCCAGAGCGCCCCAGCAGTATCTCACAATATCACCAGACTTTGTTGGTTTGTTGTCACACTGTGGGATTGCCATATCCACGCTGTTTACACAGTAGCATTGCAACCAACAGATCCTTCATCAGATGATGACTCTGGGTTCAGGCATGGTTTCAGCACCGAAGCATCATTACCACTAACCCAGAGCACCCCCAGCAGTATCTTACAATACCACCAGACTTTGTTGGTTTGATGTCACATTGTAGGATTGCCATATCCACGCTGATGTGGTTAGAGCTTTATCCTGGATCTTTTTTATGTATTTCCTCTCTCTCTCTATATATATATATATTTATTTATATATTTATTTATATATATAAGATGTAAAAGGTTACATTCCAATGATGGGAAAGTAGCTAAACTGATGAGAAGCCTCAGTAGTCCATTCCCATGAGGCTATACAACTAGTTCTTGTTTTATTAGTACAACAAATATATTATGTTTAATCATAGCATAGCAAATATCTTATTATTATTATAATGGAGATTGTGTGTTAGTCTGTAACCAAAACTATCACTACTCATGTCACAATTCCCTTAGTTATTTACATCACATTCTCCATGATTTTATTTTTATTTAAGCCTCAATTATTAATAAAATTGTTTTCCGTTATTAATACTCTTGACCATATCTACATACTATTAACATACAATTGTATTTATATTTACAACAAAATAGCGGTTTACAGTGTGAACAGGAAGGCTAATTTGCACATTGATATTAAAAATTTGATTTTAATAAATATGTGCTTGGTATTATTGATTTCTAATTGTTTGGTTTTATCTTAATGACTATGAGGAAAAATTTCTTCAATAAATCTTAAAAGAAATCCATTAACAAGAAGAAATAACTGTAATTTTATTATTTACTTCCAATTTAACTAAATAGTTAAGTTAGGAAAATTTAGTAATGAAAGATGGGAGTGACGGAAGAGTAAGTTTCAGTTGTTCTATATTTTGAATATACCCACTTCTGTTTCAAATCTTTTTATCTGTATTCTTATTTAATTTCATTATATTAAAATGTAGATACTTGCACCCTATGGAGGGTGTATGTATTTGCTAGTAATGATAATCTGTTTAGTTGAGAAATGCTAAGTGCTGCGGTGATGAAATTTCTCATTACTCTTTATTGAAACAAATTGTGAAACATTATATACAACTAAAAAAAAACAGAAGTATTTCGGACCAAGTAACCCATAAGCACCCCAAATCATCAACTTAATGAAAGGTTCATATTTTAACTCATCACCAATAACTTCCGCTTCCAAATTTTTGTAAACAAATGATTTTAATCAGAAATTTTTGGAGATGTTGAACTTCTGATAAATTAAATAAACAGATGGTTGATACTTGTAATCAAAATAAAATTCAATAGCAAAATCTTTTTTTTTAAATAAATACTTTTTAATCAGAAGTTTATGAGTATTTTTCAACACTTACGAGGATTTAAAAAAAGACGAAAGACGTTTTTATACTAAAATAGTTTTTACTTAATCAGAAGAGAAATGCAATTATGTTTATTTAAATAAAAATACAGTTTTTATTTGCAAAATATTTTCATGTTTATTTAAATAAAAGGATGTTGCTCAGAAATGGTATCACACAATTTGTTTTTTTCAGATACAATATAATTGCAAAAAATCATCTGTTAGTTTTATTTTCAAATATTTGAAAGTCGAAGTTACCGGTGATGAGTTAAAATATGAACCTTTCATTAATTTGATGATTTGGGGTGCCTATTGGATACTTAAAGGGCTGGGTTAGCTCAGTCGGTAGAGCGTTCGGCTAGAAACCACAAGGTTCCTAGTTCGATACCGGTCCTCGCCAACTCAGCGTATGAGTAGCACAGGGATTTGTGCGGTAAAGTAAGGAGCTGATGGTAGGTGTGGCGCTCCATCTCAGATGCTAAAAAACAATCTCCTTGGTTTAGTGCTATTGAAAAGGGGATAGACTCCCTCGCTGACTGGCTGATACCGACTTTAGGCCGCCCCGTCGACTTTACTTACTTTTTTTTATTGGTTACTTGGTCCAGTATTTCTAACAATTCACTCACCAAAAGAATCTAGAGTCAGGAATATTTCCAAGCTGGTTGGCTGGATTTTATGGCATGTCAACCCTTTTTTATTTAATAATTTATTTATTTCTATATATTGACATTTCTAATCCAGTAAAATCTTGTGCCGAAATTTTCAAAATTCAATTATTCCCCAAAATCTAACATTAAATCATCTTACATGAATAGGAATAAGAATAAGAAATTTTATTTATCAATAGTAGGTACAAGTTATAAAGAATAATCAAAGTGTAAAGACATTGATTTTCACGACTTTAAGAAGGAAAATATTCTATCAACAAAATTAACGAAATCTATTTTGAATAATTCAAACTAGACTGACCGAACGAACGAGAATTTTCTTGCTAAAAATTGTTGACCAAAGCATTACAATTATTTTCTACGGCGACGAGTATACAGACCGAAAGATAGCCAAAAGAATGAAATAACAAGCCAAAATGTCAGTAAAAAGGAAGCCATGGGTAGCAGCGTGGTGGATGTGAGAAACGGCAGATGATCCCATACTGGGACAATGGCGGGGCTCATATGATGCTGGGTCGAGGAACCTTAAAAGGGGTCAACGGCCAGGATCAAAAGGAAACTACTGCTCCTCATCTCTAAGACTAGCGCCTATTGATGAGTCAACAGCCACCGATAGATATCCATGACATCGAAACAATCCAAAATCCACGTACGTTGATCAGCTCTGTGAGGATGCAGGATGCTGCATAGAGGACCTCCCGAGAATGATGAGCGATAGTGACGGATGGAGAGAGATTGTCATGGATATCCGCGCTGAAAGCGCGACATGATGATGATGATGATGATAAAGAATAAGTAAAAGAAAAACTTTATTTTTGTTAAACTACTATTGAAGGGAGGCCATGCCTAATAGCGTGAAGCTAAGCCCATGGACATGACCACACAGTGCCTGAGGTGCCCCCCTTGAGGGGGGCATGCTGATGGGATCTACGCATTTTTTGCAGCTGCCACCCATGAGTTTCGGCCCATGGGTGGTCCCATATTAATAGGGCCTTATGAATATAAACCATTTACAGCTAATCCACATTTTTTTTTTGTATTTTTTTTAATGGGCATGTGGTGTAATGGTTAAAGTCATAGGAAATGGACTTGTCGACCCAAGTTCAAATCCTGGACATAGCTACAGTTCGCATGGCATTAATACCAGTCTAGGAGAAGGAAAACTCTGAATTCGAACCGGTTAAATTTCTGCTTGGGGTGGTCACTACTAGAATAAGCTCAGTCCTAATTAGTGGTCTATTTCACTAATTTTTAGTTACCAGAAGACGGAAAAAAGTTTCAGGATGGTTGGCTGGTTGGAATTTTATGACATGTCAACCCTTGTTGGGTTATTTTATGCCAGACATTTTATTTTATTCATTCTAGTTAGGTATCTGATTAAAAATTAAAAAAAAAAAAACCGTTATTTTTTAACTATTTTTTTCTATTTAACTTATACATGGGACTCTAACATGTACTACCCCCCCCCCCGAAAAAAAACAAACTGTGGGGTGTGAAATACTACACCCTAGTCAGATCAACAGCCTAAAAGTTTATCAGTTTTAAATACAAATAAAAAAAAAAAAAAATTTAAAAAAACCAAACAATAACACCAAACACTGGTCAGTCTAACTTCCAACTGTCTGGTAATTTATGAGGAAGTGCGTCCCGGTCTCCTGCCTCAAAAATTGCTACCCAATGACTATCAAAATAACAACCCCAGCTCGTCATAATTCTTGTTTATTTATCGTAATTTGTCGTAATTCTTGTTTAGATATGAAGATGGGTATATAGTTTGGAATAGACTGAGATAGATAGATAGATAAACAAACAAAATAATATAGATAGATATGAACAAATGGAGATAGATATTTTCGACAAGTAAATGTATTGGGGAGGAGGGGGTCGCATCTTTTTTTGTCGTAATTCTTGTTTATTTAAACTAAAAACAAGACATTAAACAAACATGAATAAAAAAAATTCTTAGTATTTAAAGTAATATAGATAAAAATGAACAAATTGAGATAGATAGATAGATATGAAGATGGATAGTTTTGAATAGACTGAGCTGGGTCGTTATTTTAATAGTCACCGGGTAGCAATATTTGAGGCAGGAGACCGGGACACACTTCCTCATAAATTACCCTGTCTGGTACAGAAATCAGAATGTTAAATTACAAATTTAGCAAGTATGTAAACAAAATTAGTGTGACATTAGTAGACAGTGGTTGTCGTTTGGATTCATTCTTGTTTGTCATGTTAATGAAGAAAGGAAAATTTTTCCTTTTCTTTTTACATTTTTCTATGCATTAACATTTTTATACAATAAATCACATGATCAACTGTAGAAGTAAAAAAAGAAAAAAAAAAAAAAAAAAAAAAAAAGAAAAAAAAGAAAAAAAAAGCAATATGTAGACTTTCCGATCATGCTGTACATTAATCTACAGGGTGGTCCGAAAGTCTTGTCACCCCCTTACATATTGTTTTAACTTTCATTATTTTTTGTTTTAATAATATAATATATAAGTTATGGAATTATTTTACCTCTAAAAAAAGCAATATGTAGGGGTGACAAGACTTTCCGACCATGCTGTACATTAATCTACAGGGTGGTCCGAAAGTCTTGTCACCCCCTTACATATTGTTTTAACTTTCATTATTTTTTGTTTTAATAATATAATATATAAGTTATGGAATTATTTTACCTCTAAAAAAAGCAATATGTAGGGGTGACAAGACTTTCCGACCATGCTGTACATTAATCTACAGGGTGGTCCGAAAGTCTTGTCACCCCTTACATATTGTTTTAACTTTCATTATTTTTTTTTTTAATAATATAATATATAAGTTATGGAATTATTTTACCTCTAAAAAAAGCAATATGTAGGGGTGACAAGACTTTCCGACCATGCTGTACATTAATCTACAGGGTGGTCCGAAAGTCTTGTCACCCCCTTACATATTGTTTTAACTTTCATTATTTTTTATTTTGATAATAGATATGAATTATGCAATTATTTTACCTTTCAAAAAATAAGTAAATGAATAAAGTGTGTCAAGACTTTCAGAGCAACCTGTATAATAAAAACAAAACGACATAAAAATACAAAAATAAATTCAAAATGACATCCCATGTTTCATTAGAAGAATTATCTGTTTTATATTTTCATATAGATATTTAACATACCATATTTTGGTTTGGTTTATGGCACATCAACAACAGTGGGTTATTTAATTCCAACAGAAATAGAGGTAGAATAATCAATACCCTATTTAAGAAGTAAGTCCGTGTGTGAGTATGATCCAAAAGTTTTTGAAATTTTTAACAGCTGACTCAATTCAGTGTAATATGAATCTTTGTATTCTCCGTGGAATTTTAAAAAATTCCAACAATCCTTTTTTGCGGACAGTGGAAATTGTTATGAATATTTAAGTAAATTAAGATTTTCCAAACTTTTGGGGTAACAGCTTATACAACAACATTCTGGAAATTTCTTTAAATTTTTGCATAGTTAGCAATAAGGTCCTCTGTAACTAACATAGTATATATATCCAACATATCTAACTCTGGTTTCGATCGGGGAGTCCAGTGGCTTCGGCCCTGGAACGTACAAACTAACATTGTTGATCCCAGGGGGCCATCACCCTTTGATTTAAAGGGGCAGGGCTGGGTGTATTGCCCAGTGCCTGAGGTGCCCCCTTTGAGGGGGCATGCTGATGGGATCTACGCATTTTTTGCAGCTGCCACCCATGAGTTTCGGCCCGTGGTTGGTCCCATATTAATAGGGCCTTATGCCTAACCCGTACATGTAGGGTATGTGGTAAATATCTAGTTAGTTACCAATAAAGTGTTTTGCAGCTAACAAAACTTGTACTACTAGGGTAGAGTGGAAAGTTTTGCGATATTTTTGTTGGTTGATTTGATTTTATGGCATGCCAACTCTTGTTGGGTTATTCTATTCATTCTTGATGGTTTCTCATTTTTTGGGGGTAATTTATGAGGAAGTGCGTCCCGGTCCCCTGCCTCCGAAATTGCTGCCCGGTGAATTTTAAAATAACAACCCCAACTATCGGCGCCACAGCGGTGTTACTTGAAAGAAAACAACCAGCTTAGGGCGTTAAATGTATTTGAGGGGAGGGGGGCTCTTTTTTTGTCTTAATTCTTGTTTATTTATTTTTTCCATTCGATATCTATCTATCTATCTATCTCAGTCTGTTCAAAACTATCTAAACAAGAAATATGACAAATTTCTATAAATAAACAAGAATTACGACAAAAAAAGAAAAATAAGAATTATGACAAAAAAAGGTTTAATGTTTTTTCCTTTCAAATGGTAATTCACACTTCACACACTTTCTTCCAAACAGACAGACAAAAACAAACAACAAAGTCAAAAAAAAAAAAAAAAAAAAAATATTTAAAAAAATATTTACCAGAATCCTGAGAGCTGGCTGCTTCTCCTTCAAGATCACTCTTTATGATGGTTCTGTCTAATTTCTCTACTGGCGAGTTCATTACTGTTCCAACCTCTGAATCAGTGTCTGGAACATAGCCTGAAAAGAAACAAAAACAACAACCACAATTCATTAATCTGTATTGAGAAATTTAAGTAATAAATTACTTCCTAATGAGAATATATAGGGACAATAGAAACCCAATTAAGAAAATTCAGGTCTTGACTAAATCTCTAATTCATTGATATATATATGATTAACAAGGTCACTTGGTATTGTTCAGGATCATCAGTAATTTTAATAGGCTTATTAAGTAATAATCATAGCACTAATACTTTTGGGAAAGGTATGTCTCTTATTATTCTCCCTCCAGCTACAGGTAAATAGTAGGGCAGACTGGGCTCTTTAAGCTTGGTTAGGCCACCAAGTCTAAAAGAAGGAAAACTGTGAATTCAAACTCCCCTTAAACAATTGACCTTGTGTCACATCCTGATTGTGGTGGAGGGGTTGGGTAAATACATACAAAGATGGGTTATTTCCTATAAGTCTAACATAAACACAGGAGAACCACTCATGACTGATAAATTATTAATTTATTTATTGATCTACTAGGAAAAAAGAAGACGGTTTAGGGTTAGGGTTTAGGGTTAGTTTAATGGGAAAATAAATAAATAATTTATCAGTCAAGAGTGGTTCCCCTTTGTTTATGTTAGACTTATAGGAAATAAGCCAAAGAGGGATAGATCTAGTGGTTGAAATTCCAAGTGCATTGAATAGTAATGCAGTTAAATGGGATTTATTTATCTTTTGTGATACAAAAAAAATGTATAGGAAAATTTTGTGGGAAATATCAAAACAAACTCATGAGAATAAGAGGAAAAAAAAAACCTGTTTGATTGGGAATATTTATTTATCATATAAATGTAATACATGAATTTGTAAACATTTTTCTAAGGTTCAGTAATTTAAGCTTTTGTGCTGCGGAGAGAGAGAGAGAAAAAAAAAAATGGAGCTTTTGTTAGATACATATTTCACAGGTAAAATATTTTCATTTAATCTATTAATAATGGAGATTCGCTTCCAGTTTTTGTCTGTAACAAAAACTACATCACTGCTTACATCACATTACCCAAAATCGTCATAACATAGAATAAATACACTCAAAATTTGAACATGCAACATTAGACAGTCCTTATTGTTTTTTTAAAACAAGTTTTAATAAATACATGACTGGTATTATATATCTATATATAGTTTGTTTTATTTTAATACATATTTAAAGTTTACATTTTAAATTGTTTTATTTTTTAATCCTTTAATGAATTTGATGATTTTTCTTACTTAGGGTACAAACTCGCTGACATTGAATTTTTTGCTCCCATCACTCAGGCAATATGTTTCAAAAATCTATTTTTACATCGCCTGGAGGGCGTTTTTTTATTTTGTTCTAGTTTAGATAATATAGGATTTTAAAGTATTAAAAAAAAAAAAACAAAAAAAAAAAAAAAAAACACAACAGTACACGCCAACTCAGTGCATTAGTAGCATAGATTGGATAATCTGATCTGTGCAGTAAAGTCGGGAGCTGACAGTAGGTATGGCGAACCACCTCAGCAAGAACAATCTCCTTGGTCTAGTGCTAGTATATTCAGCTGATACTAATAATAGGCCACTCAGCTAACTTAACCTTTTTAACCATATATAAGTATATAAGTATATAAATATGTCTACCTTTCTCTCCATATACTGTAGGATTAATTTCCTCATATTTTTCCCATAAATAATATATATTCATATATATCATTAGTGTGTATGGTTGGCATTATTATACTAGAAAAAGCGGTAGTAATTCAACGTACAGTGTTATTAGAAGAGTGCTCAATATCTATGATAGAGTGTTGATAGATGAATGAATGAACAAATGAAAGGTTTAGCTTTTATTTATTTATATGGGAACAATATTTGCAACCAATGGTTTCCTGCTAACGCATTCGTCAGGTAAACGAAATAGTTTTTTTTGAAAATGAAAGAAATGGTGTAAATGGTTAGATGTGTGCGTTTTTTAACTGTATTCTCATGTTGCATGTTTACGTGATGTCGAATGCGCCTTTTTGTTTGTACATGTGCGTATGTTGTCATGCACATGTGTGAAGACTGTAATGTTATACGCGTGTCTGCATATGAATACGCGTATTTGTGTTTGGTATTCTTGGTTACGTATGTTTTGTGCGATTGATATAATGTATTTTTATTACGGTGTTAATAATAATGGTTGTGTTATGTAGTGTGTTATTGATGCAATGTGAACATTATATTTGTATATTATTGTACAATAATATCATACAAATTTTTCTTTTTCATAGACTGGTTGCGAAACCAAGGTTAAAGAGCCCAGTCTTCCTTACTATTTACCCATAGCTGGAGAGAGAGAGAGAGGGGGAGAGAGAGTAGTTGGATGCATATATTTCGCAAAGGCTATAAAAAATGCAACAAGCTTTGTCCAGGATTTGAACCCTTGTTGCAGTATCCATTTTTTACAATGATAACAATTATACAATGGGTGCTCTCCATCAGCTCTGGCAGAAGGGGCTTGGCAAGTACAAATATGGAGGTGGGTGGTGTAATGGTTAGAGTCGTAGGAAATGGACTTGTCGATTCGAGTTCAAATCCTAGACAAGGCTGTTTGTATTTCACATAGCACTAATACCCTTGGGAAAATTATTAATCCAAATATTCTCCCTGAAGCTATGGGTAAATAGTAGGACAGACTGGGATCTTTAACCTTGGATAGGTAACCAGTCATTGAGAAGGAAAACTCTGAATTCAAACCTGTTAAACTACACTTAAGAAATTGACCTTGTGCCACATCCTGCTCGTGCTGAGCAGCTGGTAAATATATACATATAAAAACCGTTGTCGGGGCGGCCTATTGTCGGTATCAGCCAGACAGCAAGGGAGTCTATACCCTTTTCACTAGTGCTGGACCAAGGAGATTATTTTAGCATCTGAGGTGGAGCACCACACCTACCATCAGCTCCTTACTTTACCACACAGATCCCTGTGCTACTCATAAGCTGGATTGGTGAGGATCGGTATAGAACTAGGAACCTTGGGATTCCTAGCCGAACGCTCTATCGAGTGAGGTAAATATATTTATTATCTACAATGATAACCATTACACAAGGGTGCTCTTTGTCAATCCAGCTGTACCCTGCTTCAAAATTGACCTTGTGTCGTTTCCTGCCTGTGGCGGAAGGGGCTTGAAAAGTATATACATATAAAGTACGTTTGAATTTGATGATTGTGTTTTAGCATAATTTTTGAATATTTCATGATGACTATTGAAGATTTAGATAAAATATACAAACGTGTTTGACACTTTGATTTAATATTTGAAAAGGATTCCATAACAAAGAGGCTAGAAATAGAGTGATTCAAGGTGGAAGAAGAAAAAATAAAGCAAAAAGTAGAAGGAGAAAGAGGAGGAAGAGAAGAAGAAGAAGAAGGTAAGAAGAAGAAAAAGAAGAAGAAGAAGGTAAGAAGAAGAAAAAGAAGAAAGAAGAGAAGAAAGAGAAGAAAGAAGAGAAGAAAAAGAAAAAGAAGAGAAGAAGAGAAAGAGGAGGAAGAAGGTAAGAAGAAGAAAAAGAAGAAAGAAGAGAAGAAAGAGAAGAAAGAGAAGAAAGAAGAGAAGAAAGAGAAGAAAGAGAAAAAGAAGAGAAGAAGAAAAGAAGAGAAAGAAGAAGAAGAAGAGAAGAAAGAGAAAAGAAGGTAAGAAGGAAGAGAAGAAGGAGAAAAAGAAGGAGCAAGGAGAAAAAGAAAAAGGAGAAAAAGAAGGAGAAAAGAAGAAGGAGAAAAAGAAGAAGAAGAAGAAAAAGAAGAAGAAGAAAAAGAAGAAGGAGAAGAAAAAGAAGAAGGAGAAAAAAGAAGAAGGAGAAAAAGAAGAAAAAAAAGAAGGAGAAAAAAAGGAGAAGGAGAAAAAGAGAAAAGAAGAGGAGAAAAAGAAGGAGAAAAAGAAGGAGAAAAAGAAGAAGAGAAAAAAGAAGAAGAAAAAAAGGAGAAAAAGGAAGAAAAAGAAGAAGGAGAAAAAAAAGGAGAAAAAGAAGAAGGAGAAAAAGAAGGAGCAAGGAGAAAAAAAGAAGAAGAAAAAGAAGAAGGAGAAAAGGAGAAAAAGAAGAAGAAAAGAAGAAGGAGAAGGAGAAAAAGAAGAAATGAGAAAAAGAAGAAAGTAAAAGGAGAAAAAGAAGGAGAAAAAGAAGAAGAAGTAAAAGAGGAGAAAAAGAAGGAGAAAAAAGAAGGAGAAAAAGAAGAAGGAGAAAAAGAAGAAGGAGAAAAAGAAGAAGGAGAAAAAGAAGAGGAAGAAAAAGGAGAAAAAGAAAAAGAAGAAGAAGCAGCAAGAAGACTTATAATTATAATCTGTACACAAAAGTTTTAATTTGCAATTCTGAAGATGAAAGATTAGAAGGAGAAAAAAAAAAAAAAAGAAAAAAAGAAAAAGAAACTAACAAATATATTCTTGTTCACAATCTCACACATTTGCAGAAGCAAACATATATGTCCTGTCAATACACATGTTTATTTATACAGTAAGTAAAGAATGTAAGCATAAATTACATTTGTCTCATAATAAACAATAGTGTATCTATCATACATGAAAGACTTTATACAACAAACATTTCTCAGGTAAGTAGTTAAGCCGTCTGAGTATCAGCCGGAGAGCGAAGGAGTCTATCCACTTTCCTATAGAATTAGACCAGGGGTCGACAATCCCCAGCCTGCAGACCATATCTGGCCCGCAAACTTAACAGCTGGACTATCCAATTAGTATCATATAGAAATATAATAGATCAATTCAGGTTAACCCTTTAAGAAGACCATAGGCAAAGATTTTTTTTATTTATTTAACCCTTCAAAATAAAAATAAAAAACAAAAATAAAAGCTTTTTGGACAGAGCAATTTTAGTCTGAGAAAATTTATTTACAATATATTTAATACCATGCCCTTCACCGAGACACTTGCATAGCCAATTGGCCCCTCTCTCTCTCTAAAAAGGTTGCTGATGCCTGCGTTAGAGCAAAGAAATTGTTTTTGCTGAGGTGGGCGCCACACCTACCATCAGCACCCCACTTTATTGCACAGTTCAATTCTCATTGGGCTCCTCCATACTTCTGGCCTTGTGCCACATCTAGGCTAGGTTTAGTAAATAACTATATTCTTTAGATCTTGTAACATTTTTTGTAACATTTTTTAACATTTTTTGTAACATCTTGTAACATTTTTTTCCTCAGAGTTATTTAGTTTAGTAAATAACTATATTCTTTAGATCTTGTAACATTTTTTAACATTTTTTGTAACATCTTGTAACATTTTTTTCCTCAGAGTTATTTAGTTTAGTAAATAACTATATTCTTTAGATCTTGTAACATTTTTTTCCTCAGAGTTATTTTAAAAATTTTTATTTATTTATGTATCTTTTTAAATGTTCTTTATAAAATGGGTGTGTGTTTTTTCATTTGTTATAATTCTGTTTTTAAAAGTGAATTCATTGCTCTCTCTCAGACAAAGTCACTAAAATTTGTAATATGCAACAATACAGGAAAATATAGAAACATTAAAAAAATAGTTTACATTTGGTTTTTTTTTCTTAAATCAAAAACTCAATCAGTCAAGCGAGAAATGAAATGAGTATATTTTTCAGAATTTTTGAGATGAGGCTTGATAATTCATATTATTTGGATTATTCAGACTATTGTCCTCATATTTATTGTTATATACACTATTTCTCTGAATTTTTAAGATGAGGCTTGATAATTTGGATTATTTGGATTATTCAGACTATTGTCCTCATCTTTGTTATCTACACTATTTCTCTGAATTTTTAAGATGAGGCTTGATAATTTGTATTATTCAGATTATAGTAGATGAGGGCAATAGTCTGAATAATCCAAATTATCAAGCCTCATCTAAAAAAATCAGAGAAATAGTGTAGATAACAATAAAGATGAGGACAATAGTCTGAATAATTAAAATGATACTAATTATCAAGCCTCATCTTAAACATTCAGAGAAATAGTGTAGATAACAATGAAGATGAGGACAATAGTCCGAATAATCCAGATAATCCAAATTATCAAGCCTCATCTCAAAAATTTGGAGAAATAGTGAATATAATAATAAAGATGAGGACAATAGTCCGAATAATCCAAATAATCCAAATTATCAAGACTCATCTCAAAAAATCAGAGAAATAGTGTAGATAACAATAAAGATGAGGACAATAGTCCAAATAATCCAAATAATCCAAATTGGATCCAGTAATAAAAATTACACAAGATATAAATTCATTTTTATTTTGCATTGTGAAATTTCCATGACAACATGGATGAGAACTATAAATGGATGAAGACAAACAGACTTGGCTCTGAATAAAGAAAAAAAAAATCAATTAACTTGGGAATCCTTAGAATTTTTATAGACAAGAATAAGATGGCATATATATATATATATATATATATATATATATATATAAAAAGGATGCCATATAAAAATTAAATTAAATTTAGGTTAGGACCAAGAAAAAAAAATTAAAACGATGAACAACTACATTTATTATTTCCTTTTGTATTCATGTGATATTTATAAAGTGATATGTTATTCCAGATGGAATTCATAGGCAAAGTTACCAACTTGGAATAGCATTTTATTATATAACTTTCAAAAAATCTTTATCTGAAATACATCATTGCGGATTTTTAAAACAAATTATTAATTCAGAAATAATTGGAATATTTTGTCATTGCAAGAAAAGTTCAGCTTACAAAATAAGCAAAATAAAATTAGTGCCTTATCAGAAATATTTTACTTTCATCCTTAAATATTGTTAAGAAGTAGACATTCAAATTTGTTCTTCTCATTAACTTGAAAGATTATTTTAAAAAAAAACAAAAAAACATAACTCTCTTCCTGTTAGATTACAAGTTTCAGCAATTTTGAGAATTTCTAGAATACACTAAATTACCAACTTGGAATAGCGGAAATATTTGCATATTGGTCAGATAAAATTCTAACCACTTTTATAAAAGAAAAAACCCAAAGTCATTTATTAGCTGGAAGCGATGCAGGAAGTACGTACACCTATGTTGGATGCAAGCTGAGACATGATCAATCTTGGCCGGGTCACTTTAGCGAGGGGGGTGGGGTATGATGTTGAAAATACCCGAAACCCCCCAATGAACATCAATGATGACACATCCAACTGAATCTTTAAAATTTATTTTATAAAATTGTGATCATTTTCATTTTAGAATAAAGTTTAAGGTTTGCAAACTAATTTTTATAAGCAGCTTTTTTAAAATTTTTTTTTTTACCCTCACTACATCTCCTGGTGCATACACATACATTTGTGTGTTTTACCAGGGGGAAAAAAAAAGAAAGAAAGAAAAAATCTCTGTTGAATTTTGGAAAATTCCCACCCACTTGAGTTTTGGGAATTAACACCAATTCCTCAATTCTTCCATAACATTTCTTGGACACTTTAATTTTCATCTTTTTTTCTTTCTATGAATATATTTTTTTCCTTTATTTTTAATCACCACCCAAATATTTTCATCTTATTCTTTCATAAATACACTCTTAATTATTTTCAGAAATTCTCTCCAAAATACTCCATTGACACCTTCAATGTCATCTTTTTTTTATCCCCTGGTGCATATACACACACATACTTATGTGTTTTTACTAGAGAAAGAAAAAAAAAAAAAAAGAAAAAGGGTATCTTGTATTTTTGAAAGTTACATTAAAATAACTGGACCATATAACCTTTAGGCACCCCTTTTTGATCTCGATTAAGAAAGGACATGTTTTTCATTTACACCGTCAATATCGGGTTAGGGTTAGGTTTATAATTTTTTTTTTAAATCTAAAAATCGTCTGTTAAAACAACATATTATAATGTATTATATTATATTGTAATATAATTATTGTAGATGGAATAATATTTTATACCATCATAATATATTATATTATCAATATTATAATGTATTATATTATATTGTAATATAATTATTGTAGATGGAATAATATTCTATTCCATCATAATATATTATATTATTAATAAAAAGTTAATAAAAACTGATGTATTGTTTCAATTTAGAATTTAAAACAATCTACAAAGCTTTGGCTGAATATTACCATTTTTACATAAGTATGTACGTGGAGAAATGTAGACAAATATGGGATGTTGCAATGGATGGAAATTTATTATTGATCAATGTTTTGATATTTGAAGTTAAAACGGTCAAAATACAGAGAATTTTGAATCGTTCGAAAAAATAATTAAAAAAAAAAATTATTTGAGAATATAAATAATTGTATCAAAGACAAACTTATAGATTCTATCTTAGGGTACAAACAGACAGACAGACAGACAGACAGACAGTGATTAAAACCAGGCTAAAAGCATGATAAGTGTAACCCCAAAGACCAAACTTTTTAGAACTTATTTTTTCAATGCAGGTATCATTGGGGACCAAGAAAAGTTTTGGTAAACAGATAAAACCCTAGCCCATTTAATAAAACTTTTTTCATCCTCCATTGATAGACACATGGAAAAAAATTAGGTCTAGTATCAAAAAAAAAAAAGAAAAACAAAGGAATAAGCAAAGAAAAAAAAACGATTGTGCTTTTATCATTAAATAAAATTAAGAGTAGACCAGGTTAAAAGTATGGTAATTCAAAGCCCAACTATTTTAGATTTTATTTTTCTGATGTAAGTATCATTGGGGAACAAGAAAAGTTAACATCATGCACAGGACTCATAATTAGTCGAGGCTTGTTCACTACCGATTATGAGTTTTTCGGGTTTTTAAAAAAAATTTTTTTATCATTATTTCTGAAATCACCCAATTCAATATTTGTTTGTAAATTTTCTTGAACACACACATCATACATACATACATACATACATATATATATATATAAGGACCTAAATGTCAGACACTACCTACCTAAGTTTCACTCAAATAGCTCTTCAAGATAATTATTTGAGTACAACCTAGGTAGGTAGTGTCGGACTCATTTAGGTCCTTATAATTATGCTCTATTTAGCGTATTGAGCACTTTTTAAATATATAACTTAATAAACTCTTTCGGTGTTTTTTTTTTTTTTCCATTTGGCCACTACATTACGATACTGATAATTATTTTCACAAAGTACAGGTGTGTTGATCTATTCTTTCTTTTTTTTTTTTTCTTTCTTTTTCCCCAGATATCAGTTTGAACATTTTTTATTATTTTGAAAACCGAGTTATCAGGGTTTTTTTTTTTACACTGGTAGAGTTTATAAATTATATATATATTATATATATATTATATTACATACTGTCGGATTCACTTCCACTTTCTCTTCACATATATGTGTGTGTGTGTGTGTGTGTCCATTCAATAAAAGTTTAAGATCTTTCCTTTCTTGGTTGCTCTAAGAACTTTTCATTTTCTTCCTTCTACTAAAAATGCTGCAAATATTTGACAGGTTAATTGCAACTCCTACCTGCTAATACAACAGGTAACATTAATAATAGGGAAAAGAAAAGAAAGACAAAAAAAGATGTTGCCATGGCAATAGACATACCTCAGTTTCACCTGGAAAACATCATGACATCAGGTAAATATCAGGTAAAAAAAGTGGGCAAAATCTTAAAAAAAAAGTAATTACAACTTGTAGTATTTTCCGTTCAATTTAAACGAGACTATGTCCAAAAATTGAGGAGTATCCTGGATATATGTATATGTACTATATATGTATTTGTTTTCTATATATGTATTATATGTATTTATATATTATAATTATATATATATATATATATATTATATTATTATTATTATTACTTGCTGTCCATCGTATTCG
>CM042179.1:39529357-39536862 GCA_023376005.1 Doryteuthis pealeii
TCACATTTTTTATTGGGAATCTGAATAAAAATAATTCCAGCATGTTTTCCCGTGATTTATTAAATTCTCAAAATTTCAGAAAAAAAAAAAAAAAAAAAAAAAAAAAAATTAAATGTTATTTATTTATCTATTCAAACAATTCAACAAGATCATAGTATAACAAAATCAGTAACAAAAAACTTCTGGACATTTTTTTAAGAAACTATGTAGCAGACTAGTTGTGTTAGAATTGCCTCCCTTTCATTCATTTTAAAAATTCTATTTATTCCATTAACAATGAAAAATGAAAAAATTCAGATATATCTAAATTTCTGCGAGATGATGAATCTAAAATTTTTTTTTTTTTTTTAGAAATTAACAGGTACGTATATATTAGTAATACTTGTTATATTTTTGAATTTATATCAAGCCAAGAAAAAAAAAAAATTGACCGAATGATAGCTCGTAACTCGGAAAACTCGAAAGCTGTGGCACTCGTAGAACAAGGGACCCCTGTAATATTTTTCTTTGGTATAATAAATTTGGAAACTTAAATGACTTGGTGAACATAAGCGTATCTGAAGCTCGCTTGTGCCTCAAATTTTAACTCTCAACACAAAGCAAAAAACCCAACTGAGTGACAGTTCATAACTCATTAAAAACCTTATAAGTTTCAAAACTCATAAGACAAGATACCACAGTACTAAATATGTTTTTATCTTAGAATATATCTTATTATAATGGAGATTGTGTGTTTGTCTGTCTGTAACCGAAACCATATCACTACTCAAGTCACAATTCCCTTAGTTATTTACGTCACATTCTCCATGATTTTATTCTTATTTAAACCTCAATTATTAATAAAATTGTTTTACATTATTAATAGTGTTCACCATATCTACATACTAGTAACATGCAATTGTATTTATATGAAGGTTCTTATACACAGAGAGGCGAAATATTAATTGATGGAAATTTTGGGTGTTGTTTTATCCACTTTTTCCACAAATTTTAATTGCACACACACGTGTGTTTGTGTATGTGTGTGGAGAAAAGTAGACAAACAGGGGATATTGTATTGGATGGATGTTTATTATAGGTAGTACAATATACTGTGTTTGTCTACTTTTCTTCACATACTGTCAGATTGACTTCTTCTTTTTACTCCCATATATATATATATATATATTTAATGATTTATATATATATATATATATATATATATATATAAATTTGATGGATTTTCTGGTGAGATTTTGTTGGATTATTCATTCTAACTGTGACTGTCTGATGAGACTGAACTGGGGAGTTTTAGAAATTTCTTTAAATTTCTAAAAGCCTTTTAAGTTTTGGTTGAAATAAATTTATTACAGAACGACGGTTTATTAAGTTTTTCCTTCCTTTCAAAGGTAAATATTGCTCTGTATTTAATCTTAAAAAGATTATTATGCATTGAGCTCTCTAGGGATTTATAAAAATCTCTGTATTTGCACCTACTAAAATATAGATTATTATGCATTGAGCTCTCTCTAGGGATATTAAATCCTTGTATTTGCACCTACTAAAACATGCAATATAATTATACAGTGAGATTTTGAAGATTCCATATAGAATCATCCCTTACAACCAGTTTGGGATACCTTACACACACACACACACACACACACACACATTACATTATATGTATATATATATATATATATATATATATGAAATTTAACATTTTGAAAAAACATATGATGTTTGTTATGTGATTGCTGACAGATCTTTTTTGACCAAATCGATAAGTTGGTCTTCATCAAAGTAGATGGGAAGAAAGATATCTGTTAAAAAGACTGTTTACAAAAAACAAACGCTGAATTCAACCGCTGAAATTTAAAAAAATGTTCTGTTTTAAAAATAAAATAAATTTTATTTTTAATTTTTAAAAATCAGAAGCATTATAGTTTATAATAAAACTCAAAAGAGTTTGTTGTAAAAATATATAAAAAATGTAAAGTGGGTATCAAAATAGTATAGTATATATTTCAGCTGTTAAAAATATACAAGTCCACATTGTAATTTGAAGAAAGATGTTAAGAGTTCCAAAATTTACTTGTGTCATACTGTCGGATTAATTTCCATCTATTTTCATATATATATATATATATATATATATATATATATATATATATAATGAAAACATTTTAAAAGATTAAAAAATCATTTTCATGACTTATATTTTCCACGTGTTTTTTTTTCTTGTAGTTTTTAGAAGTTAGACTTTGAGAAGACTGCACATTATAAGTTAGAAGATAAATATTTATACAAGAAATAGCACAATAAAATTGGACATTACACAGTTTGATATGATACATTTTAGTTTAAAATTAGATGGAGCCAAATTCCCAGATATAGTTGTCTGTTGTCTCATCTTGTATTCATATATTCTATATTGAGAAATGGTAAGTGAAGGTTTCTTTTATCCACTCAATGCGAAAAATCCCATATCTGGTTTTCATTTGTACTATACACCTATCCAAAAAGAACACAATTTCTTTTCTTTTTTGTTTTCTTTTTTCTTTTTTTTTTCTTTTTTTTCTTTTGTTTTTTCTTTTTTCTTCTTATTTTCTTTTGTGTTTTCTTTTTTCTTTTCTTCTTTTTTCTTCTTTTGTTGTTTTCTTTTTTTCATTTTTCTTCTTTGTTTTCTTTTTTTTCTTTTTTTCCTTTTTTCTTTTGTGTTTTCTTTTCTTTTTTTTTCTTTTTTTCTTTTTCCTTTTTTCTTTTGTGTTTTCTTTTCTTTTTTCCTTTTTTTCTTTTGTGTTTTCTTTTTTTTCTTTTTTCTTTTCTTTTCTTTTTTCTTCTTTTTTTTCTTTTCTTTTTTCTTCTTTTTCTTTCTTTTCATTTTTCTTCTTTTTTCTTTTCTTTTCTTTTTCTTTTTTTTTCTTTCTTTTCTTTTTTCTTTTTTTCATTTTTTCTTCTTTTTCTTTTCTTTTTCATTTTTCTTCTTCTTTTTTCTTCTTTTCCTCATTTTTTTTTCTTTTAATTTTCTTCTTCTTCTTTTCATTCTTCTTCTTCTTCTTTTCATTCCTTCTTCTTCTTCTTCTTCATTCTTCTTCTTCTTCTTTTCATTCTTCTTCTTCTTCTTTTCATTCTTATTCTTATTCTTCTTCTTTTCATTCTTCTTCTTCTTCTTTTCATTCTTCTTCTTCTTCTTTTCTTTCTTTCTTCTTCTTCTTCTTTTCTTCTTCTTCTTCTTCTTCTTTTCTTCTTCTTTCTTCTTCTTCTTCTTCTTTTCTTCTTCTTCTTCTTCTTCTTCTTCTTCTTTTCATTCTTCTTCTTCTTCTTTTTCTTCTTCTTCTTATTCTTCTTCTTCTTCTTTTTTTTTTTTTATAAAAGACATTAGTTCCTTTAAGCATTGTTAGTTATACAAGTTAAGAGTGTGGGAGTAGATTAATTTTTCTATCCCCTAAAAGAAAGTATATATATATATATATATATATATATATATATATATATATTATATATATATATATTATTATCTGATAAAAATGCATGAGTGAATAAAGAGATAAATGCCTTTTTCAGTTTTCTTATCTTGGTCAAGTGCTACCCATATATCTTATCTTTTTGACTCCCCTCCCCCTTAATTAAAAAAAAAGGTGGGTAGGGGACTGAAACAATTACATTGGACTATTATAAGACTAAGAATGAAAGAGTCTAACGAAATACTGGTCTATTTCTGAAGCAATCCTGACAAATAGAAGTATACACAAAAGCCTTTTATATTTTAATTTTTATATTTTTTTAGTATTTTTTTACTAGTAGTTTCTTTCATCTTTTTAATTATCAGATACTTTTACGATAAATCAATAGATCATTCATCTTGTTTTGAGTGGTAGTACTGTTAGGGTACCATATATGGGTTAAATAGATAAAAATGAGTTTTAAAAAGTGTTTCTTTCATCTTTTAATTATTAGATACTTTTACAATAATCAGTAATCATTCATCTAGGTCACAGGGTTCTTGTTTTGAGTGGTAGTACCTGTTAGGGTACCATATATGGTTAAATAGATAAAAAATGAGTTTTAAAAAGTGTTTCTTTCATCTTTTTAATTATTAGATACTTTTACAATAAATCAGTAGATCATTCATCTAGGAATCACAGGTTCTTGTTTTGAGTGGTAGTACCTGTTAGGGTACCATATATGGTTAAATAGATAAAAAATGAGTTTTTAAAAAGTGTTTCTTTCATCTTTTTAATTATTAGATACTTTTACAATAAATCAGTAGATCATTCATCTAGGAATCACAGGGTTCTTGTTTTGAGTGGTAGTACCTGTTAGGGTACCATATATGGGTTAAATAGATAAAAAATGAGTTTTAAAAAAAAGTGTTTTAAAAAAAAAAATTGATTACCCAACAGGAATAAATAAAAAAAAACTAAATAAGAATGCAGATGAAAAGATTTCAAACAGAGTGCAAGTATTTAAGTTTAATCTAATAAAATATTATATTAAATTAGAAAGGCTAATGAAACTAAATAAGAAGGCAGATAAAGATTTTCAAACAGAGTGCAAAATATTTAAGTTTTAATGTAATAAAATATTATATTAAATTAGAGGCTAATGAAACTAAAAAGAAGGCAGATAAAGATTTCAAACAGAGTGCAAGTATTTAAGTTTTAATCTAATAAAATATTATATTAAATTAGAAAGACGAATGAAACTAAATAGAAGGCAGATAAAAAGATTTCAAACAGAGTGCAAGTATTTAAGTTTAATCTAATAAATATTATATTAAATTAGAAAGACGAAATGAAACTAAATAAGAAGGCAGATAAAAAGATTTCAAACAGAGTGCAAGTATTTAAGTTTTAATCTAATAAAATATTATATTAAATTAGAAAGACGAATGAAACTAAATAAGAAGGCAGATAAAAAGATTTCAAACAGAGTGCAAGTATTTAAGTTTAATCTAATAAAAATATATATTAAATTAGAAAGACGAATGAAACTAAATAAGAAGGCAGATAAAAAAGATTTCAAACAGAGTGCAAGTATTTAAGTTTTTAATCTAATAATATTATATTAAATTAGAAAGACGAATGAAACTAAATAAGAAGGCAGATAAAAAGATTTCAAAACAAGAGTGCAAGTATTTAAGTTTTAATCTAATAATATTATATTAAATTAGAAAGGCTAATGAAACTAAATAAGAAGGCAGATAAAAAGATTTCAAACAGAGTGCAAGTATTTTAGTTTTAAATCTAATAAAATATTATTTAAATTAGAAAGGCGAATGAAACTAATAAAGAAGGCAGATAAAAAGATTTCAAACAGAGTGCAAGTATTTAAGTTTTAATCTAATAAAATATTATATTAAATTAGAAGACGAATGAAACTAAATAAGAAGCAGATAAAAAGATTTCAAACAGAGTGCAAGTTTTAAGTTTTAATCTAATAAATATTATATTAAAATTAGAAAGCTAATGAAACTAAATAGAGGCAGATAAAAAGATTCAAACAGAGTGCAAGATTTAAGTTTTAATCTAATATAAATATTATATTAAATTAGAAAGGTAATGAAAACTATAAGTGCGATGTTTGAAACAGAGGGGGGTATAATAAAATAAATAGAACTGAAATTTACTCTTCTATCACTCCCGTCTTTCCATTGCTAAAATTTTCCTAATTTAACTATTTAGTTAAAATAGAAGTAAAGAATAAAATGACAGTTATTTCTTCTTGTTAATGGATTTCTTTTAAGATTTTATTGAAGAGATTTTTGCTTTTATTCATTAAGATAAAACTAAACAATTAGAAATCAATAATTCTAAGCACATATTTATTAAAAATCAAATTTTTAATATCATATGCAAATAGCCTTACCATTCACACTGTAAAACTGCTATTTTTTTGTTGTATATATAAATACAATTGCATGTTATTAGTATGTAGATCTGCCAACGCCAGGGGTCCAGTGGCTTCGGCCCTGGATCTTTACGAGTTAATAGCGTCGATCCAGGGGGCTGTCCCCCCAGGCAACACCTGCCCCCTTGATTTAAAGGGCAGGGCTGGGTTTATTGCCCAGTGCCTGAGGCGCCCCTCTTGAGGGGAATGCCGACGGGATCGACGCAAATTTTTCACCTGCCACCCATGAATCTCGGCTTGTGGGTGGTCCACATAAAATAGGGCCTTCGGTGCCTGACGCCCGTACAAGTGGGGTACGTGGAAATATCATGTAGATTTTGGCCAATGGGTGGGGCCAGTGGCTTCGCCCTGGATTTTTTACCAGTTATAGCGTCGATCCCAGGGCTATCCCTCAGGCAATACCTCCCCTTGATTTAAGGGGCAGGGCTGGGTTTATTGCCCAGCACTGAGGCCGCCCCCCTTGAGGGAAATGCCGACAGGATCAACGCAGTTTTTTCCACCTACCACCCATGAGCTTTGTTTGTGGGTGGCCCACATAAATGTCCTTGTGTCACGCCCTCATAAGTGGGATGAAGAGGCAAATACCTGTAGATAAGGCCCAACAGTATTAATAATATAATAATTTTATTAATAATTAAGGTTTAAATAAGAATAAAAATCATTGAGAATGTAACATAAATAACTAAGGGAAATTGTGACTTGAGTAGTAATATAGTTTTGGTTACAGACAGATAAACACACAATCTCTATCTTATTATAATGGAGATTGTGTGTTTTTCTGTCTGTAACCGAAACTATATTCCTACTCAAGTCACAATTCTTCTTAGTTATTGACATCACATTCTCCATGATTTTATTTTTATCTAAACCTCAATTATTAATAAAATTGTCTTACATTATTAATCTGTAAATCATAATCTCATAATTAACATGAATTATAATTTATAATATACAACAAAATAGCGTTTTACAATGTGAACGGGAAGGCTAATTTGATATTTATTAAAATCGATTTAATAAATATGTGCTTAGTATTATTGATTTCTAACTGTTTGTTTATTTTTAATGAATATAAGGAAAATCTCTTTCAATGAATCTTAATGAAATTCATTAACAAGATAGAATAACTGGTCCAATTTTTATTCTTTACTTCCTCTTATAACTAAATACTTAAAATTAGAAAAATAACAAATGAAAGACGAGAGTGATGGAAGAGTAAGTTTCAGTTGTTCATTTTTTATTATAACTCCTGCTGTTTCAAATCTTTTTATTATACCCCCTCTGTTTCAAAATCTTTTTATTATAGCTCCTCTGTTTCAAATCTTTTATTTTTTTTTTTATATCCTCTGTTTTCATCTTTATTATACTCCCTCTGTTTTCAAAATCTTTTATTTGACTCCCTCTGTTTCAAATCTTTTATTTACCCACCATCTGTCAAATGCTTTTATTAGTACTCCTCTGTTTTCAAATCTTTTATTATACTGCTCCTGCTGTTTCAAATCTTTATTATACTCCTCTGTTTCATAATCTTTTTATTATACTCCTCTAGTTTCAAATCTTTTATGTAATACCCCTCTGTTTTCAAAATCTTTTATTATAGTCTCCCTCTGTTT
>CM042179.1:39536962-39554462 GCA_023376005.1 Doryteuthis pealeii
ATATTTATTAGATTAAAAACTTAAAACTTGCACTGCTTTTGAAATCTTTTTATTGCTTCTTATTTAGGTTTCATTCGTCTTTCTGAATTTAATATAGATATTTATGATAAAACTTAAATACTGGCACTCTGTTTGAAATCTTTTATATCTTCTTAATTTATTTCATTAGCCTTCTATTGTAATATTAATTTTATTACATAAAACTTAAATATTTGCACCTCTGGTTTGAAAATCTTTTACTGCCTCTTATTTAGTTTCATTAGCCTTTCTAATTTCAATATATTTATTAGATTAAAAGCTTAATACTTGCACTCGGTTGAAATCTTTTCATCTGCATTCTTATTAGTTTTGTTTATTATTCCTGTGGTATCAATTTTTTTTTAAAACATTTTAAAAACTCATTTTTTATCTATTAACCCCATATATGGTACCCTAACAGTACTAACCACTCAAAACAAGAACCCTGTGATTCTAGATAATGAATCTAGCTGATTTATTGTAAAAGAATCTAATAGATTAAAGAAGATGAAAGAAACACTTTTTAAAACTCATTTTTTATCTATTTAACCCCAGTATATGTACGTAACAGTACTACCATCATAACAAAACCCGTGATTCCTAGATGAATGAACGGATTTATTGAAACAGTATAATAATTAAAAGATGAAGAAACACTTTTTAAACTCATTTTTATCTATTTAACCCATATATGTACCTAACAGGTTACTACCACTCAAAACAAAGAAACCCTGTGATTCTAGATGAATATCTACTGATTTATTGTAAAAGTATCTAATAATAAAGATAAAGAAACACTTTTTAAAACTCATTTTATCTAAACCCATAATGGTACCCAACAGGTACACACTCAAAACAAGATGAATGATCTATGATTTATGTAAAAGTACTGATAATTAAAAGATGAAAGAAACTACTATAAAAAAACTAAAAATCTAAAAATAATATAAGGCTTTTGGTTACTTCATTTGTCAGGATTGCTTCAGAAATAGACCGTTTTCGTTAGACTCTTTCATCTTTAGTCTTTATAAAAAGTCCAATGTAATTGTTTTTCAGTCCCCTACCTACCCTTTTTTTTTATTAAGGGGATGGGAGTCAAATAAAGATAAAGATTATATGTGGGTAGCAAAACTTGACCAAGATAGAAACTGAAGGCATTTATCTCTTTATTCACTCATGCATTTTATCAGTAATATATATAATTATAATATATATATATTATATATATATATATATATATAATATATATACTTTCTTTAAGGGGATAGAAAAAATTAATTATCTCCCACACTCTTAATGTATAACTACAATGCTTAAAAGGTAACTAATGTTTTTATAAAAAAAAAGAAGAAGAAGAAGATGAAAGAGAAAAGAAGAAGAAAAGAAGAAGAAGAAATGAAAGAAAAGAAGGAGAAAAGAAGAAGAAGAAGAATGAAAAGAAGAAGAATGAAAAGAATAATAATGAAAAGAAAGAATAAGAGAAAAAGAAAAGAATGAAAAGAAGAAGAAAAGAATGAAAAGAAAAAGAATAAGAATGAGAAGAAGAATAAAAATGAAAAGAAAGAAAAAGAATGAAGAAGAAGAAGAAGAATGAAAAGAAGAAGAAGAAATGAAAAGAAGAAGAAGAAGAATGAAAGAAGAAGAAGAAGAATGAAAAGAAGAAGAAGAAAAATTAAAAAAAAAATAGAAAAAAAAGAGAGAAAATAATAAGAAAAGAAAAGAAGAAAATGAAAAGAAAAAAGAAGAAAAAATGAAGAAAAGAAAGAAAAATGAAAAAAAAGAAAGAAGAAAAATGAAAAGAAGAAAGAAGAAAAAATGAAAAAAAGAAAAAGAAGAAAAAAAAGGAAAACACAAAAGAAAAAAAGGAAAAAAAAGAAAAGAAAACACAGAAAAAAGGAAAAAAAGAGAAAACACAAAGAAAAAAGGAAAAAAAGAAAAGAAAAGAAACAAAAGAAGAAAAATGAAAAAAAGAAGAACAACAAAAGAAGAAAAAAGAAGAAAAGAAAAAAGAAAACAAAAGAATAAGAAAAAAGAAAACAAAAGAAGAAAAAAAGAAAACAAAAAAGAAAAAAAAAAAAAAAAAGAAAAAGTGTTCTTTGATAGGTGTATAGTACAATTGAAACCAGATATGGATTTTCCATTGAGTGATTCAAAGAAATCCACTACCATTTTCAATATAGAATATAATGAATTATCAGAATGAGACAACAGACACAACTAATCTGGGAATTTGCTCAATCTATTTTTAATACTAAAATGATATCAATATCAAATCTGGTGTAATGTCCAATTATTGTGCTATTTTCTTGTATAAATATTTATCTTCTAACTTATAATGTGCAGTCTTTTCTCAAGTCTAACATTCTAAAAACTACAAAAAAAAAAAAACACGTGGAAAATATAAGCATGAAATGATTTTTAATCTTTTAAAATGTTTTCATTATATTTATATAATAGTATATATATATATATATATATAATATGAAAAATAGATGGAAATAATCCGACAGTATGACACAAGTAAATTTTGGAACTCTTAACATCTTTTCTTCAAATTACATTGGACTTGTTATTTTAACAGCTGAAATATATACTATACTTTTGATACCCTTTAACATTTTTTTAATATATTTTACAAGCAAACTCGTTTGAGTTTTATATAAACTATAATGCTTCTGAATTTTTAAAAATTAAAAATAAATTTATTTTATTTTAAAACAGAACATTTTTTAAAATTTTCAGCGGTTGACATTCAGCGTTTGTGTTTTTTGTAAACAGTCTTTTTAACAGAATATTTTCTTCCATCTATGTCGCTCTTTGATGAAGACCAACTTATCGATTTGGTCAAAAAAGATCTGTCACAATCACATAGACAAAACATCATATGTTTTTTCAAAATGTTAAAATTCATAATATATATTATATATATATATACATATAATGTAATGGTGGTGTGTGGTTGCTGTGTGTGTGTAAGGTATCCAACTGGTTTGTAAGGATGATTCTATATGGAAAATCTTCAAATCTACTGTAAAATAGTAATTATATTTACGAGCGAATTGTTTTAGTAGGATGCCAAATACAAGATCCCACACCACCTAAGAGAGCTGCAATGTCATAATTATGGATAGTTTTATAAGTGAAATACGAGATTTTTTAATCCTGAAGCTCAATGCATAATCTTTAAGATTAATACAAGCAAAATTACTTTGAAAGGAAAGGACAACTAGATAAATCCAGTCGTTCTGTAAATTATTCAAACCAAAACTTAAAAGGCTTTTAGAAATTTAAAGAAATTTCTCTAAAACTCCACAGTTCAGTCTCATCAGACGTCACAGTTAGAATAATAATCCAACAAAAATCTCACCAGAAAATCATCAATTTATTATATAATAATATATATATATATATAAATCCATTAAATATATATATAGTATATATATGGAGTTAAAAAGAGAATCAATCTGACAGTATGTGAAAAAAAGTAGCAACACAGAATATTTCGTCTCTATAATAAACAATCCATCCAATACAATTCCCTGATTTGTCTACTTTCTCCACACACGATCACAAACACACGTGTGTGGCAATTAAATTGTGGAAAAAGTGGAAAAAAACACCCAAAATTTCCATCATTAATATTTCGCCTCCTGTGTATAAGAACCTTCATTATACAATGCTGTTATAGTAGTAGATATGGTGAACACTATTAATAATGTAAAAACAATTTTAATAATTGAGGTTTAATAAGAAACAAAATCATGGAGAAGTGACGTAAATAACTAAGGAAATTGTGACTTGAGTAAAGTGTATGTTTTCGGTACAGACAGACCAACACACATCTCGCATTATAATAAGATAAATTCAAGATAAAAACATATTTAGTAGCGTGGTATCTTGCTTATGAGTTTGAAACTTATAAGGTTTTTTTAAGAGTTACTGAACTGTCACTCAAGATGGTTTTTTGCTTTGTGTGAGAGTTAAAATTGAGGCACAAGCGAGCTTCAAAGAACGCTTTGTTCACCAAGTCATTTAAGTTTTCCAAATTATATACTAAACGAAAAATATTCAGCCCTTGTTCTACGAGTGCCAACAGCTTTCGAGTTTTCCGAGTTAGAGCTATCATTCGTCAATTTTTTTTTTTCTTGGCTTGATATAAATTCAAAATATAACAAGTATACTAATTAAATACGTACTGTTAATTTCAAAAAAAAAAAAATTTAGATTCATCATCTCCAGAAATTAGATATACTGAATTTTCATTTTTCATTGTTAATGGTAATAAATAGAATTTTAAAAATGAATGAAAGGGAGGCATCTAACACAACTAGTCTGCTACATAAGTTTCTTAAAAAAATGTCCAGAAGTTTTTGTTACTTTGATTTTGTTATACTATATCTGTTGAATTGTTGAAAGAATAAATAATAAATTATTTTTTTTTTTTTTTTTTTTTTTTCTGAAATTTTGAGAATTTAATAAATCACCAGGAAAACATGCTGAATTATTTTTATTCAATTCCCCAATAAAAAATTGATTTTAAAATCAAAGCTAAACATAAACCACAATCAAAGCAATAATATCCAAGAATAAGACATTTTTAATGCTATATTTAAGTAGAGAGAAATACAAAATTAGTTAGATAAAAATCCGCTTGAATCCATAAGTGATCCTCACCACTACTAAATCCTACTGCACTGTTGTTTAAAAGGAAACATGGAACATTTCAGCAAGTTCCCACCTGATATGCAACTAAAGTTTGTGCAGAAAGCGCCGTGGTAAAAACTTTGGTGGATTCCACTTGGAATATAAAAAAAGATGGCTAGACAGTTTAGAAAGGATCGAACAAAACGCGTCCCGATATCATGTCCGTTGAGTTCAACAAAACATGTTTAAAAAGAAAAATGCTGCAAAATAATAACCTTATTTTTAAAATCCATAATGGGATAATTTAGGACAAATTGTTAATTTTACTGTACACATAAGCCCAAATATTTGATTCAGATGCGTCAAAAGTTTTTAAATCAATGTAGATTTCTACTTTTCAAATAAAATGGCACCTTAGTTATGGAACTGTTGTGTGAAGTAGAGAATTCATTAAGAATCTGCTTGTGTAAAAGAGTTCAAGTTGTTTTTTGGAACTTCTCAAGAAATGTATCCGTTTTCCTGTTTCTTCTTTTGTTCCTTTTCTTTTAAAAAAAAAAAAAAGTAGTCTCATAAATTGTTGAGAAATTCGGGATATTTTACAATTCTATCCTTTTCCTTGTTGGGAAATCTTTCTTGAAACTGAAGAAACGGTTGGCATTTTTGAAAACTTGTTATTAATATTTTAGAGAGAAATTATCTGATTTGTTTGAATGAATTTTGCTAGCAATAAATGAAGGCAATACCTTAAAGGTTACTTTTTAGGGTTGTGGAAAATTTCAAGTGTACAGAAGAGCTCTTCCTAAGGATATTTAAATGAGAATACTATGCACACATATCCATATGCACACATACAAAAGAATAAGAACATCTTGAAATACATAATGTTAAATGTAAATCATGTAAATCAATACCATATTTCAATCAAATTTGCTGTAGATTTTATAAGTCTGTGAGTGTAGAAAAAATAAATTAATGTAGTTAGAGAAAGAAGATTATATAGCACTATTTTTTTTTTTTTTAACTTAGACATTCTTGTGTTAATCCGACCTGGGGAAGGCCAGGAAAAATATCTTTTTCACCTGAGTAGAGGGAATGACATCAATATAAACAATATGATTAGTTCAATTAATATTAATTAAAAGTAAAAAAAAAATACAAAAAAATAACTGAATAAAGTAATTTGATTAAAACAAAATGATTATATTCAAATTTAAACTAACTCTATTTTTTGTATATGTAAAATTTTAAATAAATAATTATAAAATAAATCATTAATTCAGATCATAACCAAAGATATTTTTAATTATTTCAAAATATTGTATATCATTTTTAGATCAAATGTGCACAGATATGAAACCACTCGAAAAGAAAAATTAATGTCTCCTATTTAAAATATCAATGCAAAAGAAATGTTGGAACTTACTCTTTAAAAATTTGAATACAAATGTTGTGAAGATGAATTTAATATTATTTTTTCAATCTAACAGTTTCTACAAATTAAAAAATATTGCATTTGGTTATATAAATTTCCTGGAATTGGAATGTCAGAATTAAAGATGTCAGAGTAATTATCTTAATTCAAATTCTTGATAATGTGGCCTGAGCATTTAATTAATTTACCAGATAATCTTTAGAAATAAGGGAAGTTGCCTATAGTTACTGATTCTGGCCTACAATGAAGTTTAAAATAATTTGAATAATGTTTGTCAAAAATCTTTCTCTCTCCTCCTCTCTCTCTCTCTCTCCCCTCTCTCTCTCTCTCTCTCTCTCTCGTGATTTGAAAGAATTCTAGTAAACTCTCATTCCCAACACAACTGAATGTTATCATAAAAGTGATGATATATATATTATAACATCCCTACAAAGTTGGCTAGAATTAAGAAACCTATTATCTGTATTTAGTCATTTAATTCTAATCAAGAACCGAAAGTCACATTTTTTTATTGATATACCTTTCTAAAACAGAATTAATGTTATGTACAAAAATGTCCCTTTATTTAAAGATTATTAACAATATTCAATACAGAGGGAAAGGATAAGTTTAGATTTTATTGTGTAAATGATATTAAAAATATGTTTGCATCCAAAATCACATAAGATTAGCAATATTTAAAAGAATTTAATTTAAATAAATTCTGTCAAGTCAATATAACAAGGTCCACAAAATGCAAGAGGAAGTTATTTTGTTTTCAGTTTAGAATTCACAGGTTATTTGCTTTGATTGAATGAGTTACAAGACAAATATCCATTGTAACAGAATTGGACAAAGATCTGTTTCCCACCAAAAGTGCATAAGTGGAGTCTCACTAGAGATTTCTCTTTATTCTATTTCAAATTGAATATTTGTTCCCAATTCATAAAAGTGATGACCTAAGTTGTGGATAAAAGAAAAAAAAAATAGAAGAAAAGTATAATACGTTATCAACAGTTTTTAATAATTAATACAGAAAAAATGATACTAAAAATGACACTATTTTTTTAAGAAACTTCAATAAAAAGTAAAATAACGTTTCAAGTTAATCATGGGAAATGGAAGTGTGTAGGACTAATTTTTGGACCATATGACTTAAGGCACCTCTTTTATCCCGATTAAGAAAGACATGCTTTTTCATTTACACCGTCAATACCGGTGTTTTAAACAGACGATTTTTAGATTTTTTTTAAAATTAATAAATACCCTAACCTAAACCTAAAAAACAACCGAATTGATGGTGTATACTGTCCTTTCTTAATCGATATTAAAAAAGGGGCCTTAAGGTCATGTGGTCTCTATTTTTAAAATCAAAATGTTTGAAAGTATATTATTTCCTGCTCCTTTTCATTAGATATCCTATATAAAATTCTCTTATCAAATAGATTTCTGTAACACATTTCTTTTAAAGATATAAAATAATAAACTTGTCAAACATTTGATTTAAAATAGAGACCAACATGCCTAAGGCACCCTTTTTAATATCGATTAAGAAAGGACAATGTATACACCATCAATATCCGGTTGTTTTTTAGGGCTTAGGGTTAGGGTTTTATAATTAAAAAAAATCTAAAAATCGTCTGTAAAACAACCGGATTATTGACGGTGTAAATGAAAAACACTGTCCTTTCTTAATCGGGTTAAAAAGAGGTGTTAGGTCATATGGTCCAAAATAGTCCTACACACTTCCTTCCCATGATTAACTTGAAACGTATTTACTTTTATTGAAGTTTCTAAAAAAATAGGTCATTTTTAGTATCATTTTTGTTAATTATTAAAAACGTTTGACTAGTATTATACTTTAATCTTCTTATTTTTTTTTCTTTATCACAACTTGGTCATCACTTTATGAAATTGAGAACATATATCACATTTGAAATAGGAATAAAGAAAAATCTCCTAGTGAGACTCACACTATTATGCACTTTTGTCTTGGAAAACCAGATTCTTTGTCGCCAATCTGTTACATGGATATTTGATCTTGTAACATCTAAATCAAAAGCAATAACCTGTGAATTCTAAACGAAAAACAAATAACTTCCTCATTGCATTTGTGGACCTTGTTATATTGACTTGAACAGAATTTATTTAAATAATTCTTCTGAATATTTGCTAAATCTTCATGTGATTTTGATGCAAAGTAATTTTTAATATCATTTACAACATAAAATCTAAACTTAATCCTTTCCTCTGTAATTGAATATTGTAATATCTTTATAACGAGGGACATTTTGTACATACATTAATTCTGTTTTAGAAAGGATATATCAATAAAAAATTTCCTTTCGAGTTTCTTGATTAGAATTAAATGACTAAATACAGATAAAAGTTTTCTAATTAACTAGCAAACTTTGGTAGGGATTGTATAATATATATATCATCAACTTTTATGATATACATTAGTTGTGTTGGGAAACTGAGCAGTTTAACTAGAATTCCTTTCAAATCACGAGAGAGAGAGAGAGAGAGAGAGAGAGAGAGAGAAGAGAAGAGAGAGAGAGAAAGATTTTTTTGACAACATATTCAAATTATTTTAATTCATTGTAGGCCAGAAATCAGTAACTATAGGCAACATTCCCTTTGAAGTTTTCTAAAAGATTATCTGAGTAAATTAATTAAATGCTCAGGCACATTATCAAGAATTTGACAATTAAGATAATTACTCTGACATCTTTCAATTCTGTTACATTCCCAATTCCAGAAATTTATTAACCAAATGCAATATTTTTAATTTTGTAGAAACTGTAGAGTGGAAAAATAATATTAAATTCATCTCTCACACATTATTTATTCAAAATTATTTTAAAAGAGTAAGTTCCAACATTTTTTGCATTTGATATTTTAAAATAGGAGACATTAATTTTTCTTTTCAGAGTGTTTCATATCTGTGCACTTTTGATCTAAAAAATGATATACAATATTTTGAAATAATTAAAATATCCTATTGGTTATATCTGAATTAATGATTTATTTTATATATTTATTAAAATTTACAATAATACAAAAATAGAGTTATTTTAAATTTGAATATAATCATTTTGTTTTAATCAAATTACTTATTCAGTTATTTTTTGTATTTTTTTTTTTTACTTTTAAATATAATATTAATTGAACTAATCATATGTATATATGATGTCATTCCCTCTACTCAGGTGAAAAAAGATATTTTCCTGCCTTCCACCAGGTCGGATTAACACAAGAATGCTTCTAAGTGAAAAAAAAAAAAAATAGTGCTATATAATCTTTCTTTCTCTAACTTACAGTTAATTTATTCTTTTTCATACACTCACAGTACTTATAAAATCTACAGCCAAATTTGATTGAAATGGCTATTGATTTTACATTGATTTTACATTTAACATTAATGTATTTCAAGATGTTCTTATTCTTTTGTATGTGTGCATAATGGATATGTGTGCATAGATATCTCATTACATATCCTTAGGAAGACTCTTCTGTACACTGAAATTTCCAACAACCCTAAAGTAACCTTAAGAGTATGCCTCTCATTATTGCTAGAAATTCATTCAAACAAATCAGATAATTTCTCTCTAAAAATATTAATAACAGTTTTCAAATGCCACCCGTTTCTTCATTCCAAGAAGATTTCCCACAAAGGAAAAGGGTAGAATTGTAAAAATATCCGGAATTTCTCACAATTTTTATGAGATCTTTTTTTTTTTAAAAGAAGGAACAAAGAAACAGACACAAAGGATACATTTCCTGAGAAGTTCAAAAACAAACTTGAAACTCTTTTACACAAAGGCAAGATTCTTATGAATTCTCTACTTCACACAACAGTTCCATAAAAACTAGTGCCATTTAATTCTGAAAGAAAAAGAAAATCTACATTGATTTAAAAAAACTTGAAGCAATCTTAAACTCAAATAATTTGGCTTATGGTGTACAGTAAAATAACAATTTGTCCTATATCCCACTTATGGATTTTAAAATAAGTATATTTTGGCAGCATTTTCTTTTTAAACATGTTTTGTTGAACTCAACGGACAATTGATATCGGACGAGTTTTTGTTCGATCCTTTCTAACTGTCTGGCCATCTTTTTTTTATATCCAAGTGGAATCCACCAAAAGTTTACCACGAGCGCTTTCTGCACAACTTAGTGCCATCATCAGGTGTGGAACTGGTGAAAATGTTTCCATTGTTTCCTTTAAACAAACAGTAGCAGTAGGATTTAGTAGTGGGAGGATCACTTATGGATTCAAGGGAATTTTTCTAACTTAATTTTGCTATTCTCTCTACTTAAATATAGCATTAAAAATGTCTTATTCTATGGATATTATTGCTTTGATTGTGGTTTATTGTTTAGCTTGAATATTTAAAATCACATTTTTTTATTGGGAATCTGAATAAAAATAATTCCAGCATTTTCCCGTGATTTATTAAATTCTCAAAATTTCAGAAAAAAAAAAAAAAAAAAAAAAAAAATTAAATGTTATTTATTTATCTATTCAAACAATTCAACAAGATCATAGTATAACAAAATCAGTAACAAAAACTTCTGGACATTTTTTAAGAAACTATGTAGCAGACTAGTTGTGTAGAATTGCCTCCCTTTCATTCATTTTAAAAATTCTATTTATTCCATTAACAATGAAAAAAAAAATTCAGATATATCTAAATTTCTGCGAGATGATGAATCTAAAATTTTTTTTTTTTTTAGAAATTAACAGGTACGTATATTAGTAATACTTTTTATATTTTTGAATTTATATCAAGCCAAGAAAAAAAAAAAATGACCGAATGATAGCTCGTAACTCGGAAAACTCGAAAGCTGTGGCACTCGTAGAACAAGGGACCCCTGTAATATTTTCTTTGGTATAATAAATTTGGAAACTTAAATGACTGGTGAACATAAGCGTATCTGAAGCTCGCTTGTGCCTCAAATTTTAACTCTCAACACAAAGCAAAAAACCCAACTGAGTGACAGTTCATAACTCATTAAAAACCTTATAAGTTTTAAAACTCATAAGACAAGATACCACAGTACTAAATATGTTTTATCTTAGAATATATCTTATTAATGAGATTGTGTGTTTGTCTGTCTGTAACCGAAACCATATCACTACTCAAGTCACAATTCCCTTAGTTTATTTACGTCACATTCTCCATGATTTATTCTTATTTAAACCTCAATTATTAATAAAAATTGTTTTACATTATTAATAGTGTTCACCATATCTACATACTAGTAACATGCAATTGTATTTATATGAAGGTTCTTATACACAGAGAGGCGAAATATTAATTGATGGAAATTTTGGGTGTTTTTATCCACTTTTCCACAAATTTTTAATTGCACACACACGTGTGTTTGTGTATGTGTGTGGAAAAAAGTAGACAAACAGGGGATATTGTATTGGATGGATGTTTATTATAGGTAGTACAATATACTGTGTTTGTCTACTTTTCTTCAACATACTGTCAGATTGACTTCTTCTTTTTCTCCATATAATATATATATATATTTAATGTTTATATATATATATATATATATATATATATAAATTTGATGGATTTTCTGGTGAGATTTTGTTGGATTATTCATTCTAACTGTGACTGTCTGATGAGACTGAACTGGGGAGTTTTTTAGAATTTCTTTAAATTTCTAAAGCCTTTTAAGTTTTGGTTGAAATAAATTTATTACAGAACGACGGTTTATAAGTTTTTCCTTCCTTTCAAAGGTAAATATTGCTCTGTATTTAATCTTAAAAAGATTATTATGCATTGAGCTCTCTAGGATTTATAAAAATCTCTGTATTTGCACCTACTAAAATATAGATTATTATGCATTGAGCTCTCTCTAGGGATATTAAATCCTTGTATTTGCACCTACTAAAACATGCATATAATTATACAGTGAGATTTTGAAGATTCCATATAGAATCATCCCTTACAACCAGTTGGGATACCTTACACACACACACACACACACACACACATTACATTATATGTATATATATTATATATATATATATATGATTTAACATTTTGAAAAAACATAGATGTTGTTATGTGATTGCTGACAGATCTTTTTGACCAAATCGATAAGTTGGTCTTCATCAAAGAGCGACATAGATGGGAAGAAAGATATCTGTTAAAAAAGACTGTTTACAAAAACAAACGCTGAATTCAACCGCTGAAATTTAAAAAAATGTTCTGTTTTAAAAATAAAATAAATTTTATTTTTAATTTTAAAAATCAGAAGCATTATAGTTTATAATAAAACTCAAAAGAGTTTGTTGTAAAAATATATAAAAAATGTAAAGTGGGTATCAAAATAGTATAGTATATATTTCAGCTGTTAAAATATACAAGTCCACATTGTAATTTGAAGAAAGATGTTAAGAGTTCCAAAATTTACTTGTGTCATACTGTCGGATTAATTTCCATCTATTTTTCATATATATATATATATATAATATATATATATATATATAATAAAACATTTTAAAAGATTAAAAAATCATTTTCATGACTTATATTTTCCACGTGTTTTTTTTTTCTTGTAGTTTTTAGAATGTTAGACTTTGAGAAGACTGCACATTATAAGTTAGAAGATAAATATTTATACAAGAAATAGCACAATAAAATTGGACATTACACAGTTTGATATGATACATTTTAGTTTAAAATTAGATGGAGCCAAATTCCCAGATATAGTTGTCTGTTGTCTCATCTTGTATTCATATATTCTATATTGAGAAATGGTAAGTGAAGGTTTCTTTTATCCACTCAATGCGAAAAATCCCATATCTGGTTTTCATTTGTACTATACACCTATCCAAAAAGAACACAATTTCTTTTCTTTTTTTGTTTTCTTTTTTCTTTTTTTGTTTTCTTTTTTCTTCTTTTGTTTTCTTTTTTCTTCTTATTTTCTTTTGTGTTTTCTTTTTTTTTTTTTCTTTTTTTTTCTTCTTTTGTTGTTTCTTCTTTTTTCATTTTTCTTCTTTTGTTTTCTTTTTCTTTTTTTTCCTTTTTTCTTTGTGTTTTTCTTTTCTTTTTTTTTTTCTTTTGTTTTCTTTTCTTTTTTTCCTTTTTTTCTTTTGTGTTTTTTTTTTTTTCTTCTTTTTCTTTTCTTTTCATTTTTCTTCTTTTTCTTTTCTTTTCTTTTTTCTTCTTTTCTTTCTTTTTTCATTTTTTCTTCTTTTCTTTTCTTTCATTTTTTTCTTCTTTCTTTTCTTTTCATTTTTTCTTCTTTTCTTTCTTTTTTTTTTTCTTCTTCTTTTCTTCTTTCATTTTTTTTTCTTTTAATTTTCTTCTTCTTCTTTTCTTTCTTCTTCTTTCTTCTTTTCTTCTTCTTTTCATTCTTCTTCTTCTTCTTTTCATTCTTCTTCTTCTTCTTCTTCTTATTCTTCTTCTTTCATTCTTCTTCTTTCATTCTTATTCTTCTTCTTTTCTCTTCTTCTTTTCTTTTCATTCTTCTTCTCTTTTCATTCTTATTCTTCTCTTTTCATTCTTTTCTTTCATTCTTTCTTCTTTCATTTTCTTCTTCTTCTTTCATTCTTTTCTTCTTCTTTTCATTCTTCTTCTTCTCTTTTCATTCTTCTTCTCTTCTTCTTTCATTCTTCTTCTTCTTCTTTTTTTTTTTTTATAAAAGACATTAGTTCCTTTAAGCATTGTTAGTTATACAAGTTAAGAGTGGGAGTAGATTAATTTTTCTATCCCCTAAAGAAAGTATATTATATATATATATATATATATATATATATATATATATATATATATATATATATATATTATCTGATAAAAATGCATGAGTGAATAAAGAGATAAATGCCTTTTTCAGTTTCTTATCTTGGTCAAGTGCTACCCATATATCTTATCTTTTTGACTCCCCTCCCCCTTAATAAAAAAAAAGGGTGGGTAGGGGACTGAAACAATTACATTGGACTATTATAAAAGACTAAGAATGAAAGAGTCTAACGAAATACTGGTCTATTTCTGAAGCAATCCTGACAAATAGAAGTATACACAAAAGCCTTTTATATTTAATTTTTAGTATTTTTTAGTATTTTTTACTAGTAGTTTCTTTCATCTTTTTAATTATCAGATACTTTTACGATAAATCAATAGATCATTCATCTTGTTTTGAGTGGTAGTACCTGTTAGGGTACCATATATGGGTTAAATAGATAAAAAATGAGTTTTAAAAAGTGTTTCTTTCATCTTTTTAATTATTAGATACTTTACAATAAATCAGTAGATCATTCATCTGAATCACAGGGTTCTTGTTTTGAGTGGTAGTACCTGTTAGGGTACCATATATGGGTTAAATAGATAAAATGAGTTTTAAAAAGTGTTTCTTTCATCTTTTTAATTATTAGATACTTTTACAATAAATCAGTAGATCATTCATCTAGGAATCACAGGGTTCTTGTTTTGAGTGGTAGTACCTGTTAGGGTACCATATATGGGTTAAATAGATAAAAAATGAGTTTTAAAAAGTGTTTCTTTCATCTTTTTAATTATTAGATACTTTTACAATAAATCAGTAGATCATTCATCTAGGAATCACAGGTTCTTGTTTTGAGTGGTAGTACCTGTTGGTACATATATGGGTTAATAGATAAAAAATGAGTTTTTAAAAAGTGTTTTAAAAAAAAATTTGATTACCCAACAGGAATAAATAAAACAAAACTAAATAAGAATGCAGATGAAAAGATTTCAAACAGAGTGCAAGTATTTAAGTTTTAATCTAATAAAATATTATATTAAATTAGAAAGGCTAATGAAACTAAATAAGAAGGCAGATAAAAAGATTTCAAACAGAGTGCAAATATTTAAGTTTTAATGTAATAAATATATATATTAAATTAGAAAGCTAATGAAACTAAATAAGAAGGCAGATAAAAAGATTTCAAACAGAGTCAAGTATTTAAGTTTTTAATCTAATAAAATATTATATTAAATTAGAAAGACGAATGAAACTAAATAAGAAGCATAAAAAGATTTCAAACAGAGTGCAAGTATTTAAGTTTAATCTAATAAAATATTATATTAAATTAGAAAGACGAATGAAACTAAATAAGAAGGCAGATAAAAAGATTTCAAACAGAGTGCAAGTATTTAAGTTTTAATCTAATAAATATTATATTAAATTAGAAAGACGAATGAAACTAAATAAGAAGGCAGATAAAAAGATTTCAAACAGAGTGCAAGTATTTAAGTTTTAATCTAATAAAATATTATATTAAATTAGAAAGACGAATGAAACTAAATAAGAAGGCAGATAAAAAGATTTCAAACAGAGTGCAAGTATTTAAGTTTTAATCTAATAAAATATTATATTAAATTAGAAAGACGAATGAAACTAAATAAGAAGGCAGATAAAAAGATTTCAAACAGAGTGCAAGTATTTAAGTTTTAATCTAATAAAATATATATTAAATTAGAAAGGCTAATTAAATTCAAGTAAGTTTTAAAAATAAAATATATATTAAATTAGAAAGACGAATGAAACTAAATAAGAAGGCAGATAAAAGATTTCAAACAGAGTGCAAGTATTTAAGTTTTAATCTAATAAAATATTATATTAAATTAGAAAGACGAATGAAACTAAATAAGAAGGCAGATAAAAAGATTTCAAACAGAGTGCAAGTATTTAAGTTTTAATCTAATAAAATATTATATTAAATTAGAAAGGCTAATGAAACTAAATAAGAAGGCAGATAAAAAGATTTCAAACAGAGTGCAAGTATTTAAGTTTTAATCTAATAAAATATTATATTAAATTAGAAAGGTTAATGAAACTAAATAAGAATGCAGATAAAAAGATTTGAAACAGAGGGGGGTATAATAAAATAAATAGAACTGAAATTTACTCTTCTATCACTCCCGTCTTTCATTGCTAAATTTTCCTAATTTAACTATTTAGTTAAAATAGAAAGTAAAGAATAAAATGACAGTTATTTCTTCTTGTTAATGGATTTCTTTTAAGATTTATTGAAGAGATTTTTGCTTTTATTCATTAAGATAAAACTAAACAATTAGAAATCAATAATTCTAAGCACATATTTATTAAAATCAAATTTTTAATATCAATATGCAAACTAGCCTTACCATTCACACTGTAAACTGCTATTTTGTTGTATATATAAATACAATTGCATGTTATTAGTATGTAGATCTGGCCAACGCCAGGGGTCCAGTGGCTTCGGCCCTGGATCTTTACGAGTTAATAGCGTCGATCCCAGGGGGCTGTCCCCCCAGGCAACACCTGCCCCCTTGATTTAAAGGGGCAGGGCTGGGTTTATTGCCCAGTGCCTGAGGCGCCCCTCTTGAGGGGGAATGCCGACGGGATCGACGCAATTTTTCACCTGCCACCCCATGAATCTCGGCTTGTGGGTGGTCCCACATAAATAGGGCCTTCGTGCCTGACCCGTACAAGTGGGGTACGTGGAAAATATCATGTAGATTTGGCCAATGGGGTGGGGCCAGTGGCTTCAGCCCTGGATTTTTACAAGTTAATAGCGTCGATCCCAGGGGGCTATCCCCTCAGGCAATACCTTCCCCCTTGATTTAAAGGGGCAGGGCTGGGTTTATTGCCCAGCACCTGAGGCGCCCCCCTTGAGGGAAAATGCCGACAGGATCAACGCAGTTTTTTCCACCTACCACCCATGAGCTTTGGTTTGTGGGTGGGCCCACATAAAAATGTCCTTGTGTCACGCCCTCATAAGTGGGATGAGAGGCAAATACCTGTAGATAAGGCCAACAGTATTAATAATATAAAATAATTTTATTAATAATTAAGGTTTAAATAAAGAATAAAATCATTGAGAATGTAACATAAATAACTAAGGGAATTGTGACTTGAGTAGTAATATAGTTTTGGTTACAGACAGATAAACACACAATCTCTATCTTATTATAATGGAGATTGTGTGTTTTTCTGTCTGTAACCAAAACTATATTCCTACTCAAGTCACAATTCTCTTAGTTATTGACATCACATTCTCCATGATTTTATTTTTATCTAAACCTCAATTATTAATAAAATTGTCTTACATTATTAATACTGTAAATCATATCTACATATTAACAACATGCAATTATATTTATATATACAACAAAATAGCGGTTTACAATGTGAACGGGAAGGCTAATTTGCATATTAATATTAAAAAATCGAATTTAATAAATATGTGCTTAGTATTATTGATTTCTAACTGTTTTGTTTTATTTTAATGAATATAAGCAAAAATCTCTTCAATGAATCTTAAATGAAATTCATTAACAAGATAGAATAACTGTCATTTTATTCTTTACTTCCTCTTATAACTAAATACTTAAATTAGAAAAAATAACAATGAAAGACGAGAGTGATGGAAGAGTAAGTTTCAGTTGT
>CM042179.1:39559462-39591962 GCA_023376005.1 Doryteuthis pealeii
TCCAACAGATCTCATCCTTCCCTTTTATTTTTTTAAGTAAGGATCCCACCAGTGTTAAATATAAGACAAGAAAAAAAAAAAAAAAACTATCCCCAGAATTGTTATATTGTAGTTCCATGGCCCAGGTATGAGAGTGGTGAGCACTTAGAATATAAACTAACATCTTAAGGTATACCACATACTATAAATAAAAAATAAAAAGGGGGGGGGGAATATTTTTTTTAAATAAAAAGGAAAAAAAAATGGGGGAGGGGGGCTCAAGGGATCTTTTGTTATTACAAACAGAATTCTTTTTTACCTACTTTAAATGTCTATATGCTGAGGATATTTCTATTTTTATTGACAGTCTTATGTTTCTGGAGTCAGAACAAAAGTATATATATATATATATATATAGGAAAGAGTGTTGTATTCATGTGGCTTATTTGTTTGAATGCTTTTATCTATGTCAATCTTATTCATTCAACAGCCATCATGCCCCCAGGGTATCCACCCTGATTAGATGCATACTCTTCAGATTCAGAAGTGCCTATAGTTCATAGGAACACAGAATAAAAAGGGAGGAGACAATGTTTATTTAGAGAGCAACTTTTTTTCTTTTTTTGCTTACATCTGCAAGCAAGATTGAAACAGCCAATGTGCAAACTGTGAGGGAGGAGGGGGGAGAGGGAGGAGAAAGATAAAGAGGAGAGGGAGGAAGAGAGAGAGGAGGAGGAGGAAGGGGGGAAGAAGAAAAAGGAAAGAAAGAAAGAAAAAAAAACACATGTTGAAGAGATTTGTGGGAGAAGGAAAAGATAAACCTCTTCAACATGTTTTTTTTTTCTTTTCTTCTTCTTTTCTTCCTCCTCCCTCCCCCTCTCTCTCCACATCTCTCTTCTTCCCTCTTCTTCCTTCTCTCTCCTCCTCCCTCTTTGGAAAGAGAAAAGATATATCCATTGTAGGTAAGAGTAAATATGAAAGTATAGAAATGACAAGATCTTGCTTTTTGAGTCAAAATAATGAAGATTTTTATTTATATTCATGAAGATAATTAAAAAATAAAATTTCTATAATAAAAATGAAGATTTTTTTGCATTTGATATTATAAAAAGGAGACACTGACTTTTCCTTTTCTGAGTGTGCACTTTTTTTTTTTTTCTAACGCCCCACCAGACTGAATCAATGCAAGCTCTTTTTTACGTAGGGATTTTAATGGGACATCCTGTGAGGATCCAATATACGATTCAGTAATAATGGATCTGCAAGACTAACTTTTTGCCCCGCTTCTAGTTAATAATAATCCTTAGTAAAGTTTTTTTTTTTTTTAAATTACATCAAATGAAACAAGAAAAGAGAACATTTTGGTGTTAAGAGAAATGACAAAAAAAAGAAATGCCACAAAAGAGAAATGCCACAAAAAGAAATGACAAAAAAAAAGAAATGCCACAAAAAGAAATGACAAAAAAAAAAGAAATGCCACAAAAAGAGAAATGTCACAAAAAGAAATGACAAAAAAAAGAAATGTCACAAAAGAAATGCCACAAAAAGAAATGCCGAAAAAAAATGCACAAAAAAGAGAAATGCCACAAAAAGAAATGACAAAAAAAGAGAAATGCCACAAAAAGAAATGACAAAAAGAGAAATGCCACAAAAAGAGAATGCCACAAAAAGAGAAATGCCACAAAAAAGAAATGACAAAAAAGAAATGACACAAAAGAATGACAAATTAGAAAGAGAAAATTACCAAGAAAGAAAGTAAGGAAATGAGAGTTTTCCTAAAAAAATTGCTGGTTGGTTTTATAGCATGTCAAACCTTGTTGGGTTATTTAATGCCAAAGTCAGTCTTATATGGTTTCGAATAATTATCCTTTGTAAATGTTGGTGTATTTACCCGACTGTGGCACCACAGGCAGAATCAAGATGGACTTTTTGAATGGATCAAGGAATTGTGAGAAGAGTTAACAAAATGGCGCTTCTTTTGAGGTTTACTTTTGTAATTTCTTTGAAAACAACTGACAAGAACAACTAAAGAGAAAGATTAAAAAATAACACCTATCTATCTCTATTCATATTTATCTATCTATGTCACTTAATATATATCTCTCTCATATATATATATAAGGGCCCGGGTTAACTCAGTCGGTAGAGCGTTCGGCTAGAAACCACAAGGTTCCTAGTTCAATACCAGTCCTCGCCAACTCAGCATATAGAGTAGCACAGGGATCTGTGCGATAAAGTAAGGAGCTGATGGTAGGTGTGGCACTCCAATTCAGATGCCAAAACAATCTCCTTGGTCTAGCGCTATTGAAAAGGAGATAGACTCCCTCGCTGACTGGCTGATACCGACTTTAGGCCGCCCCGACGACTTTTTATATATATATATAATATATAATATATATATATATATATATATATATATGTATGTATGTATGTATGTATGTATGTATATGAAACAAATTTAAAAAAAAAAAACATTGTAAACAAATCGATCAACAACTACTATCACAGTCTCCTTATTATTCTGTGATAAATTTTACTTTTCCTTATATCAACAAAAGCCCTGAAGAAGATCTACTAAACAGATTGAAACACTGCAACGTTTGGCTGAATAAATATCACTCATATATATATATATATATATATATATATATATATATATATATTAGTATTTGATAATTTGCTTTTTGAAGCATTAAGAAAAGTATATCATTATTTATATTTTTGAAGGCAATTTCAATGCATATATCGTATAGAATACAATAATTATTGAAAAATAATCATGACAAGCAAACTCAGCGAATAACGCGTGTGATGTGTGGAACACCATACAGCTGTTTCAACCTTACACTGCTGATGAGACCTAATAAGGTTGAAACAGCTGTACGGTGTTCCACACATCACACGTGTTATTCACCGAGTTTGCTTGTCCTGATTATTTTTCAATAATTATCATATTCTATACTATAAACGCATTGTAATTGCCTTCAAAAATATAAATAATAATAATATATATATATATATATATATTCGTTCGGGTCTCGAACCCAGCCAGAGGCAGCTGCTAAAAATCGTATAACTATACTGATGAGAGGTGATACCTCGAAACACGTGTCTATAGTTTACCATATATATATATATATATATATATATATATATTTATTATTATTATTATTATTATTACTATCTATACATTTTATGGCTGATTCATCACCACTGGTTTCAAATTATTATATGCTTATCTTCAGATAAATCACCTTGTAAATGACATCCAAATGAATATACATTACAAATAGTGTTCTCGCTTTATTTGACCACATGTCACCCTCGTGCATGCTTGATGTTAAATGATACTTGGAAAGGTTATTCCTTTTAAGATGGTTTATTTTGTGTTGTTATTTTTTATTTGACCACGTGTCACCCTCGTGCATGCTTGATGTTAAATGATACTTGGAAAGGTTATTCCTTTTAAGATGGTTTATTTTGTGTTGTTATTTTTTATTTGACCACGTGTCACCCTCGTGCATGCTTGATGTTAAATGATACTTGGAAAGGTTATTCCTTTTAAGATGGTTTATTTTGTGTTGTTATTTTTTTCTGTCCAAGAGTTTAATAAAATTTTCTTTCTGTGTTGATTAACTCTTGTAAGGTTCATGGTTATAATATGAACATACAACTCCGACACATTTGTGGGACAAAACATTTTATATTGTGAACAGCACAGAAATAAGACAAGATACAATAACAATGAAATACATGTACATAAACATACAAGAGTAGAGATAAAAGGACTGGAGAGTCCGTACATACAAAATCACTTACTAGTGATGTAGGGGGCGACGAAGCCTCCAGGAGAGTTACATAACGTTGGGGGCCGAAGCCCCCACCAAGAATAAGGGTGTGACAATGTCTCTAACCCATGTGCTCGTACGAGAAGATGTAGCAAAAGAGGAAGAAGCGTTTGAACCAGGCACTTAAATACTATCGCCCCCTGGTGAGAACAAGCGACAACCCAGCAGGAAGATAATCCCAACACTCTGAATATTTCCAATCTAGTATTTAGGTGTTTTTGTGTTGAAGCTAGTCCTTGTAGTATCCGGAATTATGGATGATGGACGAATCCCGAAGGACATCTTCTATGCAGACCTTTCATCTGATAAGAGACAGATCGGTCGTGTTTTGAGGATGTCTGCAAGAATGATCTCAGGGGCTTTGGCATTACCCCTTCCAGCAGGGAAAATTTGGCTCAGGACCGCCCTCGGTGGTGGCAGGCTCTCCATAGTGGACTGTTCATGTCTGTACAAGTCATCCTGGCACAACACCATGAAGCCAAGAGGTCCAGAAGAAAGTGGCAGCAACAAAGTACTGGCACATCAACATCTTCAGGGACAGCCTTCACATGCAACATCTGCGGTCGAGGCTGTTTTTCGAACATTGGACTTCATAGTCACAGGAGGTGCTATAACTTCAGGGGTACAAGAATTATATAGTCTTCCAAGACTGCAATGCCGATATTATATATATATATATATATATATATATATATATATATATATGTATGTGTGTGTGTGTGTGTGTGTGTGTATTTACAAAGGTGAGTAAAAAAGTGATGCCATTTTATTTAGGATAGGTATAATTACCAGCACATGAAGATGTATCATACATATAAATGAAGATAGTCAACGTTTCTCTCAATAGCAATGTTCCACCTTCAAATGAGAGTATGTATCCCTGCCCTGCAAAATTCTATTGACTGTTCTTTGAGCCACTTCTTCAGCACAGATTTCACTTCCTTGTCACTGGAATAATGTTTGCCTCTCAAACCATTTCATCTTCGACAATAACCATTACACCATGTGCCTCCACAACACTAATTGCTGTAGACTTAGTCTAAAATCTTGCTACGTAAAGCAAATAAAATTAAAATGAAAGAAATACTAACAAATTTGATAAATCTGTGATGGAGAACAGGAGTCAGATAGTGGCAATGCACGGCAACTACCGTATTCTTTGAGAAAGAGAGCAAGACATTGTCTTGCCTGCCAGAATCGAACCCGCGTCCTCCCGATTACAAAAAATGAGACTTAGGCATTGCACAGACACGAGGTTCAACTCAGTTGCCCGGATGATTGTCCTGATCATATTAACTGAAATTGTTTCTAACTTGGGAACCCCGGATGTTGAAAGCTACATCCATAAATTGCGGGAGTTCAAAGATGACAGAGCAGAGCGGCGCGTGCACCTGACTGACCTATGAAGCTGTAAGGTTCAAAGTCATTTAATGAACATACAATTCCGACATGTTGTGGGACAAAACATTTAATATATATAACAGCACATGGAAACGATAATATACATAATGTACAGGAGAATAGAACATGTAAATACAGATACAATATTTAGGTATAAACAAGATACCCAAATGTACCTAACATATAAATGTTACAGACATGGAACTAAAGGATAGTCCATGCTGTATAAAGAACTTACAGTAATGTAAGGGGGGGGGGCAAAAGCCCCACCGAGAAGGGGGGGGTAGATGGATTCTAGCCCATAGCAGTTCGTTTAGAAGATCCAGCTAAAAGAGGAAGCAACGTTTGAATGAATGCGCTTAACTAGGTCCCCTAGTGGGAACAAACAGCAACGCAGCGAGAAGATAACTCTTCCGGCGAAGGGAAGATAATCCCCTACAAAGCGAAGGAGGAAAAGGAAAGGAAAGGAAAGGACAGACGACGAAAGATTACTTTACCAGTTAACATTGGGTTTGATTGCAGACCCCCCCCCCCACCCCCTCAACAAAGAACTTGGGTTTTTTTTCAACAAAGCATCAACCATTTTTTTTCTTTAGCGTCAAGTCTTACAAAGTCATTGCCAAGCAAAGACAAATTAAGTAAGGCTATCTCTCTTCCAGAAGAAGAAAAAAAAAGAAAAGAAAAAGTGCATGTTTATCACTGTTTTTTCTATGTAGTTTTCCTAAGCACTAAACAGTTTGTAATGGTTAATAAAATGGCAGTTGCCGATTGTTTTAAAAAGGGGGGAGTAAGAATTCCAAAAATGCAGTAACGGAAAAACCAACAGACGCTGAATTCAAAAAATCGAGCGCCAAAAGAAGAAGCGGGAATTTCAGCAGTTTTGAGGATGACAAGCAAGTAGTCATCACGCAACAAGTCAGTTCCATTATCAGAAAATGAAAGAAGATAAAATATTAACTATTAATACCAAAATATAAAAGAAAGGACTTTGCCCGGTATGCTGTTCTACATTTCTGTAACTTTATTTAATACAGATTGTTTATTTTAATACGACTTCGTCATTTTTCCATTGTGTTGATTCTTGTTTAAAGTTAGTAAAATGTGTACAACCTATATATAAAATATATATAACTCACAACTTGCTACAAGGAAATCTTTCCTGTATTTTATTACTAAGTAAAAACATAAATCCACAGGGTGGTCCAGGAGTTTTGTCATACCTTAAATATTTTTACAGGTAAAATAATTGCATAAATACAACCTGAAATTCTGGAAAATAATTCAATTTTTAATAGGGCACCCAGTGAGGATCACTTTCACTACATCAGTAATGGCCTGTGATACTAGCTTGCTAATCATTGCTCCATGGTGAGGTTCCCTTATTGATATTTACTAAGATCAGTTTATTATGACTCAAGGCCATAGTAATGGGGCACCCAGTGAGGATCAACATCACCAGTGATAATGATCTTGTTAGACAAGCTTGCTAACCCTTGCTCCATTGTGATGTGCCCTTATTGATATTTACTAAGATCAGTTCATTATGACTGAAGGCCATATTAATAGGGCACCCAGTGAGGATCAACTTCACCAGTGATAATGATCATTTGAGACTAGCTTGCTAACCCTTGCTCCATTGTGATGTGACCTTATTGATATTTACTAAGATCAGTTTATTATGACTCAAGGCCATAGTAATGGGGCACCCAGTGAGGATCAACCTCACCAGTGATAATGATCTTGTGAGACTAGCTTGCTAACCCTTGCTCCATTGTGAGGTGTTCTGATTGATATTTACTAAGATCAGCTTATTATGTTACAAGGTAATAGGGCACCCAGTGAGGATCAACCTCATTACTGTAATAATGGCCTATGAGACTAGCTCGCTAACCATTGGTCCATATTGATTTATCCCACTGGCACAGAACTCTAAGTGTCGGGTATCCAACCAGGCTTACAGTTAAGCAGTGATTGTCCAAGAGAGCAATTAGTAATTTTCACCTTTTAGTTATTAAAATTCCTAGCATAAAATTGTGCGTGCGCATTATCCTACTGGCACAGAACTCTAAGTGTCGGGTATCCACTGGCACAGAACTCTAAGTGTCGGGTATCCAACCAGGCTTACAGTTAAGCAGTGATTGTCCAAGAGAGCAATTAGTAATTTTCACCTTTTAGTTATTAAAATTCCTAGCATAAAATTGTGCGTGCGCATTATCCTACTGGCACAGAACTCTGTCGGGTATCCACTGGCACAGAACTCTAAGTGTCGGGTATCCAACCAGGCTTACAGTTAAGCAGTGATTGTCCAAGAGAGCAATTAGTAATTTTCACCTTTTAGTTATTAAAATTCCTAGCATAAAATTGTGCGTGCGCATTATCCTACTGGCACAGAACTCTAAGTGTCGGGTATCCACTGGCACAGAACTCTAAGTGTCGGGTATCCAACCAGGCTTACAGTTAAGCAGTGATTGTCCAAGAGAGCAATTAGTAATTTTCACCTTTTAGTTGTTAAAATTCCTAGCATAAAATTGTGCGTGCGCATTATCCTACTGGCACAGAACTCTAAGTGTCGGGTATCCACTGGCACAGAACTCTAAGTGTCGGGTATCCAACCAGGCTTACAGTTAAGCAGTGATTGTCCAAGAGAGCAATTAGTAATTTTCACCTTTTAGTTGTTAAAATTCCTAGCATAAAATTGTGCGTGCGCATTATCTTACTGGCACAGAACTCTAAGTGTCGGGTATCCACTGGCACAGAACTCTAAGTGTCGGGTATCCAACCAGGCTTACAGTTAAGCAGTGATTGTCCAAGAGAGCAATTAGTAATTTTCACCTTTTAGTTATTAAAATTCCTAGCATAAAATTGTGCGTGCGCATTATCCTACTGGCACAGAACTCTAAGTGTCGGGTATCCACTGGCACAGAACTCTAAGTGTCGGGTATCCAACCAGGCTTACAGTTAAGCAGTGATTGTCCAAGAGAGCAATTAGTAATTTTCACCTTTTAGTTGTTAAAATTCCTAGCATAAAATTGTGCGTGCGCATTATCTGAAATGAACTTAATTGTTATTAAAAACATATTTTATGATATTTTTGTGTTAAAGCATGCAGTTGTATTATTTTCGAAAAAGTTTCTAAGATTTGTTTATTTTGCACCGACACATTCAAAATGGCTACCGTCTTCTTTCAAAGTGAAAGTCAGTTGGCTAAATTCCTAGCATAAAATTATCTGAAATGAACTTAATTGTTATTAAGAACACATTTTATGATATTTTTGTGTTAAAGCAATTCAGTTGTATTGTTTCCGAAAAATTTTCTAAGATTTGTTTATTTTGTATTGAGACTTTCAAAATAGCTACCGACTTAGTTCAAAGTGAAAGTCAATGGAGGTTACTCTAATAGCTTTATTTGCTAGGAATTTTGACAACTAAAGGTGAAAATTACCAAACATTGTTCTATGGTGAGGTTGTCATATTTTAGTACTATTGAAGTCAGCAAGTCTACTGTTGGTTTGAATAACAGCAGCTAACTAAGTACAACTGAAGCAGTGTCCAAGACAGTTGGTATATATAGAAATCAAGAATGACTCATTCATGAATTTGGGTGATTTGGGTCATTCCATTCCTTGAGTTCTGATTGGCTGCTTGATTTGAATGACATTGTGGAGTCTTATATATATATCCTGTCATTCTGCAGTAGACTTTGTGACTATTCGGGTTTGTATTTAAGTTACAACCGTTTGTTGCCTTGTCTTCCCAGTTCAACGGTAATTGGAATTTTAATTATTCTTCAAGTACCAAGTACTATCTAACTCTTCTGTTATACTAACTATTATAAACCATTCAATGATAAACATAATTTAAACTGTAATATTCTTCATCAGTATTAAACTAACAGATAACTATTAATTTTAACTATTAATTTTAACCAGCAGAACCTATAAGTACATATACCTGGGCTACCTGAATTTTGGCCTGATAACCCCTATTATATATATATATATATAGTTAAGAATTAATGGTAAAATGAATGAACGAAATAAAAATGAATGAAATGAGTGGAATAAATAAATAAATCCTTTCCAAGGGACCTCTCTCTCAAAAGTAAAATAAGATAAAAAAATATAGGATAAAAATTTTTGAGAGAGAGAAGACCCTAATGGAAAGTTTTCCTCATCTATTATTGGACTCTTTTGAAGCATCAAATTAATATTATTATTATATAAGTTATTGGAGAAGATAAAATCAGTCTCTTACCTTTGTGGTGTTCTATTGAGAAAAGATTTGAATTGTTTTATATATATCTAATCTAGTCTGGTCTGGTCCACATCCGGTGGAATATTGCAACAATGTATCAGTTTTGAATTAAAAATAAAAATGGTCAACTAGAAGAATTTGGGTAAGTTTTTGCAGTTGTAAATATATATATATATATATATATATATATATATATACCAACCCTTTCTCATGGGTAGGATGTGACACAATCTCAATTTTTAAGTGGAGTTTAATAAGTTTTTCTTCTAATTGATTGATTGGCTAACCAAAGAACCAAGTCTGGATTACTATTCACCCACGGCTGGAGGGAGGATAGTTAGATGCATACGTTTCCACAAGAGTATTATTAGAGCTGTATGAATTGCAAACAGCTTAATCCTGGATTTGTAATCATACATATCTATTGTAAGGCTGATTTAGATAACAGATTAAATGTTTACATTTTCATCCAGAAACACAGAATGGATCACAACCCTTGGTAAAATTCTTATTATAATGGAGATTCTGTGTCTGTTTGTCTGTAACCGAAACTACATCACTGATTATGCCACAATACTCTCAGGAATTGTGTAAGTTTATCAATGAGTATTTAATTTATAGTCAAAATCATTTATACACAGAATAAATCTTATTTATTAAGGATGTCTTAAGGAAAATCCGAGTTAGATTTGTCTCAAAACAGCCAATGTTAGAAGTGTGTTTAAAATCCTGCAATGTGTCTTATATATCACTAAGAAATAAAGGTTTACATAATATATGGTGTGGTCAATTTGCATACTGGTTTTAATAAAACCGGGTTTAATAAATAATTACTTGGTGTTTATTGATCTCTAATATTATTGATTAATTCATCAATGTATTGGAATCAATCTTAGGAATTATTTTATATCAAAACCAATTAAAATATAATTAAAATAAATGCATTCTTATATACATTCTACTTCAGTATTTTGATCTTCTCTTAATGACACCGCATTTTGATCTTCTCTTAACGACACCGCATTTTGATCTTCTCTTAACGACACCGCATTTTGATCTTCTCTTAACGACACCGCATTTTGATCTTCTCTTAACGACACCGCATTTTGATCTTCTCTTAACGACACCGCATTTTGATCTTCTCTTAACGACACCATATTTTGATCTTCTCTTATTGACACCATATTTTGATCTTCTCTTATTGGCACCATATTTTGATATTCATAATTAATTTTTAATACATTTTAAATGTAACCTATCAACATCTGAATAATAATAATAATAATAATAATAATAATAATCTACCAGAATACTCAGAAGAGTCCTGGAGACCTGAGGAGACTTGCTGTCACTCAGACTCCAGTGAAAGACCATCAGCTAACACTGATGTGAAAACTCAAAAGGAGTAAATAATAATAATAATAAATAATATAAAATAAACACTTACCAGTATCCACACTAGTAGTTGATATCAAGGAAATTGGACGTTCTTTGTCTTTGTGTCCATTTCTAAGGTCTGCAGCCAACTGGTCATTTGGTGATAAATGTTCTAGATTAAAATTCACTCCTGATGATCCAAGCTTTTCACTATCAGCCAGATTATATCCACTTTCTGTCTCTTCTCTAACAATTATACCAGAATCTGTCATGTTTGGTGGCACTTTTTTATAACTTATTTCATCTACAGATTCAGACAAACTACAATTGTCAAATTGGCCAGGAATTTGGTATGGCTGTTTAACAGTGTCTGGCTCATAGCCACTATCAAGAATACTACTAAATCCTTGATTACTGTCACCGTGACCCCTTGATTTCACCTCCTTCTTGCTCTGACCGTCAGCACTATCCTTACCACCCCTTTCACCGCTAGATTGCAGTGACAAAGACTTGTAATAATTTTCCTTCTTTGCTATATTTTCATGTAGTTCTCTTTCAAGTCTTTGAATAATTATCTCTTCTGATACCTCTTGGGCATTTTCAGTTGGAGGAGCCAGGGAGTTTGAATTATTAAGATTTCCATTACTTTCTAGCCTGACCACTACCTGCCTGTCCTCAGTGCTGTTTGTCAATGAACTGGATTCGGAAGCGGCCTCTTCTAAACGAAAACTAACTTCATCGTCTGTGTTCTCTAACTCCCAGATTGCTCCAACCGGATCCAATTCTTGCTCTGCTTGGTAGGCAGACGAGGTTAACGAGTCTGGAATCGTTGAGGCCGACCGACTGCTACTACTGTCACCGTCAAATGTGAAGTTGAAATATGTTCGACGGTCCGACTCCAAATATTCCTTCACAGTAGCACTAAGTTCTATGTCAGCTTGGTTTTGTACAGAAGGTGGAACACAACCATTACTATTACTGTCAGTTCGACCACCGCCTCCACCTTCGGGATTGAAACCGTCCGATGGTTTATCATGGGTAACGTAGACAGATGAATACTTTGGGCTCGCAGGTTGACATAGTGGTTGATGCTGCTGCTGCTGGTGGTCTTGTATTGGGGGCACCGACTGTTGTTGTTGTTGATACTGTTGGTATTGTTGTGGTTGTATAGTGGGTCCAACTTTCTGGTTAAATGGTGCTTGTACGTGCTGCTGTGAGGTTTGTTGGACTACCGTCACTATTTGCGGATGATACTGTTGCAATGGTGGTACAGGCTGCTGTTGTAATAGTGATAAAGGCTGTTGCTGTAATGGGGGTGGTTGAGGCTGCTGTTGACACTGTTGCTGCGCTGGGGGTAGGGTTTGCTGGGTAGGATAAGGTGGCTGCAGTTGCTGCTGGCAGGGGTATTGCTGAGGATAAGGTGGTATTTGCTGTAATGGGTATTGTTGTTGCTGCTGCTGTTGAGGTATTGAGGTGGGGGCATTTGCTGCTGGGGGTATTGTTGGGTTGTATACTGAGGTTGGGCATATTGTTGTTGGTTGTATACAGAAGATTGTTGGGAGTATTGAAAGTATTGCTGCTGCTGTTGGGGGTAGGGCTGCTGTTGCTGCTGCTGCGGCTGTTGCTGCTGGGGATAGGGTTGCTGTTGCTGGGGATAGGGCTGCTGTTGCTGATGTTGTTGCTGAGGGTAGGGCGGCTGCTGCTGCTGCTGTTGCTGTGGATAGTTATTTTGAAATTTTGAATGTTCAAACTGATGTTTCAGTGAGGCTCGAGGTAATACAGATTTTCGACCGATGGCCGATATCTCAAAGGGAGGCTGTTCTTCCAGAATCCCATCTTTAAGGGTTTCATATGCAAGTGGTTGCTTGTGTGCTTCATCGTCTCCATGTCTATCATGTTCAGCCTTCTTTTCAGGAACATTTGATACTTTGGCCCAGGTTGTGTATGATTTTTCTGTTGGAGAGACCCGTTCTACCTTATCGATTGGTGCGAAAATGCCATGTGATGGCCGACACGAAAAATATCGGATGCCTTCGATTTGTCCATCGTTTAATCCCTCCGGATCATCCAACTCAATGCCACACCATAATCCATCAGACACGTGTAGTCTTCCAAAATAGAAAACGAAACCTTTCTTAATCCCACTTATGCACACACGGTCCCCGGGAACAAATTTTTTCTCTTTCGTTTCTACAGTTTCTGTAGTTGTGGGAGGCACTGACTTTGAGTATATTTTGGGAGCAGGGATAAATGATTTTCTTGCTCGTGGGGAACTGTCTTGCTTTTTGTTTGCTTGGAAAGCCTGAAAAATAACAAAAAAAAATTAGAAAATATATACATATATAAAGGTTAGTTGTGTGTATGTATGTCCGGAGGAAACTAGGAAAATAAAACAATTAATGACAAAGTAAATATATATATATACACATTCACTATCAACAGATCTTGCTTTTTGAGCAAAAATATGAGGAAACAATGAAAATAAAACAATTTATGACCAAGTAAAAATACATACACATTCACTATCACCAGATTCTGCTTTTTGAACAAAAATAATGATGATTTGATTTATATTCATGAAGATGATTCAAAAATAAAATTCAAATAGTAACAGCATGTTTTTTGTTTTTTTTTGCATTTAATATTTTAAATAGGAGACAATGATTTTTCTTTTCAGGGTGTCTGTGCAGACCAAATCAAAGCAAGGTCTTTTTTTATATAGGGATTTTAATGGGGCATCCTGCGAGGATACAACTCACGATTCAGTAAAAATGGACCTGTAAGAGAAGGCAGGTATTTACCGAATTCATTTGCAACAGATAGGATGCCCATCTCTCTCTCTCTCTCTCTCTCTTTCGTGCGCTCGCTCCTCTCTCTATCCTTCCAATACTTTCTTTCTTTCTTATAATGTTTTTCTGTGTAGCTTGTCTATTTTCTTCCCTATCTTTCTTTATGATAAAAATGGAATGGTCCATTTTATAGCTGAGGTGACGACACTCATAGGAAATAAGAATTTGGTGCATAAGCAACACCAGATAACCAGAAAATACATTTTTGCATTTCATATTGGAGGATTTAGATGGTCTCAATTTTAACCAGGAGGTGTTGCAAGATGATAACGGTTGTACATTTAAGGAACATGAGTATTAATATATAGATTACCTGCACGTTTTATCAGTAAATTTAAACATATATTTAGGTCTTTGTAATTCAGACAGTATTTTTAATATGGAAGGTTTGGGCAATGTTGATAGTCTTTTCAATCTACACTTACCAATTTACACTTATTAAATTACTCTTTTCAATCTACACTTACCAATTTACACTTATTAAATTACTCTTTTCAATCTGCACTTATCAATTTACACTTATTAAATTACTCTTTTCAATCTACACTTATCAATTTACACTTATTAAATTACTCTTTTCAATCTACACTTACCAATTTACACTTATCAATTTACACTTATTAAATTACTCTTTTCAATCTACACTTATAGATTTACGCTTATCAATATACGCTTATGAATATATACTTATCAAGGTACATTTATCAAACTACGTTTATTAATATACATTAATATGTCAATTATGGGGCATCCAGTGAGAATTGATCTCACTATTCCATAATAATTGATCTGAAAAACTATCTTGCTAACCATTATAGCACAATGGGACACCCTGAAAAAGCATCAATCCAACACGATTCTTTTTATGAACATTTTGGTTTGGTTTGTTTTATGGCATATCAACCTCAGTGGGTCATTTAATGCCAATTAAGTTTTGAAATAAATTCATTCTTAATGGATACACAATTTTTTTTTATAAACACATTTTTCTATTTATCCCATAGATGGGACTCCAACAGGTACTACCACTCCGGGTCAGAGTGGACCAGGGAGCAATGGTGATGAAAGGGCGCTCCACATTCCCCAAACCTCCAAAACTGGAACTTCACCATCAGATAGAGTTTAACGTCATTCCCAGGACATGTAGACACTCAGTCACCGCCTTCTAGCACCCATATGATAAAAAGCGGTTGGGGCTTGCCATAAGGGAAATAGGGTTGGGGCAATCATATAGGTGCTAGGGCTTGACGTGACCAGCCGATTGATCATAAGGGGCCTCTCCGACTGCCCGTCTAGCCGAAGTAAGGGTCTAAGTGGAGTGTTGCAGGTCATGGACTGATCAGACACAAAGACTCTATCCTTAAGTATCATGGGTCACCACCCAAAGCCAACAGGTAGCCCTATTTAGGGGAGTCTTACCCCTCTGCAGAGGTGCAGTCGGTGCATTCTAACGCCCCACTGACAGGGTGGGAACATTTTGGTGTAGTAGAAAAGAATTCCAATAATTTCACCCACATAGAACTTTAAAAAAAAAAAACTATTTAAACATTGCTTCTTGATTTTACCCAAATGTATTAGAAGCCATTTAATTTTTTTTCTTTAAGAAAAAAAAAAACACCAAAAACCCAAAATTTCTCAAGGTTGGCTCAATTGTCATTAGGTCATGCTGACACCACAGATATCCATGTCTCTCTACCACCATCCCTGGGAGGTCCTCCGCACAGCATCCAGAATCCGCACAGAGCCAATTGACGTAAATTTTGCTGGTCAGCCCACACTCATATGTTAGTATGTAGGTGTTCAAAGGAGAACATCCCCAGGAGTGTCCAGCATGTCTTGGTTGTCTAACTTGGATGATTTGTGTGATTTTGCTGGTCAGCTTACACTCATATGTTAGTATGTAGGTGTTCAAAGGAGAACATCCCCAGGAGTGTCCAGCATGTCTTGGTTGTCTAACTTGGATGATTTGTGTGATTTTGCTGGTCAGCCCACACTCATATGTTAGTATGTAGGTGTTCAAAGGAGAACATCCCCAGGAGTGTCCAGCATGTCTTGGTTGTCTAACTTGGATGATTTGTGTGATTTTGCTGGTCAGCTTACTCATATGTTAGTATGTAGGTGTTCAAAGGAGAACATCCCCAGGAGTGTCCAGCATGTCTTGGTTGTCTAACTTGGATGATTTGTGTGATTTTGCTGGTCAGCTTACACTCATATGTTAGTATGTAGGTGTTCAAAGGAGAACATCCCCAGGAGTGTCCAGCATGTCTTGGTTGTCTAACTTGGATGATTTGTGTGATTTTGCTGGTCAGCCCACACTCATATGTTAGTATGTAGGTGTTCAAAGGAGAACATCCCCAGGAGTGTCCAGCATGTCTTGGTTGTCTAACTTGGATGATTTGTGTGATTTTGCTGGTCAGCCCACACTCATATGTTAGTATGTAGGTGTTCAAAGGAGAACATCCCCAGGAGTGTCCAGCATGTCTTGGTTGTCTAACTTGGATGATTTGTGTGATTTTGCTGGTCAGCCCACACTCATATGTTAGTATGTAGGTGTTCAAAGGAGAACATCCCCAGGAGTGTCCAGCATGTCTTGGTTGTCTAACTTGGATGATTTGTGTGATTTTGCTGGTCAGCCCACACTCATATGTTAGTATGTAGGTGTTCAAAGGAGAACATCCCCAGGAGTGTCCAGCATGTCTTGGTTGTCTAACTTGGATGATTTGTGTGATTTTGCTGGTCAGCCCACACTCATATGTTAGTATGTAGGTGTTCAAAGGAGAACATCCCCAGGAGTGTCCAGCATGTCTTGGTTGTCTAACTTGGATGATTTGTGTGATTTTGCTGGTCAGCTTACACTCATATGTTAGTATGTAGGTGTTCAAAGGAGAACATCCCCAGGAGTGTCCAGCATGTCTTGGTTGTCTAACTTGGATGATTTGTGTGATTTTGCTGGTCAGCTTACACTCATATGTTAGTATGTAGGTGTTCAAAGGAGAACATCCCCAGGAGTGTCCAGCATGTCTTGGTTGTCTAACTTGGATGATTTGTGTGATTTTGCTGGTCAGCCCACACTCATATGTTAGTATGTAGGTGTTCAAAGGAGAACATCCCAGGAGTGTCCAGCATGTCTTGGTTGTCTAACTTGGATGATTTGTGTGATTTTGCTGGTCAGCCCACACTCATATGTTAGTATGTAGGTGTTCAAAGGAGAACATCCCCAGGAGTGTCCAGCATGTCTTGGTTGTCTAACTTGGATGATTTGTGTGATTTTGCTGGTCAGCCCACACTCATATGTTAGTATGTAGGTGTTCAAAGGAGAACATCCCCAGGAGTGTCCAGCATGTCTTGGTTGTCTAACTTGGATGATTTGTGTGATTTTGCTGGTCAGCCCACACTCATATGTTAGTATGTAGGTGTTCAAAGGAGAACATCCCCAGGAGTGTCCAGCATGTCTTGGTTGTCTAACTTGGATGATTTGTGTGATTTTGCTGGTCAGCCCACACTCATATGTTAGTATGTAGGTGTTCAAAGGAGAACATCCCCAGGAGTGTCCAGCATGTCTTGGTTGTCTAACTTGGATGATTTGTGTGATTTTGCTGGTCAGCCCACACTCATATGTTAGTATGTAGGTGTTCAAAGGAGAACATCCCCAGGAGTGTCCAGCATGTCTTGGTTGTCTAACTTGGATGATTTGTGTGATTTTGCTGGTCAGCCCACACTCATATGTTAGTATGTAGGTGTTCAAAGGAGAACATCCCCAGGAGTGTCCAGCATGTCTTGGTTGTCTAACTTGGATGATTTGTGTGATTTTGCTGGTCAGCCACACTCATATGTTAGTATGTAGGTGTTCAAAGGAGAACATCCCCAGGAGTGTCCAGCATGTCTTGGTTGTCTAACTTGGATGATTTGTGTGATTTTGCTGGTCAGCCCACACTCATATGTTAGTATGTAGGTGTTCAAAGGAGAACATCCCCAGGAGTGTCCAGCATGTCTTGGTTGTCTAACTTGGATGATTTGTGTGATTTTGCTGGTCAGCCCACACTCATATGTTAGTATGTAGGTGTTCAAAGAGAACATCCCCAGGAGTGTCCAGCATGTCTTGGTTGTCTAACTTGGATGATTTGTGTGATTTTGCTGGTCAGCCCACACTCATATGTTAGTATGTAGGTGTTCAAAGGAGAACATCCCCAGGAGTGTCCAGCATGTCTTGGTTGTCTAACTTGGATGATTTGTGTGTTTTGCTGGTCAGCTTACACTCATATGTTAGTATGTAGGTGTTCAAAGGAGAACATCCCCAGGAGTGTCCAGCATGTCTTGGTTGTCTAACTTGGATGATTTGTGTGATTTTGCTGGTCAGCTTACACTCATATGTTAGTATGTAGGTGTTCAAAGGAGAACATCCCCAGGAGTGTCCAGCATGTCTTGGTTGTCTAACTTGGATGATTTGTGTGATTTTGCTGGTCAGCTTACACTGGTGTGTCCCTGTGTAGTAGTCTACTAGAGAAACTCATGAGTTTGCCATTGCTTCTCCAGGATTGTTCAACATAACTTGGATGATTTGTGTGATGGGAGGCAAGTGGCCATATAGCTGCCTTTTTTTTTTGGGGGGGGGCTGCTCACAAGATTTGTGTGATAGGAGGCAAGTGGCCATATAGCTGCCTTTTTGGGGGGCGGGCCCTGCTCTCAAGATTGTGTGATAGGAGGCAAGTGGCCATATAGCTACCTTTTTGGGGGAGGGCCCTGCTCCCAAGATTTGTGTGATACGAGGCAAGTGGCCATATAGCTGCCTTTTTTTTTGGGGGGGGGCTGCTTCCAAGATTTGTTCAAGACAGTACACACATTACTCCCAGGCCCACTCTGTCCCACAGTGCTAGCATCTGTTAAGGTCTTATTTATAGGTTAAATAGAAAAAAAAATGAGTTAAAAAAAAAAAAAAGATGTTGAGTACACATTAAGAATGAATAAAACAAAATTTCTTTGGCATAAAATAACCCAATAAAGGTTGACATGCTGTAAAATCCAACCAACCAACCAGCTTTCTCTTTAAATGTCTATCATATTAGGTAACCTGGGAATTTCTGAAACAAGTAATTATTTATATTAATCTATTTGTACTAATATCCTCATCTTGGTTGTTTTAGTCATCTCATTTTGGCCTGCTTCAAATTTCTATTGTATTTTATAGCCATCTAGTAATTTAGAACTAAACCAGTTATTAAATCCACAGGGGTTGATTGTTTTCATTTTGCTGTCCACACATTAGATTTTGTGGCATATCAACCCTTGTTGGGTTAATTCATTTTTTTGTTTTATTGATGGTTGTTCATGATTTTTGTAAAACTCAATTTTTTAAGACATTCTTTTAAAATGTATTCAACCCATAAATGGGAGCCTAACAGGTACTGCCACTCCGGGTCAGAGTAGACCTGAGAGTAATAGTGATGAAGGGTTTACTCTACACTCCCCAGAGCTCCAAAATTGGAACACCACCATTACATGCAGTTTAACGTATCAATACCCAGGACACCCACACTAAGAGATAAGTCTCTTGTGTCAGTTAATTATTTCTTAGTTAATTGTAACAGTCTAGGGGATAAAAGTATTAAGTCTATCTAGTTACTTCATGATCATGAGTTCGATCTCAGGGTTATGTAATGAAGGTCATATAGCCTGGTTCATTGAATAAAGCAAAATGGTCATTACAAAAATATTAGATTAATTAAATTGATATTCTTATCTTTTCTTTTTTTAATTTTTATTGTACAAGAAAAAAAAAAAGATCTTTGGTTTTGAAGAAAATTTACTTTTTATATAAAATTTTGAGCGTGTAGTACTCGTCTATGGAGGTTTCTGTAGAACGTTGTTAAGTCACAAGGACAGTTAAAACTCTTAACATCCGGTTGAGAATTTTTTAAGTCCAGAGCATTCCTATAAAGATGTCTAAAAAAATGTCTAAAAATGACCTTTGCATCTAAAGTTACTAGTTATTTCTCTTAAATCTAAGACTTCTAAATATGTTTAATATTACATTTAAACAAAGGCTATCATTTGGGGTAGATTAGAAAAATGAATGTGACTTCTGGGCGGGTGGAATGAGGTGGTATAGGACGTTAAGAGTTAACTCTAGATAATTTATTAAATAATTTCTTTTATCAGTTCAATACATATTCAGTGATTTTAATATCTAAAAATTGTTGATAATCTTTTCTTTTTTTTAAATAAATATTTCAGCGATACCACTGTCCTTCACGTCCTTGTGCAAATTTTCTTACATGATAAATCAATTGCAGACAGAATAGGCATCGGCAGCAAATAGCGTTCGTCATAATAGCAGCAGCAGCAGCAGCGACTGCTGCTGCTGCTGCTTCTGCCGTTCGAGCTACCTAGCAAGTATTGATCCGTTTAATACGTGCACAATTTTGAGAATGGCAGGGAAAATGTGTTGTGTTATTTTTGTTCTAACACAAGAACAGCTAGTGGCAAGAAATCAGGTCAGCTATGTGCCTACTGCTTCGCCTCGAACACCCCCTCCCCCCCATCATCATCATCATCATCATCACGTGACAACTCGCCCCCCCCCTCCAAACTACACACTTACAGATTCTGCAGAGCTGGTAGAAAGTGCCATTGTTAACTGGTTTTCATTTTTGATTTGTTTGAAATATGATAAAAGAAAAGAAAAAGAAAAAAAAAAAACGGAAGCTAGGCAGGCAATACATTTGCACACAAACCTTGGTAAAGAAATGGAACACGTTGAAATAACAATAATAATAATAATAATAATAATAATAATAATAATATAATAATAATAATAATAAAGAACTCAGACACGTGAGAAATGAACAGGTGCTTTTACGAGAATTCTAAGAAAAACGAATGAAATTAATATTCCTAAATAATATCTGTCTTTTCCAGTATTTTCTTTATTTAATGTTTTAATAACTTTCGAAAATAACTGGTATTATAGATGAATTATTTCCCGTTTTGTTTTTTGTTTATTTATCTGTCTTTATTAAAAGAATTAAAAGAACTTTCTTTTTTTTTTTTTTAATTTATGCCTTTTAAAAAACAGTTTTGAGAATTTTCATATCAATTTTTTTTTAAAAAGATGATATTTATTTATTTATTTTCTGATGAGTTGTAGGAAATGGACTTGTCGACCGAGTTCAAATCTTGGACGAAGCTATAGTTCTCATAGCGCTAATACCCTGAGAAAGGTATGAATCCAACTATTCTCCCTCCAGCTATGGATAAATAATAGGGCAGACTGTGCTCTTTAACCTTGGTTAGGCAACCACTCTAGAAGGAAAACTGAATTCAAACCTGTTAAAATCCACTTGGGGTGGTCACTACTAGAATAGGCTCAGTCTTAATTAGTGATTTATTTCACTAATTTTTAATAATTTTTTTTTTTTTAAAGCAAACCTGCAATTGATTCAATTTCAAATTCTTCAATTGAATTGGAAGACTTTTAAATTCTGAGCAGATATTGTAATTCACTAATTTTTAATAATTTTTTTTTTTTAAAGCAAACCTGCAATTGATTCAATTTCAAATTCTTCAATTAAATTGGAAGACTTTTAAATTCTGAGCAGATATTGTATTTGTTGATATAAAAATTAAAAAAACAGCAACATTTTCCTTGGCCATCTAACAAACCTTTCAAGTAAGATGAACAAGTCATGCTGGGAACTGCTAGAGAAACACAGGGATGAACTTGGAAGTGAAGTTCTCCTTTGGATACCTACACATGGACACACCCGCATTAGCTGACCAACAAGGATTTAGCACATTCATCAGCTCTGAGCGTACACTAGATGCAGTCTAGAGGACTTTCCAAGAGCTATGACCGATGGTCAGTGAGTCAAGGGAATCTGTGTTATCAGCACGACTTATTATTATCATAATAATAATAATAATAATAATAATAATAATAATAGATGTGGCATATGGACAAACAGAAAAACAACAAAGACTAGAAAACAAAAATGGAAAGAAAAACAACTATATGGACACTTCAAACGACAAATCAGAGTGGTTGCACATGAAAAAACCTGGACGTGGTTAAGAAAAGGAAACTTTAAAAGAGAAACTGAATCACTAATAATTGCTGCACAGAATAATGCCATAAGGACAAACTACATCAAAGCGAAAATTGATAAGACCCAACAAAATAGTAAATGTAGATTATGCGGTAATAGAGATGAGACCGTAAACCATGTACTATGTGAATGTAGCAAACTAGCACAAAGGGAGTACAAAACTAGACACGACTGGGTTGGGAAGGTGATCCACTGGGAATTATGCAAAAAATTTAATTTTGGCCATACAACAAAATGGTATATGCATAAACCAGAATCTGTTCTTGAGAACGAAACGCATAAAATTCTCTGGGACTTTGAAATAAAAACGGATCACCTTATCCCAGCAAGAAGACCAGACCTAGTGTTGATAAACAAAAAAGAAAGAGCTTGTCAACTGGTGGATTTTGCAGTTCCAGCAGATCACAGTGAAGCTAAAGGAAAAAGAAAAAATGGACAAATATCTGAACCTTGTCAGAGAACTGAAAAAGTTATGGAATATGAAAGTGAAAGTGATAGTGATACCAATTGTAGTTGGTGCACTTGGAACAGTCCCAAAAGGATTAGAAAAGGGTTTGGAAAGTCTGGAAATCAGGGGAAGGATTGATACCATTCAGAACACTGCACTGCTGCAATCTGCCAGAATACCCAGAAGAGTCCTGGAGACCTGATTGAGACTTGCTGTCACTCAGACCCCAGTGAAAGACCATCAGCTAACACTAATGTGAAAACTCAAAAGGAGTAAATAATGATGATAATAATAATGATAATAATAATAATAATAATAATAATGATAATAATAATAATGATAATAAGTATAAAATTGTAGCAGTTAAAAAATATAAAAACATTCAGTGTATAAAGATAAAAGTCATAATTATTACATAATTATTTTCTACGAGGATAGTTCCCTTAAAAGCTTTTCCCCCTTCTATTCACACCTTCGGTCTTTTGTCTGTTTATTTATACTGTAATTAGTTTCAATTTTATATAACCACATGGATATTTTGTGCCCCAAAAATACGAGGGGTGGTGTCAAAGTTAAGTGACCTGAAAAAAATCAGAATGTTTTGAAATAAAATAAGTGATGCATTATAAAATTCATTCATTGATAAATCAACATTGGAAATTTCATTAAAATCGGATAATTCCCTGATCTTCGGTAATTTAAAAAAAAAAAATTTACTTTGTAAAATACGGATTTTATGTCATCTTTGGCAATGCCTACCATAATAGAACCTAAAATATCAATTCCATGTGATATAATTTAAAAGTGGACTACAATCATCAGAATTTTGAGGTAATATTTCTAAAATTTTTATATTTTAGTTATTTTTATTAATATAACAAAACACACACACACAGTGATACAACTGAAAAATTGTTCAAATCCTGGGCGTGGCTGTTTGCATTTCGTATAGTGCTGGGAAAGGTAAATATTATCTATACAGCTATGGGTAAATAGTAGGGCAGACTGGGCTCATTAACCTTGGTTAAGCAACTGGTTTAGCAGAAGGAAAAAGTCTGAATTCAAACCAATTAAAATCCGCTTATAAATAGACCATGTGTCACATCCTGCGCGCGTGGAGGGTTGGGTAAATACATACAATAACCGTTACACAAACGCCTCCACTATTATATCAGCAACATCTGAGTGACATTGTGGTCTATGATGAGCAGGGGAAAATACATAACTAATGCTTGGTGGGTATACACAGATTTTCATCTGCTTTTCATTTTTAAAAACGAATTAAAATTGATTAAATCGATTATTTAAGCTCAAATTTTTGTCTAAGTCAAAAAGTAGTAACATAATGAGCATCAGTAAAAAAGAAAAATAATATTACATATATAATTTATTTTTGATACAATCTAAACTATTTTTTCTTCTATTCACACCTTTGGTCTTTTGTCTTTTTATTCACGCTGTAATTGTTTTCAAAAATATATAACCCCACTGATATTTTGCGCCCTAAAAATAAGGTGTGGGGGGGGGGTCAAAGTTAAGTGACTTAAAAAAAAAAAATCAGAAAGTTTTGAAATAAAATAACCGATGCGTTGTAAAATTCATTGATTGATAAATCAACACTGAAAATTTCATTAAAATCGGATAATTCCCTGATTTTTGGTAAAAATGTTATTTTTTAAACAAGGGGGGGGGTTAAAATTTTTTTGTAAAAGTTCAGATTTTTCTACAAATTGGGTATATCTATTTGTGACAATGTAGAAAGATAATGTTTTGTTGCCAAAACTTTTTCTACTCTATGGTATATGTTTCTGTGAAAATAAATTAGAGGTTTTATTTTTGGAGTGTCCCTTGAATCACTTTCATAAACATCTGATCCAATTGAACTTTTGACCCCCAGACTTGTTATTTTATTTATACACAATGTTTATATATACTAGGTTAGGTCAGAAATGAGATTTACAGATGGCTAAGTGCTTCTGCCTAGGATTAAAAATCTAGAAACCACAAGGTTCCTAGTTCAATACCGGCCCTCGCCAACTCGGAACCTTGTGATTCCTAGCCTTTACCAAGCTAAACCAGCCCCACCCCCCTCCCTCAAATTCAACATCAGGATGCCATAAAAGTACAAAGGAAAAAAATGTCAGTACTAATGCAGAATAGCGCGCAAGAGATATTATCATTAGATTACGTATAAAAATCATTGGTACTAATGCAGAATAGTGCACAAGAGATAATATCATTAAATTACGTATAAAAAGCATTGGTACAAATGCAGAATAGCGCGCAAGAGATAATATCATTAAATTACGTATAAAAAGCATTGGTACAAATGCAGAATAGTGCGCAAGAGATAATATCATTAGATTACGTATAAAAAGCATTGGTACTAATGCAGAATAGTGCGCAAGAGAATATCATTAGATTACGTATAAAAAGCATTGGTACTAATGCAGAATAGTGCGCAAGAGATAATATCATTAGATTATATAAAAATCATTGGTACTAATGCAGAATAGCACGCAAGAGATAATATCATTAGATTACGTATAAAAAGCATTGGTACTAATGCAGAATAGCACGCAAGAGGTAATATCATTAGATTACGTATAAAAAGCATTGGTACTAATGCAGAATAGCACGCAAGAGATAATATCATTAGATTACGTATAAAAAGCATTGGTACTAATGCAGAATAGCACGCAAGAGATAATATCATTAGATTACGTATAAAAAGCATTGGTACTAATGCAGAATAGCACGCAAGAGATAATATCATTAGATTACGTATAAAAAGCATTGGTACTAATGCAGAATAGCACGCAAGAGATAATATCATTAGATTACGTATAAAAAGCATTGGTACTAATGCAGAATAGCACGCAAGAGATAATATCATTAGATTACGTATAAAAAGCATTGGTACTAATGCAGAATAGCACGCAAGAGATAATATCATTAGATTACGTATAAAAAGCATTGGTACTAATGCAGAATAGCACGCAAGAGATAATATCATTAGATTACGTATAAAAAGCATTGGTACTAATGCAGAATAGCACGCAAGAGATAATATTATTAGATTACCTATGAAAAACATTGGTACTAATGCAGAATAGTGCATAAGAGATAATATCATTAGATTACGTATAAAAAGCATTGTTACTAATGCAGAATAGTGCACAAGAGATAATATCATTAGATTACGTATAAAAAGCACTGGTACTAATGCAGAATAGCGCGCAAGAGATAATATCATTAGATTACGTATAAAAAGCATTGGTACTAATGCAGAATAGCGCGCAAGAGATAATATCATTTCATTACATTTAACAGAAATACTTGAAACGGTACTAATGCAGAAAAACACTGAGACCTGATTATCTCCCAAAAGAAAAAAAAAAAAAAAAAATCCTGCACTACAAGTTCTCCTCCCCCCCCCCAAAAAAACCCTAACAAACAACAGACTAACACACTCCAATATACTCAAACAAGAACAACAACTGCAGTGTGAAACATGTCAAACACCCTTGACTGTTAAACACTTATTCATAGAATGCAGGGTTTTTGCTAACATCAGAAACCGTTATTTTAATGCAAAAAATATTAAATATGTATTTGAAACAGTCAACATGGAAGACATTCTGTCCTTTTTGAAGGAAATAAAATTATACAATACAATGATCCCCAATGATGCTAACACATTGTTAAAACCAATTACTACAAAAGTGTAAATATAGATACACAACATATATTACTTCCTAACTGCTAGGAATGACATGACCCTAGACAGGTTGATATACCATAGAATATAGACATGAACTTAATTAATATCATACAACATAATCCCCAATGATGCTAACACATTGTTAAAACCAATTACTACAAAAGTATAAATATACAACATATATTACTTCCTAACCGTTAGGCATGACATAACTCCAGACGGGTTGATATGCCGTTAAAATCATTCAACCAACCTAACCAAGAAACTTTATATTTCCTTGTTCTAGAACATCAAATGCAATCAGAACATTTTTTTTACCTTTTTGATAAGAATATTGTGGTTAATAATTACAGGTAAATTTGTTAAATCAAATCAGTTTTGGAATTAACACTGGATAATACGATTTTGGTTGAGTTGGATCTGACATTTGTTTTGGAAAATTTTTTGACCTCTGAATCCAAAAAATGACCCCAGTTTTTCTGTATCACATCAACTTTTTGAGCTAAAGGATACCTTCAATTCTTCTCAAAAACCATGAAAATACAGCATCTAAAAAATTTTTGCTTATTTTATGGAATGTTTTAAAAATGTATATATAATGGGAAATAATAAAACCTTACACTGGGCCTCACAAATTTTGTTGAGCTAGATCTGACACTTGTTTTTGACAAACTTTTGGACTCTGAATCCAAAAAATTAGCCTAGTTTTTCTCTATTACATCAACTTTTTAAGTAACAGGATACCCTCACTTAGTCTCAAAAACCATTAAAATACTTTGACTGGGAATCAACCTAGTTACCAGATTTGAAAAATTCTCCTTCCCTTTCAATAAAATAATTAATACAATCAGTTGACTAGTCCTATTACTTACAGATAAACAATACAATTGTGCTTATTTGAGGAGTAAGCTGTAAAAAAAAAAAAAAAACTAAAAAAAAAAAAAAAAACTTGCCGTTATTGAAGTTTTGAAATCAGCATGCCATTTTTAGTCTAAGTTAAATGAAAAAAATAAATCAAACTAAACAGAAATTATGTTCAAAATTGCTCCCCAGTGTAATTTGTGCATTTACATCCATCAACTTCGGAAACCCTTCTGTTGATATTGAAACATAAAACCTGCTTCAAAACGTTAAATGCAACAATCACACCCTCCCCCCACTCAATGACACATGCCTCATAATGAATAAAATTTGGATCCCAATTCCATCATGAATGTTCCTGGGTTCGACAAGAAACACCCAAAGAAAATTCAAATGTTTATATATATATATATATATATATATATATATATATATATATATATATATATATATATATATAAAGATTAGGACAACAGCAAGGAAATAAAATTCTAAATGATACAAATTATCATGTCTCATCTCAAAAAAAAAAAAAAAAAAAAATTCAGACACTAAAAGATTAGCTTTTAAATTTCTAGATAAGAGAATTATATATATATATACATAATCCAAAAGTCCAGAGAAGAAATCTTCCTTACGACACAAGAGTTTTATTTAGAAAACCTGTCGCAGTTTGAGAGCTCAATGTGTGCTCTTAATGTTAGAGTCACAGAGCAAATATATAAGTAAAGAAATAACAAAAGACTTAGAGATTTAGCGTTATAGTCTATTTCAGGGAGCTTAGACAATTAGTCTAAATCTCCCGACTTATCAGATGTCTAAGCTCCCTGAAATAGACTATAATGCTAAATTTCTAAGTCTTTTGTTATTTTTTTACTGAGATATATATATATATATATATATATTTTTTTTTAAGTCAACAGGGCAGCCTGAAGTCGGTATCAGCCAGTCAGCGAGGGAGTCTATCCCCTTTTCAATAGCGCTAGACCAAGGAGATTGTTTTTAGCATCTGAGGTGGAGCGCCACACCTACCATCAGCTCCTTACTTTACCGCACAGATCCCTGTGCTACTTATACGCTGAGTTGGCGGGGACCGGTATCGAACTAGGAACCTTGTGGTTTCTAGCCGAACGCTCTACCGACTGAGCTAACCCGGCCCCTAAGGCATCCAAATGACTGGTAATAAGGGATGATTCCACTTGTGATCTTCAAAATCTCACTGTACAACCATACTACATGCTCCTGTAGGTGCAAACATATAATTCATACAATGATTTTTATAAATCCCTAAAGAAAGCTCAATGTATAATAATCAATAAATTAGATTAAATACAGAGCAATATTTAACTTTCAAAGAAAAAAAAACTTAACAATCCGTCATTCCGTAATAAATTTATTTCAACCAGAAACTCAAAAGGATTTAAAAAAATGTTTTTTTAAATTCTTAAAAATCCTTAAGAGGCCAACCTCCTCAGAAGAATTTTACAAAATAAAGGGATGTTTATATATATATATATATATATATTCTTTCTATATAATATATATATATATCTTTCTATCTAATATATATATATATTTTTTTTCTCTTTTGAATAATTCTAACTTTTGACTAGCAGCGTTCTGTTTTTGCTAACGGTCATTTCTTCCCGTTTTATTTTTGTTGAAGACCGATCTACATATGGTCGATGCAGATATTACTTGGATCCTCACATCATCAGTGAGGAGGGCCGGTGTTGCTATATAAACCGTAGAGAGAAAGGCCCCGAAACGGTTTGCACATTCTCTCCTGATGAGCCCATGGATTTGTAAACATCCTTTGTTTTTTCAATATATCATATATATATATATAAACCTGATGGTTCAAATGTCTAAGTTCAACAAACAAACAAACAAACAAAAAAAAAAAAGACTTGAAATAGATCTTTGTTTGAAAATGTGGCCAGTAATTATGTCACATAAAAAAGTCACAATTAATTTATGGTGGCCAAGAAAAAAAGTCACAATTCTAGTTAGGATTTGGTTTTGTGAGTGACATGTTTGGTATATTATAACAACTAGCAAATATATGCACCCTCCATAGGGTGCAAGTATTTAAGTTTTAATGTAATAAAATATTGTATTAAATTAGAAAGGCTAATGAAACTAAATAAGAATACAGATAAAAAGATTTGAAACAGAGGAAGTATAATAAAAGATTTGAAACAGAGGGAGTATAATAAAAAATGGAACAACTGAAACTTACTCTTCCATCACTCTCGTCTTTCATTGTTATTTTTTCTAATTTAAGTATTTAGTTATAGAGGAAGTAAAGAATAAAATGACAGTTATTTTATCTTGTTAATGGATTTCATTTAAGATTCATTGAAGAGACTTTTGCTTATATTCATTAAAATAAAACCAAACAGTTAGAAATCAATAATACTAAGCACATATTTATTAAATTCGATTTTTTAATATTAATATGCAAATTAGCCTTCCCGTTCACACTATAAACCGCTATTTTGTTGTATATATAAATATAATTGCATGTTGTCAGTATGTAGACATAGTTAACAGTATTAATAATGTAAGACAATTTTATTAATAATTGAGGTTTAGATAAAAATAAAATCATGGAGAATGTGATGTCAATAACTAAGAGAATTGTGACTTGAGTAGGAATATAGTTTCGGTTACAGACAGAAAAACACACAATCTCCATTATAATAAGATATTAAAAAAAAGATAACCATACTAGCGTGTTAACCCTTACACCACTATGTGAATAAATACCTCATGTTTGGGATCATGAAGCGGATGCCAGAGATACATAAGCAATAAAATTCCACCTGTATTCATTAGAAAATTTTTTTTTTTAAATAAATGAATAAATAAAAAAAATAAAAAGAGATATATAAAATTCCACATTTTTATCTATCTTAAGATTTGACACATACCTACATTTCCTGGTGGACTTAATTAATCAGGTGTTGTGATTTCCTGTTTTATAAATGTGTTTTGGCAAAAAGTTTAGGTGTTTTGGCTGGTTGGTTAGATTTTACAGCATGTCAATTCTTGTTGGGTTATTTTATGCAGAAGATATTTTGTTTTATTCATTCTTAAAGATTAATTAAGAGTCAAATTTTCACAAAAAATTGGTAATTATTCACCAGTTGATGAACTTATGTTTATAATAGGTTTTTCCTAAAATATTTTAGGGGAATATTTTTTTTCTGAGGTCTCCCCTCCCCATATTTCATTTTATGAAATCTTGAAAAAAAATGAACCGATAAAAAACGATTTTTAATTTTTTTTCTATAAAGATAAGAGTCTGAATAATTATATCAGAAGATTTCTTTGAAAAGAAAAAAATGTTTTTCTTGGAAATTTAATTAACAAAGCAATTTAAAAAGCAAGTAAAAGTTTGAAAAAGAATAGTATTATGACATTTTTTAGCAGAATTCAGAATTCATGTTTTTTTTGTTTTTTTACTAAGAAAAATCATGTATAGCAACTTAAGAATGTTTACTTTTACTTTTAGTTTTAATAAATATAAAATTTCTTAAATCTCTAAGAAAATTAATTAAGAGTGTAACAACTACAAACATTTTTAAAATAAATTTTCCGCCCTGTCGGCTGGGGCGTTAGAATGCACCGACTGCACCTCTGCAGAGGGGTAAGACTCCCCCAATGGGGCCACCTGTTGGCCGTGGCTGGCGACCCATGATGCTTAAGGATAGAGCCCAGGTGGATGAGCAATTCATGACATGCAATACTCCACTTTGGTCCTATCTTGGGCTAGACGGGCGGTTGGAGAGGCCCCCTCCGATCAATCGGCTGGTCACGTCAAGCCCTAGCACCTATATGATTTTCCCAACCCCATTGCCCTTATGGCAAGCCCCAACTCCTTTTTATCATATGGGTGCTAGAAGGCGGTGGCTGCGGGTCTACATGTCCTGGGAATGACGTTAAACTCTATCTGATGGTGAGGTTCCAGTTTTGGAGGTTTGGGGAATGTGGAGCACCCCATTCATCACCATTGTTCCCTGGTCCACTCTGACCGGGAGTGGTAGTACCTGTAAGGGTCCCATCTATGGGTTAAATAGAAAAATGTATTTATAAAAAAATTGTATTATCCATTAAGAATTGATTTATTTCAAAACTTTATTGGCATTAAATGACCCACTGAGGTTGATATGCCGTAAAACAAAACAAACAAATAAATAAATTTTATTTATCAAAAATAATTTTTAAAGAAATTGAGTTTTTTTTAACACACAAATAGGAAAGGCATGGTCGGCTAAAAACAGATTATCAGTCATATGGAAATCCGATCTCACTAACAAGTTAAAGCGACAATTCTTTCAGGCTGTAGTTATATCAGTGCTGCTATATGGCTGCACCACTTGGACCCTAATGAAGCACCTTGAGAATAAGATAGATGTGAGCTGCACAAGAATGCTGTGTGTGGTTTTGAACAAGTCGTGGAAACAGCACCCCACAAGGAAGCAGCTGCACGGCCACCTGCCTCCTATCTCACAGACCATCCGAGTGAGACGGACACTGCTGGAGGAGCAAGGACGAACTCATAAGTGACGTTCTCCTGTGGAAGCCAACATATGGACATGCTAATGTGGGCCGCCCAGCAAGGACCTACATTGATCAACTCTGTGTGGATACTGGATGCTGCGCAGAGGACCTCCCTGAGGCAATGAATGATAGGGAAGGTTGGTGAGAGATTGTCATGGATATCCGTGCTAAATGTGCAACATGATGATGACAGAATTGAACTGCATAATTTACTTTATTGACATTAAATTTTTTAACTCCCACCCACCTCAGGCAATATTTTTTCCAAAAATTTATTTTCACATCGACCAGAGGACATTTTTTTATCTTGCTAGAAATAATAATAATAAAATTGTAATTGGGGGCCTTGGAACAGTCCAAAAGTCTTAAGGAATGGAAAATCCAAGGAAGAATAAAGACCATCCAAACTACAGCATTGTTAAGATCAACTAGAATACTCAGAAGAAACCTGGAGACCCAAGACTTGCTGATACTCAGTCTCCAGTGAACCACCAGCTTCTCTGGGACTTTGAGATAAAGACAGATAGTCCTATCCCAGCCAGGAGACCAGACCTAGTGTTGATTAAAAAAGAAAGAAAGAAAACATGTCAACTTTTGGACTTTGCAGATCACAGGGTGAAGCTGAAGGAAAAATGAAAAGATGGACCTTGCCAGAGAATTGAAAAAGGTGTAGAATATGAGGGTTAAAGTGATACTAATTGGAGTTGGTGCACTAGGAATGGTCCCAAAAAAACTTGGAAAAAAAGACTTGAAGAACTGGAAATCAGAGGAAGAATAGAGACCATCCAGACAACAGCATTGCTGAAATTGGCTAGAATACCCAGAAGAGTCCTGGAGACCAGAGGAGACTTGTTGTCACTCACTCCATTGAAAGACCATCAGCAAATGCTGGTGTGAAAAACAATAATAATAAAGATTTAGTTACAGTTATATATTTTCAAGTATTGCTATCTTTCAATATTCAAACTGATCCATTTGACCAATAAATGGGACCCTAACAGGTACTACCATTCTGGGTCAAAGCAGACCTGGGGATAATGCCAACGAAAGGGTACTCCACACACCCCAGAGCTTCCAAACTGGAGCCT
>CM042179.1:39596962-39609063 GCA_023376005.1 Doryteuthis pealeii
CTTGTGTCACATCCTACTTGAGTGGAGGGGTTGGGTAAATATGTACTGACATGATCAAATAAAGAACTTATATTTTTTTCTAATGCTATTTCTCTGAATGTTTGAGATGAGGCTTGATGATTAGTATTATCTGCGTTATTTCGCCGCCGCCGAAACCTTCCTCCCTTGCGAGAGTCGGGTCGCCACCGCCGAAGCGGCGACGTTAACGACGGGGATTGGAATGGCGGGGACGCCGCCCCGGCGGGATCGGGCGCAGCTAGGCCGAAGCTTCGCCACGACACCTCTCCCGGCCCGGAGCCCTCCAACATGCTCTCTCGCTTTCGCTACGCCTCCGGGGTTAGTCAATGCGGCCCCTACGACTCGCGAACGGCCAGGACTCCTCGGTCCGTGTTTCAAGACGGGTCGGGTTGGTTGCCGATGCACGTCGCTGACCCGAGGTGACGGGCGGCACGAAAGCGGCGCCGGGCGACCGCGTCGCAGAAACCCGCCCCGACACAGAGGACGAGACGGATAGACGCCACGGTGCGCGACCGGCGCGGCCGCACCGACTTTTCCGAAGGCTCCGGCGCCCGCCGAGACAGTGGGGCGGAAAGTCAGAGACACGCCAGAGTTAGCCCAACGGTAGGTCGGATCGCCACGTGTGAACGGATCGCGTTACGGTTCCTCCGTCCCCGGCAGAAAAGGGCAGTCCTCATCTTCATTGAATGAGAACAGGATACCCCCATGGAATGAATAAAGGGTTAGGTTCAAAGTTCCGTGATGGCTCCAGATTACGACAAGAAGGTTCCCGAGTCTGAATAGAAGGTTCCCGAGTCCGACTAGAAGATTCCCCGAGTCCGATAAGAAATACCTGAAGATGGCCGGATGGCATATTGGCCGAAACATTGTACATATAACAATGAAGATGAGGACAATAGTCCGAATAACACAGATGATATTTTTTCTAATGGTATTATATTTTTTAAAAATGTACTATACTATACAAGCAAGGAGAGTTAACATCTTCCCTAGAAGAAGTACAAATTACAAATTTAGCTTTGAGTAATTTATAAGATTTTTTTTTGCGGGGGGGGGGGGGGGGGCTGAGGGTAAACGACTAACCTGAATAATCATTTCTTATCAATCCTCTCACCTGATCAATATAATCTTGCCAGGTACAAGCAGTTGAAAATTTAAATTTAGACACGACACAATGCACGAATATAGGTATTGTTTAACAAGCTACTAATGACAAATAGACAGATGTTGATTCTTTTTTTTTCTTCTTTTTGTTTTTTGTTAGAAAGAGAAAGCGAAAAAAATAAATGTAAATACGCCAATCAAAAAGACTTGTGGCTGCCAGGCAAATTGCTTCATTTAAAAGTGAAAAGATTGTTTAGATCTTACAGCTCATTATTATCCATAATGAAATTAATCTTTTAATACCTTAAATGATGGCAGCAAACTCTTATTCAAGTATTGCCATTGCTTGATATAGTAACAATAATAATAATAAAAAAAAAAAAAAGAAAAGAAAGCTCAATAGTTCAAACAATATAATGGTGAGCTTCAAAAAAGTTCAACAATGAGCTGCACGAAAGTGGCTCTTTAGTCCTGCCAAAGTCTTGCACACCTTCCCACAATTACAGGTATTTCCAGGGAGCACAGGGTATTTTATTAGTCCATCTCGCCGATGCATAGATTGGTGACTGATCAGGCCAGCTTTGCTCATACATAGCCTCCCACACTGGTCACATAGTAGACCGATTTGAAGCCCTTGATTGTCTACTTCTTTATTCTTGCTAAATATCTCTCTTCAACTGCTCATGCTGTATACGGCCGTCTCAAACCTTTCCGTGCCCTCCTGCACAGCTCTTCTCCACTGCCCATGGCCAAAGACTTACTCTCCAGGTCTTCACATCGATGTCACATTTTAATACCTTAAATACGTTCCTAAGGTGTCCCATTGTGGTGTAATGGTGAGCAAGATCCATTACTACTGAAAATTGAGGGTTGCTCACTGGATGTCCCCATACTAGCAACTTTGTCTCACATACTATCCATGGTGAATGGTCGGAAAAGAGAAGCATCCCATGGTAGTGTAAAGAGTATCAAGAAAGACGATTCCATGAAAGATGAGATTCTAAAGAACTGGTTGATAAACTATGTGTCAAACTCATACACTGTGGCTTAAGTAAAACATTCTCAATTTTGGTTGGGAAACCGATACACAATAAAACATATTCTGATTGAATGCACACACCTCTCCCACACTCAAAGAAAGTTCTACAATGTTGACAGCATGAACAAAACTATTTTGGAAAAATAGATCCCACGAGGATATTAAACTTTTTGAAAAGAACCGACCTCTTATTAAGGATGTAAGTTCACAGACCTAGAAAAATCACCCACTCAATCTCTTGATGGTAAAATTCTCAACAGAAAACTTGATTACACCAAATAAACCCCTATACATTTTTGAATACCTAATTACCAATAGAAGTATTCAGCATAAAATAACCCAAGGCTTGACATGCCGTAAAACCCAACCAAACAAACCTATCAAGGTAACACTTGATACTATCCACCTATATATATATATATATATATATATATATATATATATATATTGTGTTGTGTGTGTGTGTGGTCTGAAGAGATGGAAGTGAATCTGATGGTATGTAGTATATTAAGAAAATTGAAAAAACACAGGTTTAAATAAATTGAGTAGTAAGTTTATTAGCTGACGCTGCAGTGTTTCGATCTATTAATTAGATCATCTTCAGGGCATTTGCTGATATAAGGAAAGGTAATAAAAACATTTTTATCACAGAATAACAAGAAAAACTGCGATAGTCCTTGTTTATCAATCTGTTCAAAATTTGAAGTTTGAAGAAAGAACGCTGGAAAGGTGGACGGTTTGAAATATGACGTCAAATATATATATATATATATATATATATATATATATATATATATATATATATATATATTTATTTAAGAATGGAAATGAGTAACCTACTCGAGTTTCATCGATAGATTCGATGAAACTCGAGTAGGTTACTCATTTCCATTCTTAAATAAATTTATGCTCTACATTGTATTGAGCACTTTGTATTTGTTTTTTCTCAACCTTAACCTCTGGATATTGTGCGCTTCCAACGATCGTTCTTATACCCACCGGTAAGTTAATACTTATACATATACAAATATATATATATATATATATATATATAGTGATGCTGATATATATGTATATAGTAATGGTGATAGCTTTTTGATTTAGTGCATCCTGGGATGCACATATTTGCTTTGAATGAGTACCCATGAACATCTATGGGTCCCAACTAAAGTTTTTAAATAAATTGTAGGGTTTTTATTTATGATCTGGAGAAACAACGAAAGCTGTCTAACTCCTACCTTGTAACCTATCCTGTGTAATTCATTTAAGAAAATATTGAAATGTATTTACAGTTAGCTTGAAACAGTGAGGGAACACATGGATATGATTTTACTGCGTCCTTTTAGATTTTTGTGTGTCAAGGACGCAGGACGTGTACCTATCAGCATTTCTGTGACCTTTAAAAAGTTTTTTTTTTCTTTTTTTCCAAACAAAAGATTTAACAGACATTTTCTTGGCACAATCTTTATAGGCAATTATCCAATAGTATATATATATATATATATATATATATATATATATGAAAGGTAAAAATGGATATTGAATCTGACAATATGTAAGAAAGTTTTATAGAAAAACAAGATGTTAAAAATTTTTGCTGACAGAAATCTGTTTCGACATTATGAATATGTCTTTATCAAAGCAACATTGTGAGCGGAAAAACGAAATGAATATATCATTTATTATGAGGCACAGAATGCTCTCGATCAGTACCGAATTTTTTTTTTTAATTTTAAAAATACGTATTTATTGTTAAAAATAAAATAAATTTTATTTTAATTTTTTTAAATTATAAGCATTTTTATCATTGAGCTTTTTATGAATAAGAATGCAGATAAAAAGATTTGGAACAGAGGGGGTATTATCGAAAAATAGAACAGCTTTGAAACTAACTCTTCCATCATTTTCCATTACTCCCGTCTTTCATTGGTAAATTTTCCTAATTTAACTCTTTACTTAAAATAGGAAGTAAAGGATAATATTACAGTTATTTCTTCTTCTTAACGAATTTCTTTTAAGATTTATCCCAGAGATTTTTGCTCATATTTAATAAGATAAAACCAAACAATTAGAAATCAATAATACTTAGCATATATTTATTAAAATCAAATTTTTAATATCAATATACAAATTAGCCTTCCCATTCACACTGTAAACCACTATTTTGTTGTATATATAAATAATTGCGTATTATTAGTATGTAGATACGATCAACAGTCTTAATAATGTAAAACGATTTTATTATTCATTGAGGTTTAAATAAAAATAAAATCATGGAGAATGTGATGTAAATAACTAAGGGAACTGTGAATTGAGTAGTAATATAGTTTTCGGTTACAGACAGACAAAAACACAATGTCCATTATAATAAGAGATATATATATATATATATATTATATATAAGCGTATACAATGCAAAGTTGATAACTCCACTGCTGTGGAGGTGTGTGTGGTGTAATGGTTAGAGTCGTGGGAAATGGACTCGTCAACCCAAGTTCAAATCCTGAACGAGGCTGTTTGCATTTCACATAGCGCTAATACTCTTGGGAAAGGTATGAATCCATATATTCTCCCTCCAGCTATAGGTAAATAGTAGGGCAGATTGAGCTCTTTAACCTGGGGATAAGTAACCTCTCTAGAAGCAAAACACATTTTATTCAAACCTGTTAAACACTAATTAAGAAATTGACCTTGTGTTACATTCTGCTTGTACGGAGGACTGTGTGTGTGTGTGTGTGTATATATATATATATATATATATATATATATAAAAAAGGGTATGAAAAACACACTTTGTTGTTAAAATGAATATATTTTCATATCCTTTTTCATTTCTGATATTGACAATATTTCGATTTATTAAAAATCATCATCAGAGCATAATGATAATCAGGTCCATTTTTAGATGGAAATGTTTTTAATCCGGATTCATCAAGAGAGAAGCAGAAAATAATTTGAATTCAAACTGGAAGTATGATATTTCTCAAAAAGTGTGTAACTCGTGCGATCACTTCGTCATATATATATATATATATATATATTAGTATTCGGAAAAATGTATGATTAATTATCTGCCTTGATTGTTTATGGGCCAATCAACTCACTACGATAGATTCATGTCCATTTTGACTGTGAAAACAATAAAAGGACTGATTTTCTGTCTCAAGCTGAGACTTTCGCTTCAGACCTGAAGAATAGATTTGCTATCACCAATAGGGTAGGTCACTTTTAGAACTGTAACGTCTCCCATGTGGCAGAAGTTGTAAATTAACATAAATAATGACCAGAAAATATTTTCTTCAAAACTTTGTCTTCGCTTGAGGAAATAGATTTCAATCTTTTAAGAGTTATTACTTTTACAGCTTAGGTAAAAAGTATCGGAGGTGTCGGTGGTGATGGAGGGCATATTTTCAATTTGAATTCTAGTTAGAATATTTTATTCATTTTGTTTAAAATGGCCAGCTTTTCTGTTGTATTTCTCTTTGTTGAAATTATTAAAAGAAAATACAAAATGTTGATTTAATGAGGTTTTATTTTTTTGGTTTGAGAAAATTAGGCTTTTACATAAAGTTGTAACTAAGCTTGGTTGTAACCTCTTAAACTTTGTGTGGATCCAGGAGCTGAAGGCTGAGATGAGGTTTACCGGTGACTGTCGTGGAAAGCTGGTCTGTCCCTTATGGCGTCTAGTCGTCAACTGCCTTATCCCATGTGTCTCTTTCAGTGACTCCTTACAATTACTTCTATCTACCTCCTACTCCTACCTCTCATCTTCCCATTTAAAAGAAATGGTTCCTTATTTTACTGCCCAATTTTGAATTCTTGGCGCCAGTGTGTCTACATTTTTCTATTTTTAGAACACTAGCCAAACACCATTTTATCAACCATAACACTGTTTTAAATATTGAAATAGTTAAATTTTCTAACCAATTTCAAGGCTAAATGTTGCGAAAACTAAGATTTTATGTGCATTTTAGTAGACAATTTTTGATGTTATTTCCTCAAACAAGATAAATGAGAGTAACCCCCCCCTGTTTGTTTCACTTTGAGGAAGCCGTATGTTTGGTCGGCCATGGTGTTCTTAATAACAATTAAGTTAATTTCAAATAATGCACAAGTACAATTAAGAACACATTCTATGATATTTTCGTGTTAAAAACATACAGTTGTATTGATTCGAACAAATTCGTATTTTCAGTGTAGATTTACAGTGAAATGAAAACCTTGCCTTCATTTGAGGAAATAGGTTTCAATCTTTTGATATTAGCAGCATATTGGAGGTGTCGGTGGTGATGGGGACATATTTTCAATTTGAATTCTAGTAATATTTCATTCGTTTCATTTAAAATGGCAAGCTTTTCTGCTTTAAATATTGGAATTGTTAAATTTTCTAACCAATTTCTAGGCTAAATAAAACTAGGATTTTATGTGCATTTTAGTTGACAATATTTGATGTTATTTCCTCAAACAATGGTGCAAGTATTTATTATACCAACATACAATTTTCGGTGTTTAAGAGAATTTGGCTTTTTTTTTTAAAGTGAAAAATCGACCTACCCTAATGTACACATGCATTCATGTATATGTCGTGTGGCAAGTTCAATCTGTTTTAGTGTATGCATGTACACATTTTTTTGTGTGCATTTTGTGTGTGTGTGTAGGAGGAGGAAACAATTTGAAACAAACGTGTATATATTAAAATTCTTTGAGTTCTAAAAAGCGCGCGCATATGCCTGTACTGGTGAACACAGTTACCAAAGACTTAATTAAATGATTCGCGTGAACAGATAGACCACACTCCCCTCTTCTATCTACCACCACCACTACAAAAAAGCAGTTACCCTGACCTCCACCCAAACCTTCTAATTTCTTTTATTCAATTGGTTTAAAATGGCAATCTTTTCTGTTTTAAATATTGAAATTGCTAAAACGAGTATTTTTGGTGCATTTTAATAGACGATCTTTGATGCTTTTTTCCTCAAACAATGGTGCAAGTAAAAGAGATCTAGTTTTTGGTATCAGTATTCATTATACCAACATACAACTTTCATTGTTTGAGAGAATTTGATATTTTTTAAAAGTGAAAAATCAACCTACTCTATTGCAAATTAACATAAGGAATTATCAAACAAAATATTTTTCTTCAAAACTTTGTCTGCATTTGAGGAAATAGATTTCTACTTTTAAAATGTTATCACTGTTACAGCTTACTTATTAGGCAAAAAGCAGCATATCAGAAGTGTCGGTGGTGATGGGGGCATATTTTAAATTTCAATTCTAGTTAGAATATTTCATTCGTTTCATTTAAAATGACCGGGCTTTTCTGTTTTAAATATGAAAATTGCTAAATTTTCTAACCAATTTCTTGGCTAAATGTTGCAAAAACGAGAATTCTTGGTGCATATTACATGACGATCTTTGATGCTATTTCTCAAAAATGCTGCAAGTAAAGAGATATAGTTTTTGGTATCAGTATTCACTATACCAACACACAACTTTCACTGTTTGGGAGAATTTCAAAAACGTGAAAAGTCAACCTACCCTAATCACCAAAGAGCTTAGCAGTCACCTGTGTTACCAGCCTCACCAGTATATCACTGCCTCAGACCTTATGAAAAAAAAAAAACCCTTAGACCTTACGTGTCATTCAAATTAAAAACATTTATCTACAAACTTATTGGGGAAAAATAGGTGATTAATTATCTGCCCTGACAGTCAAAGGGTCCAGTCAATGTACTATCATAGATTGGCGCCCATTTTGACATTTTTGATTTTACTTCACTCATAGTGCTGACTGTACATCCATCAAGACATTTCTAAAGTCACTCCCAAGATGAACCTTTAGTAGATAAGTCTAGACACAATACTATTAAGTTTGAATTTGCTAAATATATGTTGGAGGTGCATGGTCTAATGGTAAGAGCCATAGGAAATGGACTTGTTGACCTGATTTCAAAATCTTGGACGAGCTACAGTTCACATAGTGCTAATACCCTTGGGGAAGGTATGAATACTGCTACGAGAAGACACAATCCAACTACTTCATCCAGCTATGAGTAAATAATAGGCAGACTGGGCTTTTAATCTTTGTTTAGGCAACCAGTCTAGGAGAAGGAAAACTAAATTCAAACCTGCAAAACCTGAAGAGCTCAACAGTTGACAGAATCTAAAAAAAAAAAAAAAAAAAAAAAAAAAAAAAAAAAAAAAAAAAAAGGGAGGAGCTTAATTGGGAAAATAAATCTAACAATATAAATATTTTCCTTACCTCACCACCGGATTGGGACCTGATCTGGCTCTAGTGGGAACCAGCAGCACAGATACCAATCCGGGACCCTAGGGATGACAAAGTGGCACAGGTATCCAAGCATAGGATGGGTTGAGGGTTATTAATGATAGAACATCATTAATTATAATATAATATTATATATAATATATATATATATATATTTTATTAATGGAGATTGTGTGTTTTTCTGTCTGTAACCTAAACTATATTCCTACTCAAGTCACAATTCTTAGTTCTTAGTTATTGACGTCACATTCTCCATGATTTTTATCTTTATTTAACCTCAATTATTAATAAAATTGTTTTACATTATTAATACTTGTTAACTTGTCTACATGCTGACAACTGCAATATAATTATATAACAACAAAATAGCGGTTTACAGTGTAAACGGGAAGGCTAATTGCATATTAATATTAAAAAATCGAATTTAATAAATATGTGCTTAGTGTTATTGATTTCTAATTGTTTGGTTTTATTTTTAATGAATATAAGCAAAAGTCTCTTCAATGAATCTTAAATGAAATCCATTAACAATAATAATAACTGTCATTTTATTATTTACTTCCTCTTTTAATAAATACTTAAATTAGAAAAAAAAACAATGAAAGACGAGAGTGATGGAAGAGTAAGTTTCAGTTGTTCGATTTTTTATCATACTCCCTCTGTTTCAAATCTGTTATTATACTCCTCTGTTTCAAATCTTTTTATCTGTATTCTTATTTAGTTTCATTAGCCTTTCTAATTTAATACAATATTTTAGTACATTAAAACTTAAATACTTGCACCCTATGGAGGGTGCATATATTTGCTGTTATATATATATATATAATATATATATATGATTTAATTATATAATATAATATATGATAATAATGATATAATTTCTATTTCATGAACCAGCAGTTTATCTCATGTAATTATAGTTGATTAATTAGGAGTTATATATTATGGGGGTTACAGATTATCGGATTCATTTGATGTGGATGTAGTGCCCACCCCCATCCACAAAAAATAACTATATCCATTCAAAAATGTCACCCCTTACATATTGTTTTAATATTAGTTTTTCTGTTTTAAATATAATATATTAAGTTATGGAATTATTTTACTCTAAAAAAAGCAATAGTAGGGGGTGACAAGACTTTCCGACCATGCTGTACATTAATCTACAGGGTGGTCCGAAAGTCTTGTCACCCCCTTACATATTGTTAACTTTCATTATTTTTTGTTTAATAATATAATATATAAGTTATGGAATTATTTTACCGTTGCTAAAAAAAAGATATTGTACGGGTGACAAGACTTTCCGACCATGCTGTACCATTAATCGACAGGTGTCCGAAATCTGTCACCCCATTACATATTGTTTTAACTTTCATATTTTTTTGTTTTAATAATATAATATATATCATTAATTATATATATTTGGATAATAAAAATATGATTTTCAATTTCATTTCCAGCAGTTATTCCATGTATCACACTCTTACTAAAATAATTTTGTCTTGCATTTTCTTTATATAAATTTTAAGAGTTTAATTTATAATTTTCTATTTCATTTCCAGCAGTTTATTTCATGTAATTAAAATTATTTATTAGAAGTTATATTTTGGTAGAGACCGAATAAATTGGAGGAAAAGGATTCGCTGGTTCATCATCAGATGACAATGGACAACAAGTAATAAAAAAATTTGGTAGAGGGGGTGACAAGACTTTCGGACATCCTGTAGATTTTAAAACTAGAAATCAAACAATATAAGTAACCTTTGTATCAAAGTTATATTTACAGCAGCATGTTTAAGTTTTTTTTTTTCAAAGAGTTCTCCTATTACAAATACTAAATTTTACTAATACCAAAAAAAAAAAAGAAGGTACCAAAGTCTTAGTGTGTGAAGAATAGATTCCAAATTTGTAAACTGGGAAGACAAGGTAGCATGTGATTGTAACTCAATACAAACTCGAAATGCTACAAAGTCCACTGCAAAATGACAAAGTAATATAAGAACTCCACAATGTCATTCAATTAACCAGTAGAGTCAGTCGGACTCAGGAGTGGGAATGACCCAATCACCCTGATTCATGAATGGATCATTCTTGATTCCTATTTATACCAGCTGTCTTAACATGCTTGAGTTCTACTTAGCTGCTGTTTATTAAAACAACAGTAGGCTAACTGACTTCAATAGTGTGCTGACAATTTTCATTTTTTAACAAACCAACAACATTCAACTTTTGTTCCAAACTGTTTATACAAGGGCGGTAGGCTGATCTCTTGGTTTTGAAAACAAATAATTAAAAAGAAAGAAAAAAAAAAAGAAAAAAAAGAGATACAGATTCTTTTAAAAGTTAATTTTAACATAAAAACAAAACAAAAAAATTATCTCTAGGCTGCAGGTTCAATCCTGGCAAGGAAGCAGTAACATAGAATAGTAATTAACACAGATTAACACCTGTACCCCAGCGTGGATGGTTAATGCAATGAGAAAGGAACCCCGTGGATTGAATAAAGGGTGGGTTCAAGTTCTGTGATGGCTCCCAATTACGACAGAAGGTTCCTGAGTTCAAAAAGAAGGTTCCAGAGGTCTGCTATAGCAAGAAATACCTGAAGAAGGCCAGAGGGCACATCAGCCAAAACATTGTACAAATAACAATAAAGATGGGACATAGTCTGAATAATCCAATAATCTATTTATGAAGCCTCATCTCAAAAATCAGAGAAACACTGCAATAACAATAAGATGAGGACAATAGTCCAAATATCCAAATAATACTATTAGAAGCCTCATCTCAAAAATTCAGAGAAATAGTGCAGATAACAATAAAGATGAGGACAAATAAGTCCAAATATTCCAAATAAATACTAATTACAAAGCCTCAATCTAAAGAAATTCAGAAAATTATGTAGAAACAATAAAGATGAGGACAATGATTTTTTGATAATCCAAATTAATTACTATTTATGAAGGCCTCATCTCAAAAAAATCAGAGAAATAGTGTAGATAACATTAAAGATGAGGACAATAGTCTGAAATCCAAATAATACAATTTATCAAGCCTCATCTCAAAAATTCAAGAGAAATAAAAACAAAACCAAGAACAAAAAAACCCAAAATTTTGCCATTTTATTCTATTATTGCATTGACTAATTTTAGAGATTATATCATCCAAATATTTAGCCCCATGCAGCAATACACTCTTTAATCCTTACCCTAAAAATTCTGTAGCACTAGCCAAATCATTGCTTCTAGAATTGCTTTGTGATTTTAAATTATAGAATATATTATTTCATTGTAAAATAATATCCAATTGATATATAAAGTAATGTCCAGTATATTACCATAACAAAATTTCTCAAAATAACAGAAACACATGAAGAAGAGCGGGGAAAGCACATCAGCCAATATTAGTTATTGTGTATATTATTAATAAAGGAGATTGTCTTGTAACAAAAAAACAATCATAGCTCTACGTTCACATATTACGTCACAATATTCTATGCTATATACACCCAAAATTGAGTAAGGCAATTTTAAAATTGTTTTACTCTTTGTCCTTTTTTTTTTTTTTACAGTAATCATAATAATCTATATGATAGTTTACAAATAAATAAATACCCACGATTTTTGAAATATTCAAATAATGTTTGATCTCTCT
>CM042179.1:39609163-39619163 GCA_023376005.1 Doryteuthis pealeii
TAAGCCTACTTGTTGGTTTTTAATAACAGCAGCCCTAAGTAGAACTCAAGACAGCTGTCTAAGACAGCTGTATAAAAGGAAATCAAAGAAATGATCCATTCATTGGAATCAAGGGTGATTGGGTCATTCCACTCCCTGAGTCCACTGGTTGCTTGACGGTTAATTTTGAATGGACATTGTGGAGTCTTATATTATACCCTTTGTCATTTTGCCGCAGTTGGACTTTTGCTAGCATTCGAGTTTGTATTGGAGTTTACAATCACATGCTACTTGGTCTTCCCAGTTTGGACAATAATTGGAACTTTATTCTTCACACACTAGACTGCACGTACCTTCTTTTTTTTTTTTGGTTATTATAATTTAGTATTTGTAATAGGAGGAAACTCTTTGAAAAAAAAAAAAAACTTAAACTGCCTGCTGTAAATAACTTTGATAACAAAGGTTAACCAGGTATTAAAATGCTTATTGTTTTGATTTCTAGGTTTTTAAATCTACAGGGGATGGTTCCGAAAGCTTGTCACCCTCTACCAAAATTTTTATACTGTTGTCCATTGTATCTGAATTGATGAACAACCACCGAATCCTTTCCTCCAATTTATTCGGTCTCTACCAAAAATAAACATTCTAATAAATCCAATTTTAATTACATGAAATAAACTGCTGGAAATGAAATAGAAAATTATAAATTTAAAAACTCTTTAAAAAATTTTATAAAAGAAATGCAAGACAAAATATTTTTAGTAACAGAGTGGTGAATACATTGAAATAAACTGCTGGAAATTGAAATTGAAAACATATTTTTATTATCATTATATTATAATAATGATATATATTATATTATTAAACAAAAAAAAAATAATTGAAAGTTAAAACAATATGTATGGGTGACAAGGGACTTCGGAACCACCGTAGATTAATGTACAGCATGGCGAAAGTCTTGTTACCGCTACATATTTTGCTTTTTTAGAGCGTAAAATAATTCCAATAACCTTATATATTATATTTAATTTAAAACAAAAATAATGAAGTTAAAACAATATTAAGGGGTGACAAAGACTTTCGGGACCACCCTGTAGATTAATGATACCAGCATGGTCAAAGTCTTGTCACCCCTACATATTGCTTTTTTTAAGGTAAAATAATTCCATAAACTATAATTATATATTAAAACAAAAAAATATGAAAGTTAAAAACAATATGTAAGGGGTTGAACATTTTTGAATCGCGGATATTAGCTTATTTTTGTGGATGGGGGTGGGGCTGAGAAATGTGTAGACTAAAATGATCGCATAATCTTGTAAACCCCCAATCAATATATTAACTCCCTAATTAACAAACTATAATTACATGAGATAAACTGCTTGGTCATGCAAAAGAAAATATATCATTATTATCAACATATATTACTAATTATTATAATTATTTCATATATATAATATATATATAATCATATACTAGCAAAATATATGACCCTCCATAGGGTGCCAAGTCATTTTTAAGTTTAATGTAATAAATATTGTATTAAATTAGAAAGGCTAATGGAAACTAAATAAGATAACAGATAAAAAGATTTGAAACAGAGGGAGTATAATAACAGATTGAAACAGAGGGAGTATGATAAAAAATCGAACAACTGAAACTTACTCTTCCATCACTCTCGTCTTTCATTGTTTTTTTTTTCTAATTTAAGTATTTAGTTAAAAGAGGAAGTAAATAAATAAAATGACAGTTATTTTATCTTGTTAATGGATTTATTTAAGATTCATTGAAGAGACTTTTGCTTATATTCATTAAAATAAAACCAAACAATTAGAAATCAATAACACTTAAGCACATATTTATTAAATTCGATTTTTTAATATTAATAATGCAAATTAGCCTTCCCGTTTACACTGTAAACCGCTATTTTGTTGTATATATAAATATAATTGCATGTTGTCAGCATGTAGACATAGTTAACAGTATTAATAATGTAAAACAATTTTATTAATAATTGAGGTTAATAAAGATAAAATCATGGAGAATGTGACGTCAATAACTAAGAACTAAGAATTGTGATTGAGTAGGAATATAGTTTAGGTTACAGACAGAAAAAACACACAATCTCCATTATAATAAGATATATATATATATATATATATATTATAATATTATATTATAATTAATGATGTTCTATCATTAATAACCCTCAACCCATCCTATGCTTGGATATAAGCCTGTGCCACTTTGTCCCATCCCTAGGGGTCCCGGATTGGTAATCTGTGCTGCTGGTTTCCACTAGAGCCAGATCAGGTCCCAATCCGGTGGTGAGGTAAGGAAAATATTTATATTGTTAGATTTATTTTCCCAATTAAGCTCCTCCCCTTTTTTTTTTTTTTTTTTTTTTTTTTTTTTTTTTTTTTTTTAGATTCTGTCAACTGTTGAGCTCTTCAGGTTTTGCAGGTTTGAATTTAGTTTTCCTTCTCCTAGACTGGTTGCCTAAACAAAGATTAAAAAGCCCAGTCTGCCCTATTATTTACTCATAGCTGGATGAAGGAGTAGTTGGATTTGTTCTTCTCGTAGCAGTATTCATACCTTCCCCAAGGGTATTAGCACTATGTGAACTGTAGCTTCGTCCAAGATTTGAAATCAGGTCAACAAGTCCATTTCCTATGGCTCTTACCATTAGACCATGCACCTCCAACATATATTTAGCAAATTCAAACTTAATAGTATTGTGTCTAGACTTATCTACTAAAGGTTCATCTTGGGAGTGACTTTAGAAATGTCTTGATGGATGTACAGTCAGCACTATGAGTGAAGTAAAATCAAAAATAGTCAAAATGGGCGCCAATCTATGATAGTACATTGACTGGACCTTTGACTGTCAAGGGCAGATAATTAATCACCTATTTTTCCCCAATAAGTTTTGTAGATAAATGTTTTTAATTTGAATGACACGTAAGGGTCTAAGGGTTTTTTTTTTCATAAGGTCTGAGGCAGTGATATACTGGTGAGGCTGGTAACACAGGGACTGCTAAGCTCTTTGGTGATTAGGTAGGTTGACTTTTCACGTTTTTGAAATTTCTCCCAAACAGTGAAAGTTGTGTGTTGGTATAGTGAATACTGATACCAAAAACTATATCTCTTACTTGCAGCATGTTTGAGGAAATAGCATTCAAAGATCGTCATGTAATATGCACAAGAATTCTCGTTTTTGCAACATTTAGCCAAGAAATTGGTTAGAAAATTTAGCAATTTTTCATATTTAAAACAGAAAAGCCGGTCATTTTAAATGAAACGAATGAAATATTCTAACTAGAATTGAAATTTAAAATATCCCCATCACCACCGACACTTCTGATATGCTGCTTTTTGCCTAATAAGTAAGCTGTAACAGTGATAACATTTTAAAAGTAGAAATCTATTTCCTAAATGCAGACAAAGTTTTGAAAGAAAAATATTTTGTTTGATAATTCCTTATGTTAATTTGCAATAGAAGGTTGATTTTTCACTTTTAAAAATATCAAATTCTCTCAAACAATGAAAGTTGTATGTTGGTATAATGAATACTGATACCAAAAACTAGATCTTTTACTTGCACCATTGTTTGAGGAAAAAGCATCAAAGATCGTCTATTAAAATGCACCAAAATACTCGTTTTAGCAATTTCAATATTTAAAAACAGAAAAGATTGCCATTTTAAACCAATTGAATAAAAGAAATTAGAAGGTTTTGGTGGAGTCAGGGTAACTGCTTTTTGTAGTGGTGGTGGTAGATAGAAGAGGGGGAGTGTGGTCTATCTGTTCACGCGAATCATTTAATTAAGTCTTTGGTAACTGTGTTCACCAGTACAGGCATATGCGCGCGCTTTTTAGAACTCAAAGAATTTTAATATATTACACGTTTGTTTCAAATTGTTTCCTCCTCCTACACACACACACAAAATGCACACAAAAAAATGTGTACATGCATACACTAAAACAGATTGAACTTGCCACACGACATATACATGAATGCATGTGTACATTAGGGTAGGTCGATTTTTCACTTTAAAAAAAAAGCCAAATTCTCTTAAACACCGAAAATTGTATGTTGGTATAATAAATACTTGCACCATTGTTTGAGGAAATAACATCAAATATTGTCAACTAAAATGCACATAAAATCCTAGTTTTATTTAGCCTAGAAATTGGTTTAGAAAATTTAACAATTCCAATATTTAAAGCAGAAAAGCTTGCCATTTTAAATGAAACGAATGAAATATTACTAGAATTCAAAAATTGAAAATATGTCCCCATCACCACCGACACCTCCAATATGCTGCTAATATCAAAAGATTGAAACCTATTTCCTCAAATGAAGGCAAGGTTTTCATTTCACTGTAAATCTACACTGAAAATACGAATTTGTTCGAATCAATACAACTGTATGTTTTAACACGAAAATATCATAGAATGTGTTCTTAATTGTACTTGTGCATTATTTGAAATTAACTTAATTGTTATTAAGAACACCATGGCCGACCAAACATACGGCTTCCTCAAAGTGAAACAAACAGGGGGGGTTACTCTCATTTATCTTGTTTGAGGAAATAACATCAAAAATTGTCTACTAAAATGCACATAAAATCTTAGTTTTCGCAACATTTAGCCTTGAAATTGGTTAGAAAATTTAACTATTTCAATATTTAAAACAGTGTTATGGTTGATAAAATGGTGTTTGGCTAGTGTTCTAAAAATAGAAAAATGTAGACACACTGGCGCCAAGAATTCAAATTGGGCAGTAAAATAAGGAACCATTTCTTTTAAATGGGAAGATGAGAGGTAGGAGTAGGAGGTAGATAGAAGTAATTGTAAGGAGTCACTGAAAGAGACACATGGGATAAGGCAGTTGACGACTAGACGCCATAAGGGACAGACCAGCTTTCCACGACAGTCACCGGTAAACCTCATCTCAGCCTTCAGCTCCTGGATCCACACAAAGTTTAAGAGGTTACAACCAAGCTTAGTTACAACTTTATGTAAAAGCCTAATTTTCTCAAACCAAAAAAATAAAACCTCATTAAATCAACATTTTGTATTTTCTTTTAATAATTTCAACAAGAAGAAATACAACAGAAAAGCTGGCCATTTTAAACAAAATGAATAAAATATTCTAACTAGAATTCAAATTGAAAATATGCCCTCCATCACCACCGACACCTCCGATACTTTTTACCTAAGCTGTAAAAGTAATAACTCTTTAAAAGATTGAAATCTATTTCCTCAAGCGAAGACAAAGTTTTGAAGAAAAATATTTTTTCTGGTCATTATTTATGTTAATTTACAACTTCTGCCACATGGGAGACGTTACAGTTCTAAAAGTGACCTACCCTATTGGTGATAGCAAATCTATTCTTCAGGTCTGAAGCGAAAGTCTCAGCTTGAGACAGAAAATCAGTCCTTTTATTGTTTTCACAGTCAAAATGGACATGAATCTATCGTAGTGAGTTGATTGGCCCATAAACAATCAAAGGCAGATAATTAATCATACATTTTTCCGAATACTAATATATATATATATATATATATATGACGAAGTGATCGCACGAGTTACACACTTTTTGAGAAATATCATACTTCCAGTTTGAATTCAAATTATTTTTCTGCTTCTCTCTTGATGAATCCGGATTAAAAACATTTCCATCTAAAAATGGACCTGATTATCATTATGCTCTGATGATGATTTTTTAATAAATCGAAATATTGTCAATATCAGAAATGAAAAAGGATATGAAAAATATATTCATTTTAACAACAAAGTGTGTTTTTCATACCCTTTTATATATATATATATATATATATATATATATATACACACACACACACACACAGTCCTCCGTACAAGCAGAATGTAACACAAGGTCAATTTCTTAATTAGTGTTTAACAGGTTTGAATAAAATGTGTTTTGCTTCTCCTAGAGAGGTTACTTATCCCCAGGTTTAAAGAGCTCAATCTGCCCTACTATTTACCTATAGCTGGAGGGAGAATATATGGATTCATACCTTTCCAAGAGTATTAGCGCTATGTGAAATGCAAACAGCCTCGTTCAGGATTTGAACTTGGGTTGACGAGTCCATTTCCCACGACTCTAACCATTACACCACACACACCTCCACAGCAGTGGAGTTATCAACTTTGCATTGTATACGCTTATATATAATATATATATATATATATATCTCTTATTATAATGGACATTGTGTTTTTGTCTGTCTGTAACCGAAACTATATTACTACTCAATTCACAGTTCCTTAGTTATTTACATCACATTCTCCATGATTTTATTTTTATTTAAACCTCAATGAATAATAAAATCGTTTTACATTATTAAGACTGTTGATCGTATCTACATACTAATAATACGCAATTGTATTTATATATACAACAAAATAGTGGTTTACAGTGTGAATGGGAAGGCTAATTTGTATATTGATATTAAAAATTTGATTTTAATAAATATATGCTAAGTATTATTGATTTCTAATTGTTTGGTTTTATCTTATTAAATATGAGCAAAAATCTCTGGGATAAATCTTAAAAGAAATTCGTTAAGAAGAAGAAATAACTGTAATATTATCCTTTACTTCCTATTTTAAGTAAAGAGTTAAATTAGGAAAATTTACCAATGAAAGACGGGAGTAATGGAAAATGATGGAAGAGTTAGTTTCAAAGCTGTTCTATTTTTCGATAATACCCCCTCTGTTCCAAATCTTTTTATCTGCATTCTTATTCATAAAAAGCTCAATGATAAAAATGCTTATAATTTAAAAATTAAAAATAAAATTTATTTTATTTTTAACAATAAATACGTATTTTTAAAATTAAAAAAAAAATTCGGTACTGATCGAGAGCATTCTGTGCCTCATAATAAATGATATATTCATTTCGTTTTTCCGCTCACAATGTTGCTTTGATAAAGACATATTCATAATGTCGAAACAGATTTCTGTCAGCAAAAATTTTTAACATCTTGTTTTTTCTATAAAACTTTCTTACATATTGTCAGATTCAATATCCATTTTTACCTTTTCATATATATATATATATATATATATATATATATATAACTATTGGATAATTGCCTATAAAGATTGTGCCAAGAAAATGTCTGTTAAATCTTTTGTTTGGAAAAAAAGAAAAAAAAAACTTTTTAAAGGTCACAGAAATGCTGATAGGTACACGTCCTGCGTCCTTGACACACAAAAATCTAAAAGGACGCAGTAAAATCATATCCATGTGTTCCCTCACTGTTTCAAGCTAACTGTAAATACATTTCAATATTTTCTTAAATGAATTACACAGGATAGGTTACAAGGTAGGAGTTAGACAGCTTTCGTTGTTTCTCCAGATCATAAATAAAAACCCTACAATTTATTTAAAAACTTTAGTTGGGACCCATAGATGTTCATGGGTACTCATTCAAAGCAAATATGTGCATCCCAGGATGCACTAAATCAAAAAGCTATCACCATTACCTATACATATATATCAGCATCACTATATATATATATATATATATATATATATTTGTATATGTATAAGTATTAACTTACCGGTGGTATAAGAACGATCGTTGGAAGCGCACAATATCCAGAGGTTAAGGTTGAGAAAAAACAAATACAAAGTGCTCAATACAATGTAGAGCATAAATTTATTTAAGAATGGAAATGAGTAACCTACTCGAGTTTCATCGAATCTATCGATGAAACTCGAGTAGGTTACTCATTTCCATTCTTAAATAAATATATATATATATATATATATATATATATATATATATATATATATATATATATATATTTGACGTCATATTTCAAACCGTCCACCTTTCCAGCGTTCTTTCTTCAAACTTCAAATTTTGAACAGATTGATAAACAAGGACTATCGCAGTTTTTCTTGTTATTCTGTGATAAAAATGTTTTTATTACCTTTCCTTATATCAGCAAATGCCCTGAAGATGATCTAATTAATAGATCGAAACACTGCAGCGTCAGCTAATAAACTTACTACTCAATTTATTTAAACCTGTGTTTTTTCAATTTTCTTAATATACTACATACCATCAGATTCACTTCCATCTCTTCAGACACACACACACACACACACATATATATATATATATATATATATATATATATATATATATAGGTGGATAGTATCAAGTGTTACCTTGATAGGTTTGTTTGGTTGGGTTTTACGGCATGTCAAGCCCTTGGGTTATTTTATGCTGAATACTTCTATTGGTAATTAGGTATTCAAAAATGTATAGGGGTTTATTTGGTGTAATCAAGTTTTCTGTTGAGAATTTTACCATCAAGAGATTGAGTGGGTGATTTTTCTAGGTCTGTGAACTTACATCCTTAATAAGAGGTCGGTTCTTTTCAAAAAGTTTAATATCCTCGTGGGATCTATTTTTCCAAATAGTTTGTTCATGCTGTCAACATTGTAGAACTTTCTTTGAGTGTGGGAGAGGTGTGTGCATTCAATCAGAATATGTTTTATTGTGTATCGGTTTCCCAACCAAAATTGAGAATGTTTTACTTAAGCCACAGTGTATGAGTTTGACACATAGTTTATCAACCAGTTCTTTAGAATCTCATCTTTCATGGAATCGTCTTTCTTGATACTCTTTTACACTACCATGGGATGCTTCTCTTTTCCGACCCATTCACCATGGATAGTATGTGAGACAAAGTTGCTAGTATGGGGACATCCAGTGAGCAACCCTCAATTTTCAGTAGTAATGGATCTTGCTCACCATTACACCACAATGGGACACCTTAGGAACGTATTTAAGGTATTAAAATGTGACATCGATGTGAAGACCTGGAGAGTAAGTCTTTGGACCATGGGCAGTGGAGAAGAGCTGTGCAGGAGGGCACGGAAAGGTTTGAGACCGGCCGTATACAGCATGAGCAGTTGAAGAGAGATATTTAGCAAGAATAAAGAAGTAGACAATCAAGGGCTTCAAATCGGTCTACTATGTGACCAGTGTGGGAGGCTATGTATGAGCAAAGCTGGCCTGATCAGTCACCAATCTATGCATCGGCGAGATGGACTAATAAAATACCCTGTGCTCCCTGGAAATACCTGTAATTGTGGGAAGGTGTGCAAGACTTTGGCAGGACTAAAGAGCCACTTTCGTGCAGCTCATTGTTGAACTTTTTTGAAGCTCACCATTATATTGTTTGAACTATTGAGCTTTCTTTTCTTTTTTTTTTTTTGTTATTATTATTATTGTTACTATATCAAGCAATGGCAATACTTGAATAAGAGTTTGCTGCCATCATTTAAGGTATTAAAAGATTAATTTCATTATGGATAATAATGAGCTGTAAGATCTAAACAATCTTTTCACTTTTTAAATGAAGCAATTTGCCTGGCAGCCACAAGTCTTTTTGATTGGCGTATTTACATTTATTTTTTTCGCTTTCTCTTTCTAACAAAAAACAAAAAGAAGAAAAAAAAAGAATCAACATCTGTCTATTTGTCATTAGTAGCTTGTTAAACAATACCTATATTCGTGCATTGTGTCGTGTCTAAATTTAAATTTTCAACTGCTTGTACCTGGCAAGATTATATTGATCAGGTGAGAGGATTGATAAGAAATGATTATTCAGGTTAGTCGTTTACCCTCAGCCCCCCCCCCCCCCCGCAAAAAAAATCTTATAAATTACTCAAAGCTAAATTTGTAATTTGTACTTCTTCTAGGGAAGATGTTAACTCTCCTTGCTTGTATAGTATAGTACATTTTTAAAAAATATAATACCATTAGAAAAAATATCATCTGTGTTATTCGGACTATTGTCCTCATCTTCATTGTTATATGTACAATGTTTCGGCCAATATGCCATCCGGCCATCTTCAGGTATTTCTTATCGGACTCGGGGAATCTTCTAGTCGGACTCGGGAACCTTCTATTCAGACTCGGGAACCTTCTTGTCGTAATCTGGAGCCATCACGGAACTTTGAACC
>CM042179.1:39621663-39689163 GCA_023376005.1 Doryteuthis pealeii
GATGCACAAATTTGATTATTAATGAGTCCCCTAGAAAATTTGCAGGGTCTCAACTAAAGTTTCTTAAAAAATTGTAGAGTTTTTTTAATCTATGAACACCAATATCCGTCTAACCCAAATACAAACCTATTCAGTGATGCTGATAGATTTTTAATTTACTGCATCCTGGGATGCACAGATTTGATTATAATGAGTCCCCTAGAAAATTTGCAGGGTCTCAACTAAAGTTTCTTAATAAATTGTAGAGTTTTTTTTAATCTATGAACACCAATATCCGTCTAACCCCATTACAGTAGAGTAGGTTAACTTTTCACTTTTTTCAAATATCAAATTGTTCATCCATACGAAAGTTTGTATACTAACACACAACTTTCACTTTTGCATAGATGGACAATTTGATATTTTTTTTTTAAAAGTGAAAAATCAAACTACCCTAGTGAATAATCCCACCTTTCCCAGGTATTTCCAGGTACACCAGCTAGTAATGAATATTTTAATATCTTTTTTAACATTTGAACAGTTGCTGCATTCTGTGAAACCTTTTCAGGATACATCACATTTTCATGATTTATTTTAAAATCCTAAAATATTAAGAATAAATCAAAATGAGAAGTAAATACACAAACGATGTGTTTATGATATGGCTATTCTTTAGCCGACAATTTTTGGGGGGAGTATATGTGCTTAATTGAAGTCGTACCTAATTTTGAAAATTAATTAATTAATAATTAATTAATTAGGCGGGCATACCTATTTAAATGTAAGGCTAAACAAATCGAGAAAAATCAATCTCTGTATGTACATTTCGGCCTATTAGGCCTCATCAGCAGAGCTATAGATAAGAAGACGTCAACTTCTGTCTCCCAACCACTAAGACGTCAACTTCTGTCTCCCAACCACTAAGAAGACGTCAACTTCTGTCTCCCAACCACTAAGAAGACGTCAACTTAGAGGTTGTTGCTGATATATAATTTGTAAATGGAACTGTTTAACAAAGATGAAGGAAATAACAAATTCTTATCTGAACAGTCAATGTTGATGTTACAATTCTATATCATTTGTTTGTATTGTACTACAGACATTTCTTCAGTGTGATATTCTGGAAAAGTACTGAATCCTTCACTCCTTAAATAGATCAGTATAATCAAGGACTGCTGTTAGAATTTGGACCCAATGGATTCACAAGTTATCTAGTTAATGAAATAAATCTTAACTAAATTATATTTGCATCTGTTTTTAACCTTTCTTTGAAAATCTAACATCAGTATTCAGTATACTTTCACACAACTTTTGCATAGATGGACAATTTGATATTTTTAAAAAGTGAAAAAATCAACCTGCCTTACCCATACAGTGTAATTCGTTTCCAAGAAACTAATGAAATGTATTTACACTTACCCTTGAAATGGTGGGGTAAGAAAAAAAATCACTGGGACGCGTGGATATGATTTTTCTTTATCCTTTTAGATTTTTATGCATCAGTGATGTAGGACACTTAACCTATCTTCATCTCTGGTAATGTAACCAAATGCAAAACCTGTACATGACTCTTTCTTTATTTTTTAATGTTGTCTAAAGGAGCCTTAGCAATTATTAAGCCAAATTGAGTGTAGATAACAAATTATCAATTTTGGCTGTCTTCCCATGATTTCCCTCTCAGCCGTTTCCACTTTCAGATAAGATGGAAGAGATTATTCCGCTTTCTTGCTTGCTTTATGAACTGTAGATATCTCCACTCTTTAAACAACTTGGTGTATCATTGTTAATGGTAGTCTAATTAAAGATAGCACGCTACACAAAATGTATATCTTTATCAAAAGTAAAACATTTTTACTATATAGTCATTTGATAAAATGCTACTTAGTTTTTGGCCACATCAGAGGTTTTGGGACAAATCGGGGTACCAGGGCATTTAATGAGATCAAAGTTGCATTTCACAAATTGATTTTGCAAGACTAACTTTACTAAGTATTTACACTATGACAAGATGTACCGAATGCATTATTAAACAAGTTAAGGTGCATATATTATATATATATATATATATATATATATATATACACTACCAGCACTAACAACACCAACAAAACATGCATATAAAAGATGGCAGGTCAACCAAACTGGTCAGTCTATGTTCTGATGAAGAGTGCAACAGCCCTGAAAATTCAACGAAATAAAACAAAATTTAACATTAAAAAAACTGAGTTTCTATATCTCATACCAATGCTTCATACTAATTACCAAACATATATATTATAAACAGATATATATTAATTATATATATATATATATTAATTCAATAAAAAACTGAGTTTCTTATATCTCATACCCATGCTTTCATAACTAAATCCCAAACAATATATATTATAAACAGATATTATATATATATATATATATATATTCAATAAAAAACTGAGTTTTCTTATATCTCATACCCAATGCTTCATACTAAATCCCAAACAATATATATTATAAACAATATATAATATATATATATATATTATATATATTCAATTAAAAAACTGAGTTTCTATATCTCATACCCAATGCTTCATACTAAATCCCAAAACAAGTATATATTATAAACAGATTATATATATAATATATATATATATTCAATTAAAAAAAACTGAGTTTCTTATATCTCATACCCAATTGCTTCATACTAAATCCACAAAACAATATATATTATAAACAAGATATATATTATATATATATATATATTATATATATATTCAATTAAAAAACGATTTCTTATATCTCATACCCAATGCTTCATACTAAATCCCAAACAATATATATTATAAACAGATATATATATATATATAATATATATATATCAATTAAAAAACTGAGTTCTTATATTCTCATACCCAATGCTTCATACAAATCCCAAACAATATAATTATAAACAGATATAATATATATATATATATATATATTCAATTAAAAAACTGAGTTATCTATATCTTCATACCAATGCTTCATACTAAATCCCAAACATATATATATAACAGATAATATATATATATATATATAATATATATTCAATTAAAAAAACTGAGTTTCTTTAGGGACTCATCAAATCAAATACATGCATCCCAGGACCTACTAAATATAAAGCAATCAGCATCATTAATATATATTATATATTATATATATATATAAAGTGTTATCAGAAACCAATGGTAGGACCACTTTTAAATTGTATTATTAATATAAATAAATAAATAATAAATATATTTCATTGTTTGGTATTTAGTATGAAGCATGGGTAGAGAATTAAGAAAACTCAGTTTTTTATTATATATATATATATATATATATATATAATCTGTTTATAATATATATGTTGGATTTAGTATGAAGCATGGGTATGAGGATATAAGGAAACTCAGTTTTTTAATTGAATATATATATATATATATATATATATATCTGTTTATAAATATATATTGTTTGGGATTAGTATGAAGCATGGGTATGAGATATAAGAAACTTCAGTTTTTTAATTGAATATATAATATATATATTATATATATCTTTTATAATATATATTGTTGGGAATTTAGTATGAAGCATTGGTATGAGATTATAAGAAACTCTTAAGCATTGTATTTATTAAGAAAATTAATTTATATATATATATATATATTATATATCTGTTTATTAATATATATTGTTGGTTTAGTATGAAGCATTGGGTATGAGATATAAGAAACTCAGTTTTTTAATGAATATATATATATAATATATATATATATATATCTGTTTTATAATATATATTGTTTTGGGATTTAGTTATGAAGCATTGGGTATGAGATATAAGAAACTCAGTTTTTATTGAATATATATATATATATATATATATATATCTGTTATAATATATATTGTTTGGGATTTAGTATGAAGCATTGGGTATGAGATATAAGAAACTCAGTTTTTAATTGAATATATATAATATATATATATATATATATATTCTGTTATAATATATATTGTTGGATTTAGTATGAAGCATTGGGGTATGAGATATAAAGAAACTCAGTTTTTTTAATGTTAAATTTTGTTTTAATTTCGTTGAATTTCAGGGCTGCTTGCACCTCTTCATCAACATAGACTGACAGTTTGGTTGACCTGCCATCTTTTATATGCATGTTTTGTTGGTGTGTTTAGTGCTGGTAGTGTATATATATATATATATATATATATATATATATATATGCACCTTAACTTGTTAATAATGCATTCGGTACATCTTGTCATAGTGTAATACTTAGTAAGTTAGTCTGCAATCAATTTGTGAAATAGCAACTTTGATCTCATTAAATGCCCTGGTACCCCGATTTGTCCCAAAACCTCTGATGTGGCCAAAACTAAGTAGCATTTATCAAATGACTATATAGTAAAATGTTTACTTTGATAAAGATATACATTTTGTTGTAGCGTGCTATCTTTAATTAGACTACCATTAACAATGATACACCAAGTTGTTTAAAGAGTGGAGATATCTACAGTTCATAAAGCAAGCAAGAAAGCGGAATAATCTTCTTCCATCTTATCTGAAAGTGGAAACGGCTGAGAGGGAATCATGGAAGACAGCCAAAATTGATAATTTGTTATCTACACTCAATTTGGCTTAATAATTGCTAAGGCTCCTTTAGACAACATTAAAAATAAAAGAAAGAGTCATGTACAGGTTTGCATTTGGTTACATTACCAGAGATGAAGATAGGTTAAGTGTCCTACATCACTGATGCATAAAAAATCTAAAAGGATAAAGAAAAATCATATCCACGCGTCCCAGTGATTTTTTTTTCTTACCCACCATTTCAAGGTAAGTGTAAATACATTTCATTAGTTTTCTTGAAACGAATTACACTGTATGGGTAAGGCAGGTGATTTTTCACTTTTAAATATCAAATTGTCCATCTATGCAAAAGTTGGTGTGAAAGTATACTGAATACTGATGTTAGATTTTCAAAGGAAAGGTTAAAAACAGATGCAAATATAATTTTAGTTAAGATTTATTTCATTAAACTAGATAACTTGTGAATCCATTGGGTTCCAAATTCTAACAGCAGTCCTTGATTATACTGATCTATTTAAGGAGTGAAGGATTCAGTACTTTTCCAGAATATCACACTGAAGAAATGTCTGTAGTACAATACAAACAAATGATATAGAATTGTAACATCAACATTGACTGTTCAGATAAGAATTTGTTATTTCCTTCATCTTTGTTAAACAGTTCCATTTACAAATTATATATCAGCAACAACTCTAAGTTGACGTCTTCTTAGTTGGTTGGGAGACAGAAGTTGACGTCTTCTTAGTGGTTGGGAGACAGAAGTTGACGTCTTAGTGGTTGGAGACAGAAGTTGACGTCTTCTTATCTATAGCTCTGCTGAATGAGGCCTAATAGGCCGAAATGTACATACAGAGATTGATTTTTCTCGATTTGTTAGCCTTACATTTAAATAGGTATGCCCGCCTAATTAATTAATTATTAATTAATTAATTTTCAAAATTAGGTACGACTTCAATTAAGCACATATACTCCCCCAAAAATGTCGGCTAAAGAATAGCCATATCATAAACACATCGTTTGTGTATTTACTTCTCATTTTGATTTATTCTTAATATTTAGGATTTTAAAATAAATCATGAAAATGTGATGTATCCTGAAAAGGTTTCACAGAATGCAGCAACTGTTCAAATGAAATTAAAAAAGATATTAAAATATTCATTACTAGCTGGTGTACCTGGAAATACCTGGGAAAGGTGGGATTATTCACTTAGGGTAGTTTGATTTTTCACTTTTAAAAAAAATATCAAATTGTCCATCTATGCAAAAGTGAAAGTTGTGTGTTAGTATTTACAAACTTCGTATGGATGAAACAATTTGATTATTGAAAAAAGTGAAAAGTTAACCTACTCTACTGTATGGGGTTAGACGGATATTGGTGTTCATAGATTAAAAAAACTCTACAATTTATTAAGAAACTTTAGTTGAGACCCTGCAAATTTTTCTAGGGACTCATTATAATCAAATCTGTGCATCCAGGATGCAGTAATTAAAAATCTATCAGCATCACTGAATAGGTTTGTATTTGGGTTAGACGGATATTGGTGTTCATAGATTAAAAAAAACTCTACAATTTTTTAAGAAACTTTAGTTGAGACCCTGCAAATTTTCTAGGGGACTCATTATAATCAAATTTGTGCATCCCAGGATGCAGTAAATTTAAAAATCTATCAGCATCACTGAATAGGTTTGTATTTGGTTACACAGGTTAGCTCAGTCGATAGAGTGTTCGGCTAGAAACCACAAGGTTCTTAGTTTTTGTTCTTTCCCACTCATGAGTTTCGGCTTGTGGGTGGACCACGTTAAAACAAGGCCTTGTGCCCAGCCCATACAAGTGGGGTATGAGGCAAATACCCACAAGGTTCCTAGTTCGATACCGGCCCTCGCCAACTCAGCGTATGAGCAACACAGGGATTTGTGCAGTAAAGTAAGGAGCTGATGGTAGGTGTAGCGCTCCACATCAGAGGCAAAAACAATCTCCTTGGTCTAGTGCTAGTGAAAAGAGGATAAGACTCCCTCACTGATTGGATGATACTGACTTTAGGCCACCCCGATGAATTTACTTTTTTTTTTTTTTTTTTTTTTTACACTTACCAATATCAACCTATTAATACAAGAAATGAAATGGATATTTTAAGTTTTATAGATAGAAGTGTATGTACTAAATTCTGTTATTAACTAATATATATATATATATATATTATAATATATATATATATATAAAAAGAAAATTGAAAAAAAAACAAGTATTCCGAAATTGGGATGAATTTAATAATCGATGTTTTAAAACATTTCGGTTACATTGAACCTTCATCAGGATGTCTCTTGGGGTGAAGAAAATGATGGATGTTTTTATATGTGACAGGAGATGAAAATCTTTTTAGTTATGTAACTGTATTTGATCAGCATTTTAATTTTGAAAGGCAAGTCGCGATCTACTGTCACATATAAAAACATCCATCATTTTCTTCACCCCAAGAGACATCCTGATGAAGGTTCAATGTAACCGAAATGTTTTAAACATCGATTATTAAATTTCATCCCAATTTCGGAATACTTGTTTTTTTTCAAATTTTCTTTATATTGTCGGATTTAATTTCCATATTTACTCCCATATATATATATATATATATATATATAATATATGCTGTATATTGACAATACTTACAGCAGCAATATTTATAATTTCATCAATTCAAAAGATTTGTTTAAAGGTAATCTTTAAGATACGCACTCCTGATTTTTCAATTTATTTTTTCTTTTTAAAAAGGAATGCTCTCTTCAAAGATATATATATATATATAATATATATAATATATATATATATATATATATATATATATATATATATATAATATATAATGAATAGTGAAATGAAAAAATGAGAAAAGTATTTGCATGGAAAGGTGCTCAATGCTAATAAAGCAGGAGCAGTTTTATAATTAATGTTGATATTATGATTTCACACTCATAACTTAAAGTTTCTTGGTAGTCCAATCATCAGATGAGAAAGTGGTTGAGATGTCTAACATCTCAACCACTTCTCATCTGATGATTGGACTACCAAGAAACTTTAAGTTATGAGTGTGTGAAATCATATATCAACATTAATTTATATATATTATATAATTATTATATATATATATATATATATTAATATATTATATATATAATATATATAATATATATATATATTTATATATATTATATATATATATTATATATATTATATTTATATATATATATTATATATTATATATATATATATATATATTGACCATTCTCCCCCCCCCCAGCTATTGGTAAATAGTAGGGCAGACTGGGACTCTTTAACCTTGGTTAAACTTTGGCAATGCAATTGGTCTAGGAGGAGAAAAACTCTGAAATGAAACCTGTTAAACTCCACTTAAGAAACTGACCTTGTGTCACATCCTACTTGAGTGAGGGGTTGGGTAAATATGTACTGACATGATCAAATAAAGAACTTATATTTTTTCTAATGCTATTTCTCTGAATGTTTGAGATGAGGCTTGATGATTAGTATTATCTGCGTTATTTCGCCGCCGCCGAAACCTTCCTCCCTTGCGAGAGTCGGGTCGCCACCGCCGAAAGCGGCGACGTTAACGACGGGGATTGGAATGGCGGGGACGCCGCCCCGGCGGGATCGGGCGCAGCTAGGCCGAAGCTTCGCCACGACACCTCTCCCGGCCCGGAGCCCTCCAACATGCTCTCTCGCTTTCGCTACGCCTCCGGGGTTAGTCAATGCGGCCCTACGACTCGCGAACGGCCAGGACTCCTCGTCCGTGTTTCAAGACGGGTCGGGTTGGTTGCCGATGCACGTCGCTGACCCGAGTGACGGGCGGCACGAAAGCGGCGCCGGGCGACCGCGTCGCAGAAACCCGCCCCGACACAGAGGACGAGACGGATAGACGCCACGGTGCGCGACCGGCGCGGCCGCACCGACTTTCCGAAGGCTCCGGGCGCCCGCCCGAGACAGTGGGGCGGAAAGTCAGAGACACGCCAGAGTTAGCCCAACGGTAGGTCGGATCGCCACGTGTGAACGGATCGCGTTACGGTTCCTCCGTCCCCGGCAGAAAAGGGCAGTCCTCATCTTCATTGAATGAGAACAGGATACCCCCATGGAATGAATAAAGGGTTAGGGTTCAAAGTTCCGTGATGGCTCCAGATTACGACAAGAAGGTTCCCGAGTCTGAATAGAAGGTTCCCGAGTCCGACTAGAAGATTCCCCGAGTCCGATAAGAAATACCTGAAGATGGCCGGATGGCATATTGGCCGAAACATTGTACATATAAACAATGAAGATGAGGACAATAGTCCGAATAACACAGATGATATTTTTTCTAATGGTATTATATTTTTTAAAAATGTACTATACTATACAAGCAAGGAGAGTTAACATCTTCCCTAGAAGAAGTACAAATTACAAATTTAGCTTTGAGTAATTTATAAGATTTTTTTTTGCGGGGGGGGGGGGGGGGCTGAGGGTAAACGACTAACCTGAATAATCATTTCTTATCAATCCTCTCACCTGATCAATATAATCTTGCCAGGTACAAGCAGTTGAAAATTTAAATTTAGACACGACACAATGCACGAATATAGGTATTGTTTAACAAGCTACTAATGACAAATAGACAGATGTTGATTCTTTTTTTTTTCTTTTTTTTTGTTAGAAAGAGAAAGCGAAAAAATAAATGTAAATACGCCAATCAAAAAGACTTGTGGCTGCCAGGCAAATTGCTTCATTTAAAAAGTGAAAAGATTGTTTAGATCTTACAGCTCATTATTATCCATAATGAAATTAATCTTTTAATACCTTAAATGATGGCAGCAAACTCTTATTCAAGTATTGCCATTGCTTGATATAGTAACAATAATAATAATAACAAAAAAAAAAAAAGAAAAGAAAGCTCAATAGTTCAAACAATATAATGGTGAGCTTCAAAAAAGTTCAACAATGAGCTGCACGAAAGTGGCTCTTTAGTCCTGCCAAAGTCTTGCACACCTCCCACAATTACAGGTATTTCCAGGGAGCACAGGGTATTTTATTAGTCCATCTCGCCGATGCATAGATTGGTGACTGATCAGGCCAGCTTTGCTCATACATAGCCTCCCACACTGGTCACATAGTAGACCGATTTGAAGCCCTTGATTGTCTACTTCTTTATTCTTGCTAAATATCTCTCTTCAACTGCTCATGCTGTATACGGCCGGTCTCAAACCTTTCCGTGCCCTCCTGCACAGCTCTTCTCCACTGCCCATGGTCCAAAGACTTACTCTCCCAGGTCTTCACATCGATGTCACATTTTAATACCTTAAATACGTTCCTAAGGTGTCCCATTGTGGTGTAATGGTGAGCAAGATCCATTACTACTGAAAATTGAGGGTTGCTCACTGGATGTCCCCATACTAGCAACTTTGTCTCACATACTATCCATGGTGAATGGGTCGGAAAAGAGAAGCATCCCATGGTAGTGTAAAGAGTATCAAGAAAGACGATTCCATGAAAGATGAGATTCTAAAGAACTGGTTGATAAACTATGTGTCAAACTCATACACTGTGGCTTAAGTAAAACATTCTCAATTTTGGTTGGGAAACCGATACACAATAAAACATATTCTGATTGAATGCACACACCTCTCCCACACTCAAAGAAAGTTCTACAATGTTGACAGCATGAACAAACTATTTGGAAAAATAGATCCCACGAGGATATTAAACTTTTTGAAAAGAACCGACCTCTTATTAAGGATGTAAGTTCACAGACCTAGAAAAATCACCCACTCAATCTCTTGATGGTAAAATTCTCAACAGAAAACTTGATTACACCAAATAAACCCCTATACATTTTTGAATACCTAATTACCAATAGAAGTATTCAGCATAAAATAACCCAAGGGCTTGACATGCCGTAAAACCCAACCAAACAAACCTATCAAGGTAACACTTGATACTATCCACCTATATATATATATATAATATATATATATATATATATATATGTGTGTGTGTGTGTGTGTGTCTGAAGAGATGGAAGTGAATCTGATGGTATGTAGTATATTAAGAAAATTGAAAAAACACAGGTTTAAATAAATTGAGTAGTAAGTTTATTAGCTGACGCTGCAGTGTTTCGATCTATTAATTAGATCATCTTCAGGGCATTTGCTGATATAAGGAAAGGTAATAAAAACATTTTTATCACAGAATAACAAGAAAAACTGCGATAGTCCTTGTTTATCAATCTGTTCAAAATTTGAAGTTTGAAGAAAGAACGCTGGAAAGGTGGACGGTTTGAAATATGACGTCTATATATATATATATATATATATATATATATATATATATATATATATATATATATATTTATTTAAGAATGGAAATGAGTAACCTACTCGAGTTTCATCGATAGATTCGATGAAACTCGAGTAGGTTACTCATTTCCATTCTTAAATAAATTTATGCTCTACATTGTATTGAGCACTTTGTATTTGTTTTTTCTCAACCTTAACCTCTGGATATTGTGCGCTTCCAACGATCGTTCTTATACCCACCGGTAAGTTAATACTTATACATATACAAATATATATATATATATATATATATATATAGTGATGCTGATATATATGTATATAGTAATGGTGATAGCTTTTTGATTTAGTGCATCCTGGGATGCACATATTTGCTTTGAATGAGTACCCATGAACATCTATGGGTCCCAACTAAAGTTTTTAAATAAATTGTAGGGTTTTTATTTATGATCTGGAGAAACAACGAAAGCTGTCTAACTCCTACCTTGTAACCTATCCTGTGTAATTCATTTAAGAAAATATTGAAATGTATTTACAGTTAGCTTGAAACAGTGAGGGAACACATGGATATGATTTTACTGCGTCCTTTTAGATTTTTTGTGTGTCAAGGACGCAGGACGTGTACCTATCAGCATTTCTGTGACCTTTAAAAAGTTTTTTTTTTCTTTTTTTCCAAACAAAAGATTTAACAGACATTTTCTTGGCACAATCTTTATAGGCAATTATCCAATAGTTATATATATATATATATATATATATATATATATATGAAAGGTAAAAATGGATATTGAATCTGACAATATGTAAGAAAGTTTTATAGAAAAAACAAGATGTTAAAAATTTTTGCTGACAGAAATCTGTTTCGACATTATGAATATGTCTTTATCAAAGCAACATTGTGAGCGGAAAAACGAAATGAATATATCATTTATTATGAGGCACAGAATGCTCTCGATCAGTACCGGAATTTTTTTTTTTAATTTTAAAAATACGTATTTATTGTTAAAAATAAAATAAATTTTATTTTTAATTTTTTTAAATTATAAGCATTTTTATCATTGAGCTTTTTATGAATAAGAATGCAGATAAAAAGATTTGGAACAGAGGGGGTATTATCGAAAAATAGAACAGCTTTGAAACTAACTCTTCCATCATTTTCCATTACTCCCGTCTTTCATTGGTAAATTTTCCTAATTTAACTCTTTACTTAAAATAGGAAGTAAAGGATAATATTACAGTTATTTCTTCTTCTTAACGAATTTCTTTTAAGATTTATCCCAGAGATTTTTGCTCATATTTAATAAGATAAAACCAAACAATTAGAAATCAATAATACTTAGCATATATTTATTAAAATCAAATTTTAATATCAATATACAAATTAGCCTTCCCATTCACACTGTAAACCACTATTTTGTTGTATATATAAATACAATTGCGTATTATTAGTATGTAGATACGATCAACAGTCTTAATAATGTAAAACGATTTTATTATTCATTGAGGTTTAAATAAAAATAAAATCATGGAGAATGTGATGTAAATAACTAAGGGAACTGTGAATTGAGTAGTAATATAGTTTCGGTTACAGACAGACAAAAACACAATGTCCATTATAATAAGAGATATATATATATATATATATTATATATAAGCGTATACAATGCAAAGTTGATAACTCCACTGCTGTGGAGGTGTGTGTGGTGTAATGGTTAGAGTCGTGGGAAATGGACTCGTCAACCCAAGTTCAAATCCTGAACGAGGCTGTTTGCATTTCACATAGCGCTAATACTCTTGGGAAAGGTATGAATCCATATATTCTCCCTCCAGCTATAGGTAAATAGTAGGGCAGATTGAGCTCTTTAACCTGGGGATAAGTAACCTCTCTAGGAGAAGCAAAACACATTTTATTCAAACCTGTTAAACACTAATTAAGAAATTGACCTTGTGTTACATTCTGCTTGTACGGAGGACTGTGTGTGTGTGTGTGTGTATATATATATATATATATATATATATATATATAAAAAAGGGTATGAAAAACACACTTTGTTGTTAAAATGAATATATTTTCATATCCTTTTTCATTTCTGATATTGACAATATTTCGATTTATTAAAAATCATCATCAGAGCATAATGATAATCAGGTCCATTTTTAGATGGAAATGTTTTTAATCCGGATTCATCAAGAGAGAAGCAGAAAATAATTTGAATTCAAACTGGAAGTATGATATTTCTCAAAAAGTGTGTAACTCGTGCGATCACTTCGTCATATATATATATATATATATATATTAGTATTCGGAAAAATGTATGATTAATTATCTGCCCTTGATTGTTTATGGGCCAATCAACTCACTACGATAGATTCATGTCCATTTTGACTGTGAAAACAATAAAAGGACTGATTTTCTGTCTCAAGCTGAGACTTTCGCTTCAGACCTGAAGAATAGATTTGCTATCACCAATAGGGTAGGTCACTTTTAGAACTGTAACGTCTCCCATGTGGCAGAAGTTGTAAATTAACATAAATAATGACCAGAAAAAATATTTTTCTTCAAAACTTTGTCTTCGCTTGAGGAAATAGATTTCAATCTTTTAAAGAGTTATTACTTTTACAGCTTAGGTAAAAAGTATCGGAGGTGTCGGTGGTGATGGAGGGCATATTTTCAATTTGAATTCTAGTTAGAATATTTTATTCATTTTGTTTAAAATGGCCAGCTTTTCTGTTGTATTTCTTCTTTGTTGAAATTATTAAAAGAAAATACAAAATGTTGATTTAATGAGGTTTTATTTTTTTGGTTTGAGAAAATTAGGCTTTTACATAAAGTTGTAACTAAGCTTGGTTGTAACCTCTTAAACTTTGTGTGGATCCAGGAGCTGAAGGCTGAGATGAGGTTTACCGGTGACTGTCGTGGAAAGCTGGTCTGTCCCTTATGGCGTCTAGTCGTCAACTGCCTTATCCCATGTGTCTCTTTCAGTGACTCCTTACAATTACTTCTATCTACCTCCTACTCCTACCTCTCATCTTCCCATTTAAAAGAAATGGTTCCTTATTTTACTGCCCAATTTTGAATTCTTGGCGCCAGTGTGTCTACATTTTTCTATTTTTAGAACACTAGCCAAACACCATTTTATCAACCATAACACTGTTTTAAATATTGAAATAGTTAAATTTTCTAACCAATTTCAAGGCTAAATGTTGCGAAAACTAAGATTTTATGTGCATTTTAGTAGACAATTTTTGATGTTATTTCCTCAAACAAGATAAATGAGAGTAACCCCCCCCTGTTTGTTTCACTTTGAGGAAGCCGTATGTTTGGTCGGCCATGGTGTTCTTAATAACAATTAAGTTAATTTCAAATAATGCACAAGTACAATTAAGAACACATTCTATGATATTTTCGTGTTAAAACATACAGTTGTATTGATTCGAACAAATTCGTATTTTCAGTGTAGATTTACAGTGAAATGAAAACCTTGCCTTCATTTGAGGAAATAGGTTTCAATCTTTTGATATTAGCAGCATATTGGAGGTGTCGGTGGTGATGGGGACATATTTTCAATTTGAATTCTAGTAATATTTCATTCGTTTCATTTAAAATGGCAAGCTTTTCTGCTTTAAATATTGGAATTGTTAAATTTTCTAACCAATTTCTAGGCTAAATAAAACTAGGATTTTATGTGCATTTTAGTTGACAATATTTGATGTTATTTCCTCAAACAATGGTGCAAGTATTTATTATACCAACATACAATTTTCGGTGTTTAAGAGAATTTGGCTTTTTTTTTTAAAGTGAAAAATCGACCTACCCTAATGTACACATGCATTCATGTATATGTCGTGTGGCAAGTTCAATCTGTTTTAGTGTATGCATGTACACATTTTTTTGTGTGCATTTTGTGTGTGTGTGTAGGAGGAGGAAACAATTTGAAACAAACGTGTATATATTAAAATTCTTTGAGTTCTAAAAAGCGCGCGCATATGCCTGTACTGGTGAACACAGTTACCAAAGACTTAATTAAATGATTCGCGTGAACAGATAGACCACACTCCCCCTCTTCTATCTACCACCACCACTACAAAAAAGCAGTTACCCTGACCTCCACCCAAACCTTCTAATTTCTTTTATTCAATTGGTTTAAAATGGCAATCTTTTCTGTTTTAAATATTGAAATTGCTAAAACGAGTATTTTTGGTGCATTTTAATAGACGATCTTTGATGCTTTTTCCTCAAACAATGGTGCAAGTAAAAGATCTAGTTTTTGGTATCAGTATTCATTATACCAACATACAACTTTCATTGTTTGAGAGAATTTGATATTTTTTAAAAGTGAAAAATCAACCTACTCTATTGCAAATTAACATAAGGAATTATCAAACAAAATATTTTTCTTCAAAACTTTGTCTGCATTTGAGGAAATAGATTTCTACTTTTAAAATGTTATCACTGTTACAGCTTACTTATTAGGCAAAAAGCAGCATATCAGAAGTGTCGGTGGTGATGGGGGCATATTTTAAATTTCAATTCTAGTTAGAATATTTCATTCGTTTCATTTAAAATGACCGGCTTTTCTGTTTTAAATATGAAAATTGCTAAATTTTCTAACCAATTTCTTGGCTAAATGTTGCAAAAACGAGAATTCTTGGTGCATATTACATGACGATCTTTGATGCTATTTCCTCAAACAATGCTGCAAGTAAGAGATATAGTTTTTGGTATCAGTATTCACTATACCAACACACAACTTTCACTGTTTGGGAGAATTTCAAAAACGTGAAAAGTCAACCTACCCTAATCACCAAAGAGCTTAGCAGTCACCTGTGTTACCAGCCTCACCAGTATATCACTGCCTCAGACCTTATGAAAAAAAAAAACCCTTAGACCCTTACGTGTCATTCAAATTAAAAACATTTATCTACAAAACTTATTGGGGAAAAATAGGTGATTAATTATCTGCCCTTGACAGTCAAAGGGTCCAGTCAATGTACTATCATAGATTGGCGCCCATTTTGACTATTTTTGATTTTACTTCACTCATAGTGCTGACTGTACATCCATCAAGACATTTCTAAAGTCACTCCCAAGATGAACCTTTAGTAGATAAGTCTAGACACAATACTATTAAGTTTGAATTTGCTAAATATATGTTGGAGGTGCATGGTCTAATGGTAAGAGCCATAGGAAATGGACTTGTTGACCTGATTTCAAATCTTGGACGAAGCTACAGTTCACATAGTGCTAATACCCTTGGGGAAGGTATGAATACTGCTACGAGAAGACACAATCCAACTACTCTTCATCCAGCTATGAGTAAATAATAGGGCAGACTGGGCTTTTTAATCTTTGTTTAGGCAACCAGTCTAGGAGAAGGAAAACTAAATTCAAACCTGCAAAACCTGAAGAGCTCAACAGTTGACAGAATCTAAAAAAAAAAAAAAAAAAAAAAAAAAAAAAAAAAAAAAAAAAAAAAGGGAGGAGCTTAATTGGGAAAATAAATCTAACAATATAAATATTTTCCTTACCTCACCACCGGATTGGGACCTGATCTGGCTCTAGTGGGAACCAGCAGCACAGATTACCAATCCGGGACCCTAGGGATGGGACAAAGTGGCACAGGCTTATATCCAAGCATAGGATGGGTTGAGGGTTATTAATGATAGAACATCATTAATTATAATATAATATTATAATATATATATATATATATATATATCTTATTATAATGGAGATTGTGTGTTTTTCTGTCTGTAACCTAAACTATATTCCTACTCAAGTCACAATTCTTAGTTCTTAGTTATTGACGTCACATTCTCCATGATTTTATCTTTATTTAACCTCAATTATTAATAAAATTGTTTTACATTATTAATACTGTTAACTATGTCTACATGCTGACAACATGCAATTATATTTATATATACAACAAAATAGCGGTTTACAGTGTAAACGGGAAGGCTAATTTGCATATTAATATTAAAAAATCGAATTTAATAAATATGTGCTTAGTGTTATTGATTTCTAATTGTTTGGTTTTATTTTAATGAATATAAGCAAAAGTCTCTTCAATGAATCTTAAATGAAATCCATTAACAAGATAAAATAACTGTCATTTTATTATTTACTTCCTCTTTTAACTAAATACTTAAATTAGAAAAAAAAAACAATGAAAGACGAGAGTGATGGAAGAGTAAGTTTCAGTTGTTCGATTTTTTATCATACTCCCTCTGTTTCAAATCTGTTATTATACTCCCTCTGTTTCAAATCTTTTTATCTGTATTCTTATTTAGTTTCATTAGCCTTTCTAATTTAATACAATATTTTATTACATTAAAACTTAAATACTTGCACCCTATGGAGGGTGCATATATTTGCTAGTATATATATATATATATATATATATATATGATAATTATAATAATTATAATATATGATAATAATGATATAATTTTCTATTTCATGACCAGCAGTTTATCTCATGTAATTATAGTTGATTAATTAGGAGTTATATATTGATTGGGGGTTTACAAGATTATCGGATCATTTAGTCTACACATCTCAGCCCCACCCCCATCCCACAAAAAATAACTAATATCCCATTCAAAAATGTCACCCCTTACATATTGTTTTAACTTTCATTATTTTTTGTTTTAATAATATAATATATAAGTTATGGAATTATTTTACCTCTAAAAAAAGCAATATGTAGGGGTGACAAGACTTTCCGACCATGCTGTACATTAATCTACAGGGTGGTCCGAAAGTCTTGTCACCCCCTTACATATTGTTTTAACTTTCATTATTTTTTGTTTTAATAATATAATATATAAGTTATGGAATTATTTTACCTCTAAAAAAAGCAATATGTACGGGTGACAAGACTTTCCGACCATGCTGTACATTAATCTACAGGGTGGTCCGAAAGTCTTGTCACCCCATACATATTGTTTTAACTTTCATTATTTTTTTGTTTTAATAATATAATATATATCATTAATTATAATATATGATAATAAAAATATGATTTTCAATTTCATTTCCAGCAGTTTATTCCATGTATTCACCACTCTGTTACTAAAATAATTTTGTCTTGCATTTTCTTTATAAAATTTTTTAAAGAGTTTTAATTTATAATTTTCTATTTCATTTCCAGCAGTTTATTTCATGTAATTAAAATTGATTTATTAGAAGTTATATTTTGGTAGAGACCGAATAAATTGGAGGAAAAGGATTCGCGTGGTGTCATCATCAGATACAATGGACAACAAGTAATAAAAAAAATTTTGGTAGAGGGGTGACAAGACTTTCGGACCATCCTGTAGATTTAAAAACTAGAAATCAAACAATACATTTTAATATCCTGGTTAACCTTTGTATCAAAGTTATATTTACAGCAGCAGTTTAAGTTTTTTTTTTTTCAAAGAGTTCTCCTATTACAAATACTAAATTACTAATACCAAAAAAAAAAGAAGGTACCAAAGTCTTAGTGTGTGAAGAATAAGTTCCAATTATTGTCAAACTGGGAAGACAAGGTAGCATGTGATTGTAACTCAATACAAACTCGAAATGCTACAAAGTCCACTGCAAAATGACAAAGTATATATAAGACTCCACAATGTCATTCAAATTAACCAGTCAAGCAACCAGTCGGGACTCAGGGAGTGGAATGACCCAAATCACCCTGATTCATGAATGGATCATTCTTGATTCCTATTTATACCAGCTGTCTTAGACACTGCTTGAGTTCTACTTAGCTGCTGTTATTAAAACCAACAGTAGGCTAACTGACTTCAATAGTGTGCTGACAATTTTCATTTTTTAACAAACCAACAACATTCACTTTTGTTCCAAACTGTTTATACAAGGGCGGTAGGCTGATCTCTTGGTTTTGAAAACAAATAATTAAAAAGAAAAAAAAAAAAAAGAAAAAAAAGAGATAACAGATCCTATTTAAAAGTTAATTTTAACATAAAAACAAAACAAAAAAACTGAGTTATCTCTAGGCTGCAGGTTCAATCCTGGCCAAGGACAGCAGTAACATAGAATAGTAATTAACACAGATTAACACCTGTACCCCAGCTATGGTTAATGCAATGAGAACAGGATAACCCCGTGGATTGAATAAAGGGTTGGGTTCAAAGTTCTGTGATGGCTCCCAATTACGACAAGAAGGTTCCTGAGTTCAAAAAGAAGGTTCCAGAGTCCAACAAGAAATACCTGAAGAAGGCCAGAGGGCACATCAGCCAAAACATTGTACAAATAACAATAAAGATGAGGACAATAGTCTGAATAATCCAAATAATACTATTTATGAAGCCTCATCTCAAAAATTCAGAGAAACACTGCAGATAACAATGAAGATGAGGACAATAGTCCAAATATTCCAAATAATACTAATTATGAAGCCTCATCTCAAAAATTCAGAGAAATAGTGCAGATAACAATAAAGATGAGGACAATAGTCCAAATATTCCAAATAATACTAATTACAAAGCCTCATCTAAAGAAATTCAGAGAAATAGTGTAGATAACAATAAAGATGAGGACAATAGTTTGAATAATCCAAATAATACTATTTATGAAGCCTCATCTCAAAAATTCAGAGAAATAGTGTAGATAACATTAAAGATGAGGACAATAGTCTGAATAATCCAAATAATACTAATTATCAAGCCTCATCTCAAAAATTCAGAGAAATAAAAACAAAACAAGAACAAAAAACCCAAAATATTTGCCATTTTATTCTATTATTGTCATGACTAATTTAGAGATTATATCATCCAAATATTTAGCCCCATGAGCAATACACTCTTGAATCCTTACCCTAAAATTCTGTAGCACTAGCCAAATCATTGCTTCTAGAATTGCTGTGATTTAAATTATAGAATATATTTCATTGTAAAATAATATCCAATGCATTTTATGATGAAATAATTTCCAGTATATTACCATAACAAAATTTCTCAAAAATAACAAGAAACACATGAAGAAGGCCGGAAAGCACATCAGCCAAAATATTGTGTATATCTATTAATAAAGGAGATTGTCTGTAACAAAAACTACATCATAGCTCTACGTCACATATTACGTCACAATATTCTTATGCTATATACACCCAAAATTTGAGTAAGCAATTTTAAAAATTGTTTTTACTCTTGTCCTTTTTTTTTTTTTTTACAGTAACAAGAAGTTAACTAAAAAGTTTACAAATAAATAAATACCCACGATTTTGTGGAAAATATTCAAAATAATTGTTTGATTATTACATGCACGCAACATTTTATTTGAGAGGGACGGGGCTCAGTTTTCATTTCAAATTGTTTTATTTACTTTTTTATTCCTTTAATAAATATGAGGATTTGTCTTATTTATGATACAAACCCTCTGACATTGAATTTTTAACTCCCACCCTCTCAGGCAATGTCTTTCAAAAATTAAATCTTACGACGCCCGGAGGGTGTTTTCTGTTGCTAGTAATAATAACGATGAGGACAATAGTCAAAAAAATTCAAATTATAAAAAATATAACAATTCATGTCGGAAAGTCAGAGATAATTTTGACATTGTATTTATACTGTAACTAGGACCCCCCACCTCTAAAACCATAGAATTTAAAAAATAAAAATAAATTAAAAAAAAATAAATAAAAAAAAAAAAATTAAAAAAAATCAATATTTTTCAAACTTGACTAATTGCCCAAGATGAGGAACATCTTTGGAATTCTATGCAACCAAAATTAGTCTAAAAAAAAAAAAAAATTTTTCTTCAATTTTTTTTTTTTGGAGGCAGAACTTATTTTTTGTTAAATATCACAATTCAATATATTTTTTTTTTTTTTTTTTTGGGGGGGAATTGTTGTTGTGCATAAATACAGACTTTATAACAAAGTTTTTTTGGTTTTTTTTAGTGGGGTGGGGTGCAGGGAGTTAAGCTTCTGTGGCATTTGTTGAGCTTTTGTATTGAGCAATTTGGAGAGATGACTTTTGAACGGCTAACGTTTAATTCTACTTCAACCATGAATTGTTGTGTGGGTCCCACTTCGATAATGACCCTGGACTGATTTATCATCAATCATGTCCATGACCCTCCACATTTTCAAGCCTCTAGTCTCAGTTACAACATTTTTAGGAAAAAAGAAAAAAGTAAAAGAAAAAAAAAAGCTGTATATTTGTTGTCAGTTTTCTGTCCAAATGCTTACCAAGTACCAAGAGTAATTTCCAATGTTTTACATTTAATTTAGAACTAAAAAAAAAAGTTAAAACTGCTTAGATTTGCTTTTTATATCGTTGACTCTCTTATATAAACAAGAATAAACAGTAAAAACCTGAAGGAATTGGCATAAAATCAGTAACTGCTAAATTTGCACTCATCATTCATCATTGGCAATTCAGTCTCGAAAGACTATGATAAAAGTTTTTGTGTGCCCCTGAGGTTGCAGCGCCTCCTGTGACTATGAAGTCCTATGTTTGAGAAACATTCTCGACCACAGATTTTGCATTTGTAGGTTGTCCCTGTAGATGATGATGTTCCGATGCTTTGTTGCCGTTGCTTTCTTATGGACCTCTTAGCTTCATGATGTTGTATCAGGGTGAATTCTGACATGTACAGTCCTCTATGGAGATTCTGCCGCCACCGAGGGCGGTCTTGAGCCAAATTTTCCCAGCTGGAAGGGACAATGCCAAAGCACCTGAGTTTGAGTTTGAGTTTTGTTTAACGGCATATCAACTGGTTAAAATAATATGGTAGATAATTGGTTATGTTCTGTTATATTTTGTTGAAAAGGTTGCTTTTTTTAATAAAATTTAAAATGTTTTCAGGGTTTGTATTCTTGAAGATGTCTTTCAGGTTTCTAGCTTGATAGTAATTTGCGCGGATATGTTTAAGTCTGTTACAATTTAGAAGGATATGTTTGGTTGTAAGTTGTATTTTGCATGTTCGGCACACTGGGACATCCTCACCTTTTAACAGGTATGAATGGGCAATGTGGGTGTGCCCTATACGCAATCTGGCGAGTATTACTTCTTCTCTTCTAATACTTCTGTGGCCTGTCGGCCACTCTCCAATAACTTCTTGTATTTCATGGAGCTTGTTTTGAGTCAGATTGTCCCATGATTTCTGCCATTTGTCTAATATAAATTTGTTTATGGTTGAGATCATTTTTGCAGACATCCTTGAATCGGCACTATTAAAATGTTTATATTATTGGTTTATTCCAGAATACACAAAGTGTAAAATAACAAAAACAGCAATTATTTTTGTGCACACATAATAAGATCCAGGAATATGCTTTCAGCATACATTTTGGAAATTAATTCTTAAAAAACAAAATTAAAAAGAATTATTATATATACTAGCAAATATATGCACCCTCTGTAAGGTGCAAGTATTTGAATTTTAATATAATAAAATATTATATTAAATTAGAAATGCTAATGAAACAAAATAAGAATGCAGATAAAAAAATTTGAAACAGAGGGGGGGGGGTAATCAAGAAATAGAACAACTGAAACTTATTCTTCCATCACTCCTGTCTTTCATTGCTAAATTTTCGTAATTTAACTATTTAGTTAAAATAGGAAATAAAGAATAAAATGACAGTTATTTCTTCTTGTTAATTGATTTCTTTTAAGATTTATTGAAGAGATTTTTGCTCATATTTATTAATATAAAACCAAACAATTAGAAATCAATAATACCAAGCACATATTTATTTAAATCAAATTTTGAATATCAATATGCAAATTAGCCTTCCCATTCACACTGTAAACCACTATTTTGTTGTATATATAAACAAAATTGCATGTTATTAGTATGTAGGTAAGGCCAACAGTATTAATAATGTAAAACAATTTTATTAATAATTGAGGTTTAAATAAGAATAAAATCATGGAGAATGATATGTAAATAACAAAGGGAATGGTGACTTGAGTGGTGATATTGTTTTGATTACAGACAAACATACACACAATTTCCATTATTATAATATATATATATATATATATATATATATAATATTTATATATATATATATATATATTATCAGTAAGTTTTTAGCAAAGATCTATATTTACAATATCAGTCATGTTGATAGCTTTTTGATTTAGTGGATCCTAGGATGCACATATTGGCTCTGAATCAGTTCCCAGGAAAATTTATGGGTCCCAACTAAAACTGTCTAACTCCTACCTTGTAACCAATCCAGTGTAATTAATTTCTAATAAACTATTGAAATGTATTTACAGTTAGCTTGAAATGGTGAAGGAAGAAAAAAGAAAAACACTGGGATGCATGGATATGATTTTACTGCATCCTTTTAGATTTTTATTTGTCAGGGATACAGGACGTGCATCTATCTGCATCTCTGATTATCATCGCAAAAGTAGCACAGATATCCATGCCAATCTCTAGCCAACCTTCCTTATCATTCATTGCCTCTGGGAGGTCTTCTGTGCAGCATCCAGCATCCTCGCATAGTTGGTCAATGTAGGTCCTAGCTGGGCGGCCCACATTAGCATATCCATATGTTGGCTTCCACAGGAGAACGTCACTTATGAGCTCGTCCTTGCTTCTCCAGCAGTGCCCTGCGTGCCTAGTCCGTCTCACTTGGATGGTTTGTGAGATGGTGGGCAGGTGGCCATATAGCTGCTTCCTTGTGGGGTACCATTTCCACGACTTGTTCAAGACTGCACGCAGCATTTTTGTGCAGCTTCCATCTAGCTTATTCTAAAGGCGCTTCATTAGGGTCCACGTAGTGCAGCCATACAGGAGCACTGATATAACAACAGCCTTAGAAGAATTGTCCCTTTAGCAAGTCATTGAGATTGGATTTCCATACGACTGATAATTTGTTTGTGGCTTACCATGCCTTTCCTATTCGCGTATTAACATCTCTTTCTGTGAACGAGATATTACTACCTAGGTATGTGAATTGTTCTACTAGTGTAAGCATTCTGATAACACTACACAATTAGTGTAACATTAATCAAATGTTCCAAATTCTATCACACAAAAATATTGTACACAACAAATTATGATGTCAAAAATATTGTACACAACAAATTATGATGTCATGCATTATTGTGTACATTATGGAACCAGTGCTTTTATTCAGTGTTACTGACTTTAAGTCACCCTTGTAAGGCTGTTGGTCTAGATAATTATAGAGGGGGATTTTTCTAAAGTTAGTCCCGCAGATCCATTATTACTGAATCACAAGCTGAATTCTCGTGGGAGGCCCCATTTAAATCCCTATGTAAAAAAAATTACATCTGAAAAGAAATGTTAATGTCTACTATCAAAAATATTAAATGAAAAAAATAAAAAATTTGTGTTGTTATCATTTAAATTTTATTTTTTAATTATCTTCATGAATATAAATCAAATCTCCATTATTTTTTATCAAAAACCAATCCCTGGTGATATTTAATGTGTATATATATTTACTTTGTCGTTAATTGTTTTATTTTCGAAGTTTGCTCCAGACATACAGATACACACAACTGCCTTTTATATATGTATAGAAAACCAAGCCCTGGTGATATTTAATGTGTATATATATTTACTATCATTATATCACATTTTATAAATAACTTCATTATTTTATCTCTAGTATATTAAAAATGAGGGGCCAGTTTAGCTCAGTCGGTAGAGCATCTGCCTAGGAAAGTGAGGAGCTGATGGTAGGTTTGGCGCCCTACCTCAGACGTAAACATCTTAGTCTAGCACTAGTGAAAAGGGGATAGACTCCCTCGCTAATCGGCTGATACTGACATTAGGCCACCCCGTCAACTGATATTAATGGTTACTGATTAATCAGTGTCTATGTTTATAGTTGTTGATATCTCAGAGCTCATTCCTTTTTTAAGGTATTGTACAATGTTTATATAGTAGATATCACAGACATTTCAATTATAAACCAACAAATGAGATTACAGTCAAGTCATGATGAAAGCACCGATACCTGCTAGATCACCGAAGTTAAGCAGCAATGAACATGTTCAGTACTTAATTGGGTGACCTCTTAAGCAACAGCATGTATTGTAAACAACCAGTGTCCTTTTTTTTTATCAAAAATGACTTGATTCAGCCTTAAATAACCCAAAAAGGTTTATTATAGTCATACTGAAAGCAACAGTTCCTGCTAGATTACCGAAGTTAAGCAATGATGAACCTGTTCAATACTTAATTGGGTGACCTCTTAAGCAACAACAGGTACTGTAAGCAACCTGAATCAAAATGACTTGATTTGGCATTAAATGACCCCAAAGAGGGTGGATATGATGTAAAACAAAACAACTAAATAAACTGCTAGATCACTGAAGTTAAGCAGCAATGAACCTGTTCAATACTTAATTGGGTGACCACTTAAGCAACAACAGGTACTGAAAGCAACATGAGTCCTTTGTCTATCAAAAATAACTTGATTTGGCATTAAATGACCCAAAAAGGGTTGATATGCCATAAAACAAAACAACCTGCTAGATCATTAACGTTAAGCAGTGATGATACTGCTCAATACTTAATTGGGTAACCACTTAAACAACATCAGGTACTGTAAGCAACCCAAGTCCTTTGTTTATCAAAAATGACTTGATTTGGCATTAACTAACCCAAAAAGGGTTGATATGCCATAAAACAAAACAATTAATAAACCAAACTTAAAACTGAAGTTAAGCAGTGATGAGCCGAATGAAACAACCAGCAAATATGATTTGCCCCCCCCCTTTTTTTTTCAACACAGATTTTTAACAAATTGGGAAATCTATATTTATAAAATTTGGGATTATATATTTCAATGATATTATGTCTTAACTATATTTGATCTGCACAACGTTTCAGCTGATCTGCTCTCCTGCCTTCTTCAGGTATTTCTTGTTGGACTCCGGAACCTTCTTGTCATAATCCAGAACCTTCTTGTTGTAATTGGGAGCCATAACAGAACTTTGAACCAAACCCTTTATTCAATCCACAGGGGTTCTCATTCCGCTAACCAAAGCTGGGGTACAGGTGTTAAGCTGTGTTAATTATTATTCAATGTTACTGTCGTTCTTGACCAGGATTGAACCTGCAGCCTAGAGATAACTGTCACTTAGAACTGTCTTAACACAACGCCTTTATCCACTATGCTATGTGTCCAATTGGACAATTCAGTGTGAATTTTGGCAACTTATAAACCTAATGTCTTGTTTTACCTAGAATATCTACACTTTTTTTTTTTTTAGATTTTTTACCTTGACTCATAGTTTGTTTTTTTCTTTTTTTAATCTAATCTAGCCTTTCAGAGAAATAGTACCACTACTGTTCTTCTACAAGGATAGTTTTGGCATTAAATATCACACAAATATTGATGTGCTATTAAAAAACAAAACAAATCAAAACCAACCAGCCTCACCAAGCTAATTCTGATTAATAAATTAAAGAATAATAAATTATCATGGGTGGCCGGTTTAACTCGGTCGGTAGAGTGTCCAACTCGGAATCTCACGATTCCAGGTTTGATTCCAGGACTCACCAACTGGGTGTATGAGTAACACAGGGATCTGTGTGGTAGGTATGGCACTCTGCCTCAGACGCCAAAACAATCTCCTTGGTCTAGAGCTAGTGAAAAGGGGATAGACTCACTCACTGTCTGGTTGATAACGACTTTAGCCCGCCCCGATGAATTTACTTACTTATTAAGTATTTAAGATGATAAATTATCATTATGAATATTATTGATCTGATAAAAATTAAAGCTTACAATCGTATCGGCAATATGGTCTCGGAAGATTATTTAATTATTGTTCCCCCAAAATTACAGCACCTCCTGTGACTGTGAAGTCCAATGTTCAAAAAATATTCTCGACCATAGATGTTGCATGTGAAGGCTGCCCCTGAAGATATTGATGTGCCGGTGCTTTGTTGAGGCCGCTTACATCTGGATCTCTTGGCTTCATGGTGTTGTCGTCACAAAAAAAAAAAAAAATGGTTTATAATTCTTCATTCTACAATTTTATTCCTCCTCTGTTTTGTTATCGTAATTCACTCACAGAATGTATCAAGTTTATTTGTACACTAGGTACCACCAAAATAGGTCACATGATCAGTTTAGGCTATATTGAAGGAAGAAATGTAAATATATTTTAGGAAAAAATTATTTCGGACATATTTTCATCAAAAGGTAAGCAATTATGGAATTTTTTGTGAAAACTGGACCATAAATTTATTTTTCATAGAATTTTTTTAAAAAAGATTAGTCATCACTTGTTTTTGGCTATATTAAATTTCAATTGATTTAACGGTGCAAAAATGTAAACATTGTTTTTTGTTCATAATTTTCATAAGCTGAAATTTTTTTTTTTTAAATCATCAGGAGTTTGTTTAATGTTTTTTTCTTTTGAATGGACAAAAAATTTTGAAGATAATATTAACCTTTATGCAAGTTTCCTTGTGTTAAAATATAGGTGGTGGGTAAATTTCACAGGGAAAATTGGTGGTACCTATAATTCACTCACAATGTATCAGGTCTATTTGTACAATAAGCAGTTACTTTGATCTTACCAGTCTTTAGTTACTTTTGTAACTAATATCCTAAAATGAAGTGTGAATACTAATACGTGATGTGTGTATGCACGTCTAAAATACTCTCACTGTGTGGTGCACTCGATACGAGAAAGAGGATGCGTATACGAGAAAACGATACACACAAGATGGTAGGGAGAGGTAGGGGTAACATTCTTTGTGCCAATAAGCAAAAAGTACTTATATCCACCCTGGATAGGTAGATACTACTTAATGCAGGTGAAACAGTTAAAACAAAATTCTGATCACCGTGGATTCAGTAGTGAGTGTTGTTACTGCCTAGTCAATGTAGTGGTATATCCACATGCCAAAAGTATGAAGTAAATAAAAGCAAGTAGTTAGTAACCAAATGCTTTCTTATTGGTTTGGTATTTTATCTCAGATTCACATGTTAGTAGACAAGGTTGTTACATAGCAATGTGTTTCAGTTTTGATATAGATGTTACAATAATGTCTGTAGGACATCTTAAAATTCAAAATGTAAGAAAAAATATTTATCCATTTTTTTTATTTTTATCGTTAGTTTATATCTTAAAGAATGTGATATCAAAAAATTAGCGTATTACTTTTTTTATTTTAGAGATGTTTTAAAATTTATAAATGTAAAAATTATGAAAAAAATAATTGAGTATCTGTCAAGAATGAGTTTATTTCAAAAAACTTTGTTGGTATTAAATAACCCACAGAGGTTGATACACCATAAAACAAAACAAAGCAATTTCAGATTCTGTCAGTAGACAAAGTAACACCCAGCAATGTGTTCAGTTTTGTTGTATTCAACAAGCCCTAGCACCTATATGATTGTCCCAACCCTATTGCCCTTATGGCAAGCCCCAACCCTTTTTATCATACGAGTGCCAGAAGGTAGTGGCTTAGGGTCTTAATGTCCTTGTTATGACGTTAAACTGATGGTGAGGTTCCAGTTGTGGAGGTCTGGGGAATGTAGAGCACCTCTTCATCACCCTTGCTCCCTGGTCCACTCTGTCCCAGAGTGATAGTACCTGTTAGGGTCCCATCTATGAGTTAAATAGAAAAATGTGTTCATAAAAAAATTATAAATTTAAAAAATTGAGTATCCATTAAGAATGAGTTTATGTGTCAAAACTTTGTCGGCATTAAATGATCCACCAAGGTTGACATGCCATAAAACAAAAAACAATTTCACATTCTGTCCATAGACAAAGTAACAGTGTTTCAGTTTTGGTGTATTCTTCATGAAAAACTTTAGCAGTCATACCACACAACCTGGCAGTCATACCGCAGTCATACTGCAACCTGGCGCCTCTTCGTCAAACAAGGAACCAAAAGAAGTGAAGAAGAGAGGAAAAAAGCTGCCACAGAAAAGAGAGCTAAAAGAAAGGAGAAACAGCAGCACCCCCAACACCTACAGAAAGCATCACCTTTTGTTTGCGGTCATTGCACCAGAGACTGCCATTCGAGGATCGGTCTGTTCAGCCACTCACGTAGCTGTAAGTGAGAGAGAGAGAAAAAAAAAAACAAAAAAAAAAAAAACTACGCCATCGTCTAAAATAGACGGAAGATTGCTAACCAACAATACCACACAGTCTTGGATGACAGTAAACCATATGTATTTTCACAAGAATAAATAATTTAGGAACCAACACAAAACACAGATCTTTTTGGTAGATTGATCAGAAAAGGAATTTGAAAAATTCTAGTAATTTAAAAAATTTAAATTTAAAGAATTTAGGAATTTGAAAAATTCTAGGAATTTGAAAAATTCAATCATTTTTGCCTTCAATAAAACTAAAGAGTAAAGTTGGCAGAGTGGTTATTGTCGATATCGGACAGACAGCGAGGGAGTCTATCCCCTTGTTCACTAGTGCTGGGAGATTGTCTTTGCAGAGGTGGAGCACCACACTTACTATAGATCCCCACTTTACAGTACAGATCAGATTACTCAATCAGTGCTCCTCATACACTAAGTTTGTGGGGACTGGTATGAAACTGGAAACCTTGTAGTTCCTTAGCTCATGCTATACCAACTCAGCTAAACTAGCCCCTTTTTCGTCATCAATACGCATTGAAATTATCATCTGATTTAGGCCCCTCACGCCACAACTCAACTCTACAACACATAAAACAACATTTGACTTCTATGGTCATTCAATGTAAGATTGCGTAATGCGATTCATGCAACATTTCCATAACACGCAGTTTAAAAACATCTTTTCGACATTATTCAGTTGTATATTTTTGATTATACGATACACTATATATATTTTTTTTTGGGGGGGGGGGCTCACATCAGTTAAGGGGGTGAAGGTGTGCAAATAAAACCTGTTGAGAGGAAGGCCCCGAAACGGCGCACATTATCTCCTGATGACCCCAAAACAAAATACAAAACAAATCAATAACAAACAAAAGAATCATGGAATTGAACTTCTCGTCGGTTTTGTTATTGGAACGAGGAGCATTCTACAGTCCGCTCGCTTTCTGGTGAGTTTCTGTTATCAAGTAACTTTCTTCTGGTAACACTCAGGACATTCAAACAATCAATTTCGGATTATTCAGATCATTGTTCGGAATAGTCCAAAATATCAAGATCTTGGCACTCTATAAATTATTCAAGTTTAAATTCTGGTCCCATCATGGTGTAATGGTTAGCAAGCTAGTCTTGCAGATCCATTACTACTGAATAGCAAGTTCGATCCTAATTTTTTGGTGAAGAAAAATGAATTTTACATTTTTGGAGAGAGAATTCAGTGATGGAACATATGTAAAAAAAAAAAAAAAAAAAAAAAAAAAAAAAAAAAAAAAAAGATAAAGTGGGTAGGACGTCATACATTTTGAATTTTAAGTCTCATATATAAGAATAAAATATCCTTTTTGTTTTGTTTTTTTAATCGTTAGTTTATTTCTTATGGAATGTAATATCAAAAGATTAGCATATTACCTTTTTTTTTATTCTAGAGATGTTTTAAAATTTATAAATGTAAAATAAATATTTCCATTTCATTGAAGAACGAAGGTGGGGTTTTTTTTATTAAAAGAAAAGATTGTATTAAAAAGATATAGTTAAAAATAATGAGATTCCATTTGACTGATCTATATGAAAAAAAAAATAAAATAAAAAAATAATAAATAATTTAAGTAAAAATTGTCTTTTTTTTGTTTGTTACAAAAGCCGTTTATATCACAATATTTGTATCTGAAACTGACCTCTGCTGCTGCTGATAATGTGATAAAAATATCAAATATGAATCAATGAAAATTACCATACCTTTTATTTTGGCGGGAAATATATGAAAAATAAACAATTCATCAAAAAATGATTTAAAGCAATAAAAACATACGTTATGTGTAATAGAAATCTGTGTATTTTTCTTTTCTTTTTTGTTAACAAACTTAGAATTGTTCTTTATCTTAAACCTAAAAGAAAGCATTAAAAGGATAATTTTCCATATTTTATAAGCGTTTTAAAATATTTTTTTAAAAGTTGCGCATTTTTGTCAGTTTTTTTTGTACATCCTTATGTAAAATAGTTAACAGTGGGGATTGCCAATTCGTCCCCTGCTTTTCAATTTAATAACAAATTAAAATTAATTAAATCGATTATTTAAGGACAAATTTTTGTCAAGTCGAAAAGTAGTAACATAAATTAAAAACAAGCAAGATAATATTACATGTGATTTATTTTTTATACATTTTAAACTATTTTTTCGGTCAATTTTGATCAAATATAAGTTACGGTTATATTATATAACCGTAAAAACTCTTAGATAATGTAAAATCCGTATTTTACAAAACACCCGATTGGAAAAAAAAATTACCAAATATCAGGTAATTATCCGATTTTAATGAAATGTTCAATGTTGATTTATCAATGAATCAATGTTATAATGCTTCAGTTATTTTATTTCAGTATTTTTCGGCAACTTTGGCAATAATACCTAGTTAATAGGTTCGATTTTTGTTGAGTGATACATGCTTTTAACCTTATACAAATTACTATTCATTCAATTAATATATCTCACTTATCTTTTCTTTTTTTTTTTTTCATTTATTTTGGGAAGTAAAATTTTTTGTTTATATTTTTTCAATTTAAAAATTAACCCTCCCCCCAATTCCAGACAGCCGAAATAAGAAAGCGCGCGTGTGTGTGTATGGTGAGAGGGATGAAACTCCTTTTTTTTTTTGCACCGATCACCAACAACAGATCAATATGAGATTAACCTACTCCAATATTTGACAACTAGCCATTGATCATACCTGAACTGTTAAATGCTTCATGAACTAACTACCTGACAACGACAAATAAAACAACCTATCCACTGTCCCGTTGAAAATAAGTGATGATGGGCGTCTCAATTTCCAGCCTTAAAAATGTGTCAATTTTTTTTTAATTTACGCATATCACATCAGCTTGAGTTGCCTTATGAAAGAAAGATGTTTATTTTCAGTGAAAATAAACATCTTTCTTTCATAAGGCAATTTTTCACACATTCTTTTTATTTGTTTATTTTTTTTTTTAATAAAAAACACAACAAATGATGAATGTGTGGGTGATGATCACTGAGCCTGTTCTAGTAGTGACCACCTTTGCTATTTCATAGTTTTCCAGGTTTAGAATATTTTAACAGATATCATTTTTAAAAGAAGAACAAAGGTTATTAATTTTAAATATACAGTAGAGACTGGGTTTCTTTTTTGTTGGTATTTGATTACTTCTATCATTTATGAAAGTTTATGCAATAAATAAATAAATATTTCATGACCCCCACCAAAACAAAACAAAACAAAACAAGCAACTAGTTTTAAAAACAAGATCAGTTGTTAGTTACAAATAGATACTTTGCACACTAAGAGGGATGGGTTGAATTTAAGACATTTTTGATGGAGAGTAGATAGTGGGGGTGGTTATTTGACCTCCCCCCACAGAAAAAAAAAAAAACTAAATTAAAGAAAGAGTAGTTCAAAAAGGTTTACTTTCACTACGTACTATATTTACTGACTCTTACAAATCTCAGTTGTAAATGTTGGAATGGGAAGATTAAAGGAGCCTATGCCACCCACAAGACCCCCTAAATCTCTTGCTACGTCAACACTAACAAGTGTAAATAGATTTTATTTTATTCGTAGCATAAGAAACAGAATAACGTCACTACAATTATTCAAGTGTACAACGAATGAAATGTCCATTCTATTGTCCATCCTAGCTTCTTCCATTTTAAACTAATTGATTGGGATAATTTACTTGTTCATTCTCTCTCTCTCTCTACGCACAACCCGAATTCAAATAAAATAAATCTTGAATAAGCTTCTTTTTTTTTAAATCTTATTTGTTTGAGAAAAAAAAATTAAAATTACGTTCAACAATTGAGGAACCGAAGAAAAAGAAAGAAAGAAAAGGGAAGGAAGAGGAGAGAGAGAGAGAGAGAGAGAGAGAGAGAGAGAGACGGAATTGTTGTGTTTATCTCTCTGTGATCAGATATCATATCAGTACTTTACTTTTTCTTTGCTTTAGCGGGGGTGGATTTTAAAATAAATAAGCGAATAATATCTTATCCATACGTTTTTCTCGGTTCTCGCATTACAGACTAATATATATATATATATATATATATATATATATATATATATATATATAATCTCCAATCACCGATCGACATCATATTAAAGAAACTTTACTTTTTATAAAAAGAAAGAGAATGAATAAAAACAAATTTATTTTATCACCATTAATAACTTTATTTCATAATTTCCACTACATTAAATTTTATTAAAAAAAAACAAAAAACAAACAAAAAAAAAACACCCTCTCCAAAAAAAACCCTATAACAATCAGTCACGGATTGCATCTATAAAAAAATGCACGAAAAAATGTAAGTATGCACCCACGTATATATAGACAACAATCTGATAATGTGTGACATTCAAGTGATTTTTTTAATTGTTGTTTTGTTATTTCTATGCGGGAAGAGGGACAGGGTAAACTTCTTACCCCCCCCCCACCTCGTCAAGGAAAAGAAAGGACGAATGAATGAAAGTTACTAAATGAAACTATTCGTATAACTGAACTTCGCAGAAGAAGAAAAAGTTACGACTTAAATTGTAAATAGTACAGAATTTGCAAGATTTCCCGACATTTGGAAAGTATTAAAATAATAGGAATAAAAACAACGAATAAGCAACAGACTTTTTTTTTTTTTTTTGAGTCGATTTTTTAATGAAAAAAATAAAAAATAAATAAATCCCAATATTCACGCCTGAATCTTTTAGTTAAAAAAGTTAATTAACTTATTTTATATATATAAAAAAAGTTAACAGAAAATGATAAAACTCAAGATTAGTATGATATGAATTCGTTGGTATTTTTATCATCATGTAAAGTAAAATGAATAAATAAAATAAAAAACAATCGATAAAATACGTCCGAGGTCCCACAGTATTATTGATATTTTTAGGACTACGCAGTAAGAGTAAAAAAAAACCCCAAAAAACAAAGACGAATCGATGAAATTAATAACGAATAAATACAATTAAAGCGTTAAAAAATAGATAAACATCACGGTAAAAACAACAAACAAAAAAATCAATTTATGATCAAATCACGGTATTTTCAACTTTCAAAAAAGAAAAAAAAAACAATAATAATAATAATGTTGAAGTCGTTAAAAATCAGTACACGAATAAACTGGGGACATAATAATACTAATTGATTGATTAATTTACAAATTATTTCACTTACCATCACGAAATGTGATTCTCGTCATAAGCATTGCTTCTTTCTTTAACGACTAGTTCCTTTTAAAGGTAGTAAGTCGGGCCACGTGTTATTTGCCAGGTAGTTTTGAAAATGACATATGCAATAGGCAAAAAAAGGAAGGTCTCATAGTGAGGAGAGAACAGTATTAGCAAGAAAAACAAGCACCGGTCTCCTTGATGGTATTGTTGTTTGTAACCGTTTCTAACTACTCATAGATATGGTGGTAGTGATAAGTAGTGCTTGTAAGTAATAGTAGTAGGTCTTCACTCCACCTGTGAATGCTACTACTGCTGATAATTTTGTGTATTTTTTGTGTATTTTTTGTTACTTTTTTCTTTCTACCGTGGCTATGATATGTTCTTGTGGCTACTGCATAATAGTTTACTTTTTCTTCTTTTTTTTTTTCTCTCTCTCTCTCTCTCTTTCTTTCTTTTTATATTTCGCCTATTCTTTCTTTCTATTATTGAAGCTTGTCATCGGAGAAGAAGACAGTGCAATTTTGCAAGGTGTAGGAAACGAAAGAAAAAAAAACCAGCTTTGCTTTGCTTGTTTTTTCTTTTTTTTTGGGGGGGGTATCAAGTGAGAGGCGGTGGTAGAACTGCAACTAACAACTGTAGCATCCGCCTCGTACCCCTTCTCCCCCCCTCTCGCTCTCTCCATTACTTTCTTTCCATACACGACTTAGGACATAGGTGTTTATTTCCTTCTTTCTTTTTCGTTTAATGTTTTTTGGGGGAGAACAATCAGTGAGTAGTTTTATGACAGGTTCGACCATCAACAAATACAGTGCCTTCGTCTTTAAGGCCTTGCTTAATTAAAATAAAATTTTCTCTCTTAACTTTTTTTTTTTTTTTACTTAAAATTAGTTAAAACTTGTAACTGATTTTATTAAGATTAAACCCTCCCCTATTTTTTCCTTTCCAAAGTGGTTTTTTTTTTTTTAGTTTATGTGTTTGTTTTTTTTTTTTTTTTTAGATCTTATTTTTAGAATTTATAAAATTTTATTTTACCCTCTTTCCCTGTGGATTTTTATCTATTTACGACAGCGCAAGCGAAGGCTAAAACAGGGGAAAGAAGGCAGTGGTTGAAAGATTGTGTGCCTATAAAATCAGCATTCAAAATACTGGCTTCTACCCGCGCTCGAACATCGATAGTGAACTTAGAACTAACGCCTGTGTTAAACTACCTAAGAAAGCAAAACCACCTGATTTATTTTATTTATTTTATTTATTTATTTATTTATCATTATTATTTGCCTTTGTCTGATGGTTGTTTTCCTCTCTTTTTCTACTCCCCCCTCTCTCTCCTACTTTATTATTATTGCTATTAACTCATTTCCTCTCTCAAGTTTTTTTTTCCCTCGCCCTTACTTTTTATTCTCTTTTTCTTTTACAGCATACAGCACGCATTACGTGTTACAACTATTTGTATAAGTTAATCATTCTTTCTCTTCTTACGTTTTTTCTTTCTTTCGTCTCTTTTCTTCTTTACTCTTCGCCCCCCCCCATCACCATTTCTTCGCCCCCCCCATCACCCATTTCTTCGCCCCCCCACCCATTTCTTCGCCCCCCCATCACCCATTTCTTTTCCCGACTCTTTCCTCTATTTCGTCTTCTTCCACACGCTTCGATTTTCTTCCCTGTAACCTTTTTTATATTATTCAACTACTTTTATTTACTTTCTTTTTTTCTTTTCGTATCTCTTATTTGCCTCGTTCAAAAAGAGATATGCCAACCTGGGGGTGGGGTGTCTGTTTTGTTGCTCACGGCTTGTTGCACAATAATACCTCAGTCTTTGAGGGGGGGGGAATGCAAGTTTTTAACCGCTAAATACTTTTTTCTCCTGTTTCATATATTTTTTACGCTAATAATATACAGGCACGTTCTTCATCCTTCAAATTAGCTTCGGATTCCACTTACCGTATCCTTCAACCCCCCCCCCAAAAAAAAAACAACCTGTTGTTAGAGACATCTTCTTCACAATCACGGAAAAAGAAGCGAAAAGCAAACTATGCCTTTCTTTTTAAAACCTGATTTTGTTCGTTCAGTCTTTATAATTATAAAAATAAACATTATCTCTAACCACATACATAAAGAAATAAAAACGTTACCATAAGATTCTAATGGTAACGTTTTTATTCTAATGATTAGAATAAAATTTGGTGTCTAATTTTTATCATTATCAATCTAAACTTATTACTTAACAAGCCTTAACATTAACTATTTTTTAACTAATTATTTTACCTAAAAAAAAAAGCAATATGTAGGGGTGACAAGACTTTCCGACCATGCTGTACATTAATCTACAGGGTGGTCCGAAAGTCTTGTCACCCCCTTACATATTGTTTTAACTTTCATTATTTTTTGTTTTAATAATATAATATATAAGTTATGGAATTATTTTACCTCTAAAAAAAGCAATATGTAGGGGTGACAAGACTTTCCGACCATGCTGTACATTAATCTACAGGGTGGTCCGAAAGTCTTGTCACCCCCTTACATATTGTTTTAACTTTCATTATTTTTTGTTTTAATAATATAATATATAAGTTATGGAATTATTTTACCTCTAAAAAAAGCAATATGTAGGGGTGACAAGACTTTCCGACCATGCTGTACATTAATCTACAGGGTGGTCCGAAAGTCTTGTCACCCCCTTACATATTGTTTTAACTTTCATTATTTTTGTTTTAATAATATAATATATAAGTTATGCAATTATTTTACCTGTTAAAATCTTGAAAAATTAAATCTTTTTTTTTTTTTTTTTTATAATTTAGGATTGTATTTTGTATTACGTACGTGATTATTTTATCTCTAAAAAAATAAATATGTAGGGAGTGACAAGACTTTCAGACCACCCTGTACAACAATGATAGTTATTTACTAAGCTTAGCTTAGATGTGGCATAAGGCCAGAATAATATATAATCGGAGCCTACTACCAGGCCGGATTGGATTAGCATAAAATCTTTGTAACATATGGAACCACGCACAAACCGAAGCTCGTGTGACGGTCAGTGTGGAAAAAAAAAAAAAAAGAAATGCGTGGTCCCATCCAATGGCATATCATCAAGACCAACTAGAATTATATCGGTGGCCTCGATATCATGCTGATGACTAACATTGCTTTTAGTTACAGAGGGCGGAAAATTTGGCAAAAAGTATTTGCTTGTACTAATTCAGGAATTAAACTAGTACTACTATTGTACTGTGATGATATATGATTTGATTTCTTTCACAAAGTTACCCGGTATGTCGGCGTTGGGAGATTGGCCACGAACCAGGGGTGGCAAACGTGCATGCTACGTCCCGTCGGCATCCCCCTTGAGGGACGCCTTAGGCAACGGACAATAAAAACGCAAGGCTAGAAGTATGGGGATGCCCAGTGAGAATCGAACTCACTAACAACGATTTACCAGCCATTACACTACACGAAATGCCAACAACACAATAATCGTATTTATCACAAATGGTAAAGAAGAACAATTTCCTCGTAAATTCCTACCATAAAATAAACTGAACCTTCATTTTATGTCCGTGTTTTTGCAATAAATGTTGTATTTTTCTTGCACCCATTATTTTACAATACTGAAAATTTGTTAAAGAATAAAAAATCAAGAAAATATATTTAGTATTGTAAAATAATGGGTGCATGAAAAATACAACATTTATTGCAAAAACACGGACATAAAATGAGGGTTCAGTTTATTTTATGGTAGGAATTTACGAGAAAATTGTTCTTCCTTACCTCACAAATAGTATGGGGAACTTAATTGAGAATCGAACTCATTAACAATGGTTTGCGAATCTAGCTTGTTAACCATTACACCCCGTGGGGCGTCCCCTATCACAAATAAAAACGATTTTTTCCCACAGCCAAACAGCATTCTTGGCGGGAATTTAGGCAAATTTTAAAGATGTTTCAAACTTAATTCGTTATTTAAAAACGTTAATTGAAACATATTTACTGAAAAATACCCAGAAAATTTATTGTAAAGGAAAATTATTTAAGAATTCAGATAAAAAAAAAACATTAAGTTTATTTTCCTGCAAAAAAGAGCATACGAGGGTAGCTCCTGCTGCTAATTTGAAGGAATCTCTAAAAATACCAATTTTACCTTTCCATTAGGTAAAAAAAAAAAAAAAAAAATCACAATCATTTGAAAACGGTAAGTAATTCATACTTAGTTGTAATATCAGTAATTTAAGAGCCAAAGTATTACTATAGTTCAAAATCCTTTTAAGACTGAACTTGCAAATCGGTCGGAAAATAAAAACATATTACAGGGTGACCTAGAAAAAACAGAACCCAATTTATTTATCTATTTTCCCATTAAACTAACTCTAAACCCCAATCCCTACCATAACCCTAACCACCCCTAGTTAAAATTAACAGTTTTATTAAAAAAATTGTGGGTTCTGTTTTTTCTGGGTCACTCTAATTTTCTGACTGATTTGCAAGTTTAGCCCCTTTTAAACATTATCTTGAACATTTGATATATAGATGGGACCCTAAAAGGTACTACCACTCCAGGTCAGAGTGGAACTGGAAGTAATAACAAGAAAGGGGTAATTACATATCCCCCCGCCCAGAACTCCAAAATTGGAACCTTGCTACTAGATACAGTTTAATGTCATACACAGGATACTTTATTTTGGGGGGATAGGGGGTAAGTGTCATACTCTTCTACAGGGGATATGGATGGCATATGCTAGGTTCCATTAACAGGGGTGTCTGAAGTTTGAACTGTTTGGGGGTGGCACTTCTCATATAGTAGATGTGGATGACTGAGCTTCCCACGGTAGAGCACTGTGGGGGGACATTAATTGAAATTTCACCGTTTGGTGTAAGCTACTACTCACCTGTTGCTGTTAACAGATTTAAGTTTTCTGGTGATTGTAAAAACATACCCCCATAAGTATGTATCAATTAATTGTTCACCCCAGACTGACAGCCGCTGATGGCCGCAAAGGTAAGAGACTTGGCAGGCGAAAATTCTGTTGGGTTTTGATCCCGGCTAGAGGTAGCTGTTAAAAAGTCGAGCCGTACTGATGAGAAGTAAACTTCGAAACACGTGTCGGTGGATGACTGATATATATATATATATATATATATATATGAGTGTAGATAAAAGGATATGAAAACACACAATGCTGTTAAAATGAAAATATTTTATATCATATTCATAGCTAATATTGAACAATATTTTGATTTATAAAAATCATATTCAGAGCCTGTTTTTAATCCGGACTCATCGAGAGAGAAGCTGAAAATAATTTGAATTCAAAACGATAACATGATTTCGCTGACCGAGAAATGCGTGGCGGATGTGTTTATATTTGAAACTACCACATGAATTTTTTAGAACATCAATTTTTTTTATTTTGAATTCAAATTATTTTCAGCTCCTCTCTCGATGAGTCCGGATTAAAAACTATAGTTTTTTTAAGTTGGTTAGTTGATTGTTTTATGGCATATCAACTCTTTTTGGGTCATTTAATACCAAATCAAGTCACTTTTGATAATCAAAGGACTTTGGTTGCTTAAGTGGTCACCTATCTAAATATTGAACAGGCTCATTGTTGCTTAACTTCAGTAATCTAACAAGAACCAGTGCTATGAGCGTGACTTTACTGTAATGAAACTTACTGGATGATAAATATAAGTATTACATTCCTAATTAATTTATTACCAAAGACATTTCATCAATTTGTTGGTTGATTTTTGTTTTATGGCATATCAACACTCTTTTGGGTCATTTAATGTCAAGTCATTTTTGATAAACAAAGGGCTTGGATTGCTAACAGTAACAGCTGTTGCTTAAGTGGTCACCCAATTAAGTAATGAACAGGCTCATCACTGCTTAACTTTGGTGACCTAGCAGGAACTGGTGCTTTCAATATGATTTGACCATAATAACCCTTTTTAAGTCATTTAATGCCAAATCAAGTCATTTTTGATAAACAAAGGACTCTGGTTGCTGACAGTACCTGCTGTTGCTTAAGTGGTCACCCAATTAAGTATTGAACAGGCTCATCACTGCTTAACTTTGGTGACCTAGCAGGAACTGGTGCTTTCAATATGATTTGACCATAATAACCCTTTTTTAGGTCATTTAATGCCAAATCAAGTCATTTTTGATAAACAAAGGACTCTGGTTGCTGACAGTACCTGCTGTTGCTTAAGTGGTCACCCAATTAAGTATTGAACAGGCTCATCACTGCTTAACTTTGGTGACCTAGCAGGAACTGGTGCTTTCAATATGATTTGACCATAATAACCCTTTTTAAGTCATTTAATGCCAAATCAAGTCATTTTTGATAAACAAAGGACTCTGGTTGCTACAGTACCTGCTGTTGCTTAAGTGGTCACCCAATTAAGTATTGAACAGGCTCATCACTGCTTAACTTTGCTGACCTAGCAGGAACTGGTGCTTTCAATATGATTTGACCATAATAACCCTTTTTAAGTCATTTAATGCCAAATCAAGTCATTTTTGATAAACAAAGGACTCAGGTTGCTTACAGTACCTGCTGTTGCTTAAGTGGTCACCCAATTAAGTATTGAACAGGCTCATCACTGCTTAACTTTGTGACCTAGCAGGAACTGGTGCTTTCAATATGATTTGACCATAATAACCCTTTTTAAGTCATTTAATGCCAAATCAAGTCATTTTTGATAAACAAAGGACTCTGGTTGCTGACAGTACCTGCTGTTGCTTAAGTGGTCACCCAATTAAGTATTGAACAGGCTCATCACTGCTTAACTTTGTGACCTAGCAGGAACTGGTGCTTTCAATATGATTTGACCATAATAACCCTTTTTAAGTCATTTAATGCCAAATCAAGTCATTTTTGATAAACAAAGGACTCTGGTTGCTGACAGTACCTGCTGTTGCTTAAGTGGTCACCCAATTAAGTAATGAACAGGCTCATCACTGCTTAACTTTGGTGACCTAGCAGGAACTGGTGCTTTCAATATGATTTGACCATAATAACCCTTTTTAAGTCATTTAATGCCAAATCAAGTCATTTTTGATAAACAAAGGACTCTGGTTGCTGACAGTACCTGCTGTTGCTTAAGTGGTCACCCAATTAAGTAATGAACAGGCTCATCACTGCTTAACTTTGGTGACCTAGCAGGAACTGGTGCTTTCAATATGATTTGACCATAATAACCCTTTTTAAGTCATTTAATGCCAAATCAAGTCATTTTTGATAAACAAAGGACTCTGGTTGCTGACAGTACCTGCTGTTGCTTAAGTGGTCACCCAATTAAGTAATGAACAGGCTCATCACTGCTTAACTTTGGTGACCTAGCAGGAACTGGTGCTTTCAATATGATTTGACCATAATAACCCTTTTTAAGTCATTTAATGCCAAATCAAGTCATTTTTGATAAACAAAGGACTCAGGTTGCTGACAGTACCTGCTGTTGCTTAAGTGGTCACCCAATTAAGTATTGAACAGGCTCATCACTGCTTAACTTTGGTCGTCTAGTGGGAACCAGTGCCTTCATCGTGACTTGACCATAATATGACAACATGGAAAAATGTGTCTGTTGATCTTGATTGGTTGTGGGGGTGGGGGCATTGGGAAGTTTTGCATGGAATACAGTAATTGGTACTAAATGTTAGAAACAACATTTCTGCATTCATTATCAACTGATGACGCCTTTGAGTAAATCACACCCATTTTGGTATGTCATCATTTCAACTACAAACATTCTTTTTAAACAACCTTTTAGGAAAAACCATGGAGTGTTCCTCTTCGGAAAAGGTCAACTGACTTGATGTGTTTCCAAACACAAATCTGACAACTTTAAGTGGATTGTTATTATTATTATTATTATTATTATTATTATTATTATTGTTATTATTTACTCCTTTTGAGTTTTCACATCAGCATTAGCTGATGGTCTTTCACTGGAGTCTGAGTGACAGCAAGTCTCCTCAGATCTCCAGGACTCTTCTGAGTATTCTGGCAGATTGCAGCAGTGCAGTGTTCTGAATGGTTTCAATCCTTCCTTTGATTTCCAAACATTCCAGACCCTTTTCTAATCCTTTTGGGACCGTTCCAAGTGCACCAACTACAATTGGTATCACCTTCACATTCCACAACTTTTTCAGTTCTCTGGCAAGGTCCAGATATTTGTCTATTTTTTCATTTTCCTTTAGCTTCACCCTGTGATCTGCTGGCACTGCAAAATCCACCAGTTGACAAGTTCTTTCTTTTTTGTTTATCAACACTAGGTCTGGCCTTCTTGCTGGGATAAGGTGATCCATTTTTATCTCAAAGTCCCAGAGAATTTTGTGCGTTTCGTTCTCAAGAAGAGATTCTGGTTTATGCATATACCATTTTGTTGTGTGGTCAAAATTTATTTTTTTGCATAATTCCCAGTGGATCACCTTCTCAACCCAGTCGTGTCTAGTTTTGTATTCTCGTTGTGCTAGTTTGCTACATTCGCAGAGTATATGGTTAACAGTATTATTATTATTATTATTGTTATTGAGTTTTTCACACCTGTCGTAGCTGGTGGTTCACTGGAGGCTGAGTGACAGCAAGTCTCCTCAGGTCTCCAGGACTCTTCTAAGTATTCTAGCCGATCCCACCAGTGCTGTAGTTTGGATGGTCTTGATTCTTCTTCTGACTTCCAATTCACCCAAATTCTTTTCCAGAGCTTTGGGAATCGTTCCAGGGGCACCAATTACAATTGGTACAACCTTCACCTTCATGTTCTAAAGTTTCCTCAGTTCTCTGGCAAGGTCTAAGTATTTGTCTATCTTTTCGCTTTCTTTCGTTTTCACTCGGTGGTCGGCTGGGACAGCAAAATCCACAATATTTTTTGATTCTCCCTGGGCGCCCTATACTTTTGACCTTGTACCAAAACTATATTCAGCTTAGTAAATGACTAGCAGTGGCTACCCGGCGTCACCTGGGTAGAGGAGGGATTTTTTTAAGTTAGTCCTGCAGATCCATTATTACTAAATCGTGAGTTGAATCCTCGTGGGATGCCCCATTTAAATCCCTAGGTATAAAAAATAGACCTTGCATTGATCCAGCTACTCTGAAAAGAAATGTTAATGTCTACTATCTAAAATATTAAATGAAAATAAAAATCCATGCTGTTATCATTTAAATTTTATTTTTTAATTATCCTCACTAATGTGAATCAAATCTCTATTATTTTTGCTCAAAAACCAAGCCCTGGGGATATTTAATGTGTATGTATATATATATATATATATATATATATATATATATATACTTTATCATTATTTGTTTTATTTTCGAGGTTTCCTCCGGTCATACATATACACACAACTGTCCTTTATATATGTATAGATTACATTCGGGCATACATACACACAACTGCCCTTATATATGTATAGATTACATTCGGACATACATACACACAACTGTCCTTTATATATGTATATAATAGACGGACATACATACACACAACTGCCTTTATATATGTATATAATAGACGGACATACATACACACAACTGCCCTTTATATATGTATATAATAGACGGACATACATACACACAACTGCCCTTTGTATATGTATATAATAGACGGACATACATACACACAACTGCCCTTTATATATGTATATAATAGACGGACATACATACACACAACTGCCCTTTGTATATGTATATAATAGACGGACATACATACACACAACTGCCCTTTATATATGTATAGAAAACCAATTACATTTTTATATTGTGAAATAAAGTAAGTAAAGTTGTCGGTGCAGCCTAAAGTCGGTATAAGCCATACAGCAAGGGAGTCTATCCCCTTTTCACTAGCGCTCGACCAAGGAGATTGTTTTTAGTGTCTGAGGTGGAGCGCCACACCTACCATCAGCTCCTTACTTTACCGCACAGATCCCTGTACTACTCATACGCTGAGTTGGCGAGGGCCGCTATCGAACTAGGAACCTTGTGGTTTCTAGCCAAACGCTCTACCAACTGAGCTAACCTGGCCCCCTTATCTACCATTAGCTCCTTACTTTACCGCACAGATCCCTGTACTACTCATATGCTGAGTTGGCGAGGGCCGCTATCGAACTAGGAACCTTGTGGTTTCTAGCCAAACGCTCTACCAACTGAGCTAACCTGGCCCCCTTATGGTACATAGAAATAGCAATCCGTCTGTCGTGCAGTTGTGGTGTCGTCTAGCGAGTAAAGTTAGCTTGTGGCATTAGGTACTTGGACCAACACAGTGTTGACTATTTATACATGACACTGTCCAATCAGATTATAGTGAGGGGGTACCAAGGTATTTACATATTCATTATATCAGTTTTAAAATACTAGAAGGGTATAAAATGTAAGGAGACTGAAAGGTGGTTACTAAAACAACCAAGATGAGGATATTAGTCCAAATAGATTAATATAAATAAATCCTTATAGGAATGCTCTGGACTTAAAAAATTCTCAACTGGATGTTAAGAGTTTTAACTGTCCTTGTGACTTAACAACGTTCTACAGAAACCTCCATAGACGAGTACTACACGCTCAAAATTTTATATAAAAAGTAAATTTTCTTCCAAACCAAAGATCTTTTTTTTTTCTTGTACAATAAAAATTAAAAAAAAAAGATTAAAAAAAAAGATAAGAATATTAATTTAATTAATCTAATATTTTTGTAATGACCATTTTGCTTTATTCAATGAACCAGGCTATATGACCTTCATTACATAACCCTGAGATCGAACTCATGACCATGAAGTAACTAGATAGACTTAATACTTTTATCCCCTAGACTGTTACAATTAACTAAGAAATAATTAACTGACACAAGAGACTTATCTCTTAGTGTGGGTGTCCTGGGTATTGATACGTTAAACTGCATGTAATGGTGGTGTTCCAATTTTGGAGCTCTGGGGAGTGTAGAGTAAACCCTTCATCACTATTACTCTCAGGTCTACTCTGACCCGGAGTGGCAGTACCTGTTAGGCTCCCATTTATGGGTTGAATACATTTTAAAAGAATGTCTTAAAAAATTGAGTTTTACAAAAATCATGAACAACCATCAATAAAACAAAAAAATGAATTAACCCAACAAGGGTTGATATGCCACAAAATCTAATGTGTGGACAGCAAAATGAAAACAATCAACCCCTGTGGATTTAATAACTGGTTTAGTTCTAAATTACTAGATGGCTATAAAATACAATAGAAATTTAAAGCAGGCCAAAATGAGATGACTAAAACAACCAAGATGAGGATATTAGTACAAATAGATTAATATAAATAATTACTTGTTTCAGAAATTCCCAGGTTACCTAATATGATAGACATTTAAAGAGAAAGCTGGTTGGTTGGTTGGATTTTACAGCATGTCAACCTTTATTGGGTTATTTTATGCCAAAGAAATTTTGTTTTATTCATTCTTAATGTGTACTCAACATCTTTTTTTTTTTTAACTCATTTTTTTTTCTATTTAACCTATAAAAGATGTTACCACTGTGGGACAGAGTGGGCCTGGGAGTAATGGTAATGAAGGGGTACTCCCCACTCCCCAGAGTTCCAAAATAGGAACTTTGCCATTAGATGCAGTTTAATGTCATACCCAGGACATGAGAAAGCTGGAGGATATAGCAGCTAAAACACTTACTAACACTAGATTACTAGATGGTTATAAAATACAATAGAAATTTGAAGGAGGCCAAAATGAGATGACTAAAACAACCAAGATGAGGATATTAGATTATTAGATATAGATTGATATAAATAATTGTTTTAGAAATTCTCTAAAGGTTACCTAATGTGACAGACATTTAAAGAGAAAGCTGGAGGATATAGCAGCTAAAACACTATGACTAAAACAATCAAGATAAGGATACTCTTCAAATTAGATTAAGGTAAAATAATGACAGTAATTCATCTCACAAATTCAAAAAGAAAGAAATTAGAAAAAAAAAAAAAAAAAAAATATGTACGTGCAAAAAATACCATCCACTTTACATATCTATCTACCTATACAAAACTAACCAGTTTACCTACCTGTTTACCTATAGAGAAAAGAAAAATTATACTACATGCATTTTTACATACAAATATATATATATATATATATACACACGCATACATATGTACCAAGATATTTACATCCATACAGTAATATCCATAGATAAGTACACCTCCAACAATTTTCTTTTTTAAAAAGTTAAATTTCTTCTAAACCAAAGATACCAAGATTTTCTTATTTCTAGTGGAAAATTATTCTATCAAAACGGATATTATTACGTATTATTTATTACCAAACTCTATAACATTTACTTATTTTTATATTGTTGCATATTCATACTTTTACTTACAAAGTTTCAATGGATATTATATAGAATTTTATATAAAAAGTTAATTTTCTTCTAGAGCAAAGATAGCAGGATTTTCTTATTTCTAGTGGAACATTATACAATCAAAACGGATATTATTAGGTATTATTTACAGTATCACCCATAAATAAGTACACCCCTAACAATTGTTTTATAAAAAGTTAATTTTCTTCTAAACCAAAGATAGCAGGATTTTCTTATTTCTAGTGGAACATTATACAATCAAAACGGATATTATTAGGTATTATTTACAGTATCACCCATAAATAAGTACACCCCTAACAATTGTTTTATAAAAAGTTAATTTTCTTCTAAACCAAAGATAGCAGGATTTTCTTATTTCTAGTGGAACATTATACAATCAAAACGGATATTATTAGGTATTATTTACAGTATCACCATAAATAAGTACACCCCTAACAATTGTTTTATAAAAAGTTAATTTTCTTCTAAACCAAAGATAGCAGGATTTTCTTATTTCTAGTGGAACATTATACAATCAAAACGGATATTATTAGGTATTATTTACAGTATCACCCATAAATAAGTACACCCCTAACAATTGTTTTATAAAAAGTTAATTTTCTTCTAAACCAAAGATAGCAGGATTTTCTTATTTCTAGTGGAATATTATACAATTAGAATGGATATTATTAGGTATTATTTAGGTTAAAATCATAAATAATACCTAATTATATCCGTTTTGATTGTAGAATGTTCCACTAGAAATAATAAAATCCTGGTATCTTTGGTTTAGAAGAAAATTAACTTATTTTCATGACATATTAAAAGAAGTGTACTTATTTCTGGGCAGTACTAGCTCCTATTTAATCTCATTTGCATAAAATATCAATTTAGAAACACACACACACACACACACACACACACACACACACATATATATATATATATATATATATATATATATATATATATATATATATATATGCATACTTACATGTATAAATGCATGCATACATATATACCAATATACATAAACTCATTGCATTTGCATATGACACAAACACATATACATATAGATATGTATACAAATCATATGCACACATATATAATGATATATGCATATACATGTATCCACCAAACACAGATTAAAAAAAAACTTACATGAGTATATGGGTTCTGAAGCAATGAAAAGGATGATAATAATATTATAGTATGCAATATCATATAATGCATTGAGATAACTTTAATAAAAAAAAACAAAAAAACATTATTATACTTAATAATTGGACAAAAATAACTGAATATGAAAAAGTAAAAAAATCAACCAACAATTTTAATTCTCAATTCTATAGAAAGCTTTAAACTATAAATTTAACTATAGAAAGCTTTAAACTATAAATTTAACTATAGAAAGCTTTAAACTATAAATTTAACTATAGAAAGCTTTAAACTATAAATTTAACTATAGAAAGCTTTAAACTATAAATTTAACTATAGAAAGCTTTAAACTATAAATTTAACTATAGAAAGCTTTAAACTATAAATTTAACTATAGAAAGCTTTAAACTATAAATTTAAATAAAATAAGTGGGAAATAAATAATAAATAAATGCCAAAAATAAGTTCTAAAGATGATTTATTCATATTTGAAAAATTTAGTTGATGTTTAAAACATTTCAATTATAAAATATAAATAATATACTTTACATAACAATGCTTCAAAAGCAAATTATCAAATTCCATATATATATATATATATATATATATATATCAGTCTTCCACAGACATGTGTTTCGATGTTTACATCACATCAGTGCAGTTCAGCTTTTTTTAACAGCTACCTCTAGCCGGAATTAAAACCCGACAGATTTTTTGTCTGCCAAGCTCCTTACCCTTACGGCAATCGGTGACTGTCAGTCAGAGGTGAACAATTAATTGATACATACTTCAGGATGTATATTTTTACAATCACCAGAGAACTCAAGTCTGTAAACAACAGGCAGGTAAATGCTTTACGCTAAACAGTCAAGGTTCAACTAATGTCTCCCCTACAGTGCTCTACCAGGAAAACTGGGAGTATATATATATATATATATATATATATATATATATATATATATATATACTCCCAGATGGGTTAGCTCAGTCAGTAGAGCGTTCAGCTAGAAACCACAAGGTTCCAAGTTTGATACACGCCCTCGCCAACTCAGTATATGAGTAGCACAGAGATCTGTGCGGTAAAGTAAGGAGCTGATGGTAAGTGTGGCGCTCCACCTCAGACGCTAAAATAATCTCCTTGGTCTAGCGCTAGTGAAAAGGGGATAGACTCCCTCGCTGCATGGCTGATACCAACATTAGGCTGCCCCGAGGACTCTACTTTTATATATATATATATATATATATATATATATATATTATATATATATAGACTGTCTGATAATGGAGCAACGCATCTACCATCAGATCCTCACTTTTACCACACAGATCCCTGTTCTGCACATTTGCTGAGTTGGTGCGGGCCAGTATCAAACCAGGAATCTAGTGGTTCCTCGTCGTATGCTCTACCGTAAATACATCCTAATGAAACAACTTTGTTCTGTGCTGTACTGATAACTGTGACTTCTAAAATAAAAAGAAGACTAAAATAATAGAATGTAAATCAGAATATCTTTATTCAGTTTATGTTTCAGATAGAACTTTGCCAATAAGATTTTGATTATATCTCTTGGCATTGAATATTTTAGGATTCACCGTTTTCAATTTGTTAATAAAATGTCCAACCCTTCTTTATCTATTGTATTATATTTTGTCAAAGAATTTAAGATATTCTATAGAATACTGAGACACACTACTAAAATCTTTGGTAAAGTCAGAATGGAAGAAGATTATTTTGTACTTTGCCAATAAATTCCAAATATTTTACAGAATATTTAGTAATTTTAAAGAATAAAGATATTTATTCTGTTGTATTATTATTTTTCAGACAATTAAAATTCTCTATGTTGCTTTTTGTTGACACTAAAAGGCATAATAACTTTTTTTTGCTGACACTAAGAGGTCTAATAACTTTTTGCTGACATTAAAGGCATAATAATATTTTGCTGACACTAAGAGTTTTAATAACTTTTTGCTGACACTAAAAGGCATAATAATTATTTTTTGCAGACACTAAGAGGTCTAATAACTTTTTGCTGACATTAAAGGCATAATAATATTTTGCTGACACTAAGAGTTTTAATAACTTTTTGCTGACACTAAAAGGCATAATAATTATTTTTTGCAGACACTAAGAGGTCTAATAACTTTTTGCTGACATTAAAGGCATAATAATATTTTGCTGACACTAAGAGTTTTAATAACTTTTTGCTGACACTAAAAGGCATAATAATTATTTTTTGCAGACACTAAGAGGTCTAATAACTTTTTGCTGACATTAAAGGCATAATAATATTTTGCTGACACTAAGAGTTTTAATAACTTTTTGCTGACACTAAAAGGCATAATAATTATTTTTTGACACTAAGAGGTCTAATAACAATTGCTGATACTAAAAGGCATAATAATTTTTTTGCTGTAACACAGAAGTGTAATATTATCTTGTTGATACTAAAAGGTGCAATAACTTTTTGTATGACACTAAGGAACATAACAACTTTGGTTGCCTTAGCAACCAGATCCAGATGAAAGAAAGAAAACACAAAAAAAACTTTCTTTTTTTTTCTAGGTAGTATAGAATGACAAAATATCTAATGTGTTTGCTCCCCAGTCATACACTAAATGGGTGTGGCAAATATACCACATAAAATAATAAAAATATCAAAATTCTCTAGAATTTTCTCTATGTAACAAAAGCTCTTTTACTTCAACTCTATATGAAGTCTAAAGCCAACAGTATGATCAGCCATATTATCTAAAAGCTAAACTCACCACATTATTTCAAAATCTAATCTCACCATATTATCTAAAAGCTAACTCACTGTATTATTTCAAAATCTAAACTCACCATATTATCTAAAAGCTAAACTCACCACATTATTTCAAAATCTAAACTCACCATATTATCTAAAAGCTAAACTCACTGTATTATTTCAAAATCTAATCTCACCATATTATCTAAAAGCTAAACTCACTGTATTATTTCAAAATCTAAACTCACCATATTATCTAAAAGCTAAACTCACCACATTATTTCAAAATCTAAACTCACCATATTATCTAAAAGCTAAACTCACTGTATTATTTCAAAAATCTAATCTCACCATATTATCTAAAAGCTAAACTCACTGTATTATTTCAAAATCTAAACTCACCATATTATCTAAAAGCTAAACTCACCACATTATTTCAAAATCTAATCTCACCATATTATCTAAAAGCTAAACTCACTGTATTATTTCAAAATCTAAACTCACCATATTATCTAAAGCTAAACTCACTGTATTATTCAAAATCTAAACTAAATCTCACCATATTATCTAAAAGCTAAACTCACTGTATTATTTCAAAATCTAATCTCACCATATTATCTAAAAGCTTCAAAATCTAAATCTCACCATATTATCTAAAAGCTAAACTCACTGTATTATTTCAAAATCTAATCTCACCATATTATCTAAAAGCTAAACTCACTGTATTATTTCAAAATCTAATCTCACCATATTATCTAAAAGCTAAACTCACTGTATTATTTCAAAATCTAATCTCACCATATTATCTAAAAGCTAAACTCACTGTATTATTCAAATCTAATCTCACCATCTCACCATATTATCTAAAAGCTAAACTCACTGTATTATTTCAAAATCTAATCTCACCATATTATCTAAAAGCTAAACTCACTGTATTATTTCAAAATCTAATCTCACCATATTATCTAAAAGCTAAACTCACACATTATTTCAAAATCTAATCTCACCATATTATCTAAAAGCTAAACTCACCACATTATTTCAAAATCTAAACTCACCATATTATCTAAAGCTAAACTCACTGTATTATTTCAAAATCTAATCTCACCATATTATCTAAAAGCTAAACTCACTGTATTATTTTCAAAATCTAATCTCACCATATTATCTAAAGCTAAACTCACTGTATTATTTCAAAATCTAATCTCACCATTATCTAAAAGCTAAAGCTAAAACTCACTGTATTATTTCAAATCTAATCTCACCATATTATCTAAAAGCTAAACTCACCACATTATTTCAAAATCTAATCACCATATTATCTAAAGCTAAACTCACTGTATTATTTCAAAATCTAATCTCACCATATTATCTAAAAGCTAAACTCACCACATTATTTCAAAATCTAATCTCACCATATTATCTAAAAGCTAAACTCACTGTATTATTTCAAAATCTAATCTCACCATATTATCTAAAAGCTAAACTCACTGTATTATTTCAAAATCTAATCTCACCTATTATCTAAAAGCTAAACTCACCACATTATTTCAAAATCTAATCTCACCATATTATCTAAAAGCTAAACTCACTGTATTATTTCAAATCTAAACTCACCATATTATCTAAAAGCTAACTCACCACATTATTTCAAAATCTAATCTCACCATATTATCTAAAAGCTAAACTCACTGTATTATTTCAAAATCTAATCTCACCATATTATCTAAAAGCTAAACTCACTGTATTATTTCAAAATCTAAACTCACCATATTATCTAAAAGCTAAACTCACTGTATTATTTCAAAATCTAATCTCACCATATTATCTAAAAGCTAAACTCACTGTATTATTTCAAAATCTAATCTCACCATATTATCTAAAAGCTAAAGCTAAACTCACATTATTTCAAAATCTAAACTCACCATATTATCTAAAAGCTAAAACTCACTGTATTATTTCAAAATCTAATCTCACCATATTATCTAAAAGCTAAACTCACTGTATTATTTCAAAATCTAAACTCACCATATTATCTAAAAGCTAAACTCACCACATTATTTCAAATCTAATCTCACCATATATCTAAAAGCTAAACTCACTGTATTATTTCAAAATCTAACTCACCATATTATCTAAAAGCTAAACTCACTGTATTATTTCAAAATCTAATCTCACCATATTATCTAAAACCTAAGCTCACCACATTATTTGAAAAGCTAAACTCACCACATTATTCAAAAACCTTAATTCACCACATTATTCAAAAACCTAAACTCACCATATTATCTAAAAGCTAAACTCACCACATTTTCAAAAACCTAAACTCACCATATTATCTAAAACCTAAGCTCACCACATTATTTGAAAAGCTAAACTCACCACATTATTCAAAAACCTTAATTCACCACATTATTCAAAAACCTAAACTCACCATATTATCTAAAACCTAAGCTCACCACATTATTTGAAAAGCTAAACTCACCACATTATTCAAAAACTTTAACTCACCACATTATTCAAAAAGCTAAACTCGTCGCATTATTCAAAAACCTTAACTCACCACATTATTCAAATCCTAAACTCACCATATTATCTAAAACCTAAGCTAACCACATTATTCAAAAACCTAAACTCACCACATTATTCAAAAACCTAAACTCACCACATTATTCAAAAAACCTAAACTCACCGCATTATTTAAAAAGCTAAACTCACCGCATTATTTAAAAGCTAAAAACATTATTTAAAGCTAAACTCACCTAAACTCATCACATTATTCTAAAACTAAACTCATCACATTATTCTAAAAGCTAAACTCACCACATTATTCTAAAAGCTAAGCTCAAAAAGCTAAACTCACATTATTCAAAAAGCTAAACTCACCACATTATTCAAAAAGTTAAAATGGATTTATTTTCATATTTTTCAACCTATATATATATATACATATATATATATATATATATATATATATGAGAGAGAGAGAGAGATAGGCTAATAATTCATTTTGAGATTTGATAGATAAGTTTCTGATCATCTTCATAAATTGGGTTACTAGCAGAATGAATTAAACTTGTAAGTCAAGTTAGCAATATACTTATCTTTACTACTATTATTTTCTCTTTGAAAAACGTTCTTTTCTTTGTTATTTTCTTTTATCCAATAGGATTAGCCATTTGGTATATTTGAATTTGATGAACAAAGGATGACTATCAATATTTTCTAAAGGTGTCACACCTTCACAAATTTAACTGATCTGATTGGATAATTCAAATCCTCCATGCACCAAAATTTGAACATAGACATTTTTATTATTTATTTATTTTTTATTTAAGATTTCAATGATAAAAAACACACACACACACACACACACACAACCAAATTATATTTAAAAAAATTTAATTAATATTTTAAAAAATTTAATTAACTTTATCCTTCTTTGAAATTTTAATTTTTTTGCTTCCAGTTTTTATGAAAATAAATGAGTTTTGGTGATTTAAAAAAAAAATCTTTCTACATTTGGTATATTCTAAGATTATTATTATTTTTTATTTATTTTACAAGCATCTTAAAGTAGAATGAAGAAATGAAAATGATTAGATATTTCATAAGATACTTGTTCAGACAATAAAATTAAATTTTAGAGAATCATTCACTTTCTTAAACATACACACTGTCTGTCTGTCTGTCTGTATCTCTCTCTCTCTCTCTCTCTCTCTCTCTCTATATATATATATATATATATATATATATATATATATATATATATATATATATATGTTAAGAGTAAGGAAATGAATCCGATGGTATATGTATAGATAAAAGGGTATGAAAACACACAATACTGTTAAAAGGAAAATATTTTATATCATTTTCATAGCTCTAATGATATAAAATATTTTATATCATTTTCATAGCTATAATTATATAAAATATTTTCATTTTAACAGTATTGTGTGTTTTCATACTCTTATATCTATCTATCTATCTATCTATCTATCTCACTCTCTCTCTCTCTCTCTCTCTCTCTCTCTCTCTCTCTCTCTCTCTCTCTCTATATATATATATATATATATATATACGTATATATATATATATATATATATATATATATATATACATACATATAAAAGTTTTTTTTTTGGTCAGGTTAGCTCAGTCGGTAGAGCGTTTGGCTAGAAACCATGAGATTCCTAATTCGATACCGGCCCTTGCCAACTCTGCGTATGAGTAGCCCAGGGATCTGTGCGGTAAAGTAAGGAGTTGATGGTAGATGTGGTGCTCCACCTCAGATGCAAAAACAATCTCCCTGGTCTAGCGCTATTGAAAAGGGGATAGACTCCCTCGCTGTATGGCTCATACCGACATTAGGCCGCCCCAATGACTTTACTTTACTTACTTATGCACAAGGGAGTGCTTATTTGTGTGTGTGTTAATATTCTTCAAACATTTTTGGATGAAAAAACACTTCACTATATTTTTGGCCATTATCAGAAACAGTGTATAAAGGTCATTCATTTTTATTTTGTTATTCATTTTTCCTTTTTTAAACCTGACATTTACCGCTTGTCCGTTATGATTTCACATTCATAATTTATTATTAGTCTGTTATAGTCAAGATATGCATGGCTTGTCATGCAACAAAAAAAAATCCTGGGATGGGCAAGTTGTATAACTATCACTTGTTAGATATACTTATATCTTATTATAATGGAGATTGTGTGTTTTTCTGTCTGTAACCGAAACTATATTACTACTCAAGTCACAATTTCCTTAGTTATTAACGACACATTCTTCATGATTCTATTTCTATTTAAACCTCAATTAATAATAAAACTGTTTGACATTATTAATACTATTGGCCTTACCTAAATTCTAATAACATACAATTGTATTTATATATACAGAAAATACCAGTTTTCAGTGTAAACGTAAAGCTAATTTGCATATTGATATTAAAAAAACTGATTTTAATAAAAATGTGCTTGGTATTATTGATTTCTAATTGTTTGGTTTTATCTTAATGAATATGAGTAAAAATCTCTTCAATAAATCCTAAAAGAAATTCATTAACAAGAAGAAATAACTGTAATTTTATTCTCTACTTCCTATTTTAACTAAATAGTTAAATTAAGAAAATTTAGCATTGAAAAACGGAAGTGATGAAAGAGTAAGTTTCAGTTGTTCTATTTTCCGATTATACCCCCTCCGTTTCAAATCTTTTTATTTGAATTCTTAATTAGTTTCATTAGCCTTTCTGATTTAATCTAATATTTTATTACATTTAAACTTAAATACTTGCACCCGGAGGGTGCATATATTTGCTAGTATATATAAATATACTTATATATATTATGGACTCTCTCGTCGACTTTCGACGCATGAGGGTTCAAACACACAATGAACATCCACACAGTGATTTGTTTATAGTGGTGAAGGCTTGTGTTGGACCATCCACACTTTTTGGCACAGTCGATAGGAAAGAATTGGTGCATCAAGGGTTGCCACAAACCCAATCAATGACCGACCTCAGGAATTTTGAATTCAGAGTTATCCCTCTCCCTTACCTACCCAAGGCTAAAGGGTCCAGTGTGCCCTACTATTTAACCCATAGCTGGTGGGAGAATATATGGATTCATACCTTTCCCAAGGGTATTAGCGCTATGTGAAATGCCAACAGCTTCGTCTAGGAATTGAACTCGAATCAACGAGTCCATTTTCCACAACTCTAACCACTAGCCCACGCGCATATATATATATATATATATATATAATATAATATAATTATAATATAATATAATATAATATAATATAATATAATAAGATAAATATATAAAGGTTTTACATATCTATTTATTAGGTGACAAAGGAACAATCACAACCATATTGGTTTCATGCGATGCAATCATCAGATGAAGATGTTTCAAATATATATAACATATATATAACAGCTCTATTTTATATTGAGCACTCTACCAATAATACTGCCTTTGGTACACCATTCCAGCAAAAGCTGAAACAGTGACCATCTCACACTATAGGTATATATATATAATATATATATATATATATATATATATATATAAAATAAGTTTTTAGGCTGAAGGAGAATTTATTTTCTTTCTTTCCTTGTGCCTCACAACCGAATGCAATTAATATCATGTATTCTATCTTATCTAAGCACATATATATTTACCAACCCCTCTGCACGAGCAGGATCCGACACAAGGTCAATTTCCTAAGTGGAGTTAACAGGTTTGAATTCAGAGTTTTCCTTCTCCTAGACTGGTTACCTAGCCATGGTTAAAGAGCGCGCAATCTGCCCTGCTATTTGCCTATAGCTGGAGGGAGAATTGGATTCATACCTTTCCCAAGGGTATTAGTTCCATATGAAATGTAAACAGTTTTGTCCAGGAATTGAACTCGGGTCGACGAGACCATTTCCTAAGACTCTAACTATTAGACCACACGCCTCCTATCTAAATGCAATATAAAATGCATATAAAATGCAAACAAGTGCATCTACATAAAATATATTTTTGAGCCTGTACTCAGTTCAATGTGTGTAAGTTTTTTTTTGTTTTTTGTTTTTATATTAATGATTTGAGGAATTCAGAGTTTTTTTTTTTTTTTTTTTTTGCAGCCAATGTACAAATAAAGTCATCGGGGTGGTGACTTCCTTGAATATGACCTATATACTTAACCAACTTATCTACGAAGCATATATGGAGCTGACCCTTCGATATATATATATATATATATATATATATTATATATATGTTAATGTATAAGTAGTATAACTTACCGGTGGGTATGAGTACGATCGTTGGAAGTGCACAGTATCCAGAGGTTAAGATTGAGAAAAAACAAATACAAAGTGCTCAATACAATGTAGAGCAAAAATTTATTTTAACAATGGAAAGGAGTAACCTTCTCGAGTTTCATTGATTGATTCTTCAGGGTTACATTAGTTAAATTAATCGATTTTTCGATTAATCTTAGATGGTATAATACATGCCCGTTGGAATGAGTTCGTCTACTAAGGATAAATCCCATTCTAACGGGCATGTATTATACCATCTAAGATTAATCGAAAAATCGATTAATTTAACTAATGTAACCCTGAAGAATCAATCGATGAAACTCGAGTAGGTTACTCCTTTCCATTGTTAAAATATATATATGTCCTCAGGGTGGCCTAATGTTGGTATCAGCCAGCCAGCAAAGGAGTCTATCCCCTATTCTTTAGTGCTAGACCAAGGAGATTGTTTCGGCATCTGAGGCGGAGCGCCACACCTAATATCAGCTCCTCACTTTTGAAAACACCTGCAGTGCCACCAACAAGGACAAAAGATATAGGAGGAAGAACCATAACACAATACCATCAAAACCCTGACCAGACCTTCAGCTGCAGTTGTTGCAACTGTACGTGCCTGTCCCACATAGGCCTTATCAGCCATAAACATGCCTGCAGTCAACGTAGACCACCCCCTTAATCTTCATTCATGAAACCAAGCCATGATGATAATGATGATTTATAGGGTATTAATCCTTAGGAAGTGCGTGGTGTAATGGTTAAAGTCATGGTAAATGGACTCGTAGCCCCGAGTTCAAATCCTGGACGTGGTAATGGCATTTCACATAGCGCTAATACCCCTGGGAAAGGTATGAATCTTACTCTCCCTCCAGCTATGGATAAATAGCAGGGCAGACTGGGCTCTTTAACCTTGGTTAGGCAACCGGTCTAGGAGAAGGAAAACTCTGAATTCAAACCTGTTGAACTCCGCTTAAGAAATTGACCATGTGTCACATCCTGCCTGTGCGGAGGGGTTGGTAAATATATATATAGGGTATTAATCCGAAAGTGAACATAATAATTTGACTTGAGTTCAAACTTGTTTAATATCATGCCACATTCCAGCATGTTAGCCACTACACCATGGGAACCTCTCCCCCATGGATAAATGATCCTGTTCCAGATTAAGTTTTGTCAATACACTATCACCCATGAATAAATAGTTCAAACAAAACAGTTTGGTAATTGATAATACCTAATAACATCCGTTTTCATTGTATAATGTTCCACTAGAAATAATAAGTATATATCTGGATATCTTAATGATAGCTTTTCTTTTAAAATGTGCCATAAAAGAATTTGAAAAAGACGTACTAATTATGTCCAAATAAACAACGTATATAAAAACAATAATGTCTGTACACACATTGACGCACACCTCATTCTATCTGTCCTTCCCTATATATATATATATATATATTGTAAGTAAAAAAAACATAAAATCGTTAATTTTGCTGTTATAGACCTATTTCTACTCAGAGGTATACCTATGAGTATCACCAGACCAATGATATATTTGATATTACCCCACATATATATATATAGATATAAAAGTAATTGGTATATATATATATATATATATATATATATATATATATAAAAGTAATTGGTAATTTGCATTATGATAACATGAATAGCATACAGTAATGATATACATGTATGTGTACAGTGCTCGGGTGCATCCCAACTCATTAAAGTCTCATGTCTAGTACATAGAATAATGTATTAGTGTGAGGAACATGAATAGCATACAGTAATAATATACATGTATGTGTACAGTGCTCAGGTGCACCACAACTCATCAAAGTCTCATGTCTAGTACATAGAATAATGTATTAGTGTGAGGAACATGAATAGCATACAGTAATAATATACATGTATGTGTACAGTGCTCAGGTGCACCACAACTCATCAAAGTCTCATGTCTAGTACATAGAATAATGTATTAGTGTGAGGAACATGAATAGCATACAGTAATAATATACATGTACGTGTACAGTGCTCAGGTGCACCACAACTCATCAAAGTCTCATGTCTAGTACATAGAATAATGTATTAGTGTGAGGAACATGAATAGCATACAGTAATAATATACATGTATGTGTACAGTGCTCAGGTGCACCACAACTCATCAAAGTCTCATATCTAGTACATAGAATAATGTATTAGTGTGAGGAACATGAATAGCATACAGTAATAATATACATGTACGTGTACAGTGCTCAGGTGCACCACAACTCATCAAAGTCTCATGTCTAGTACATAGAATAATGTATTAGTGTGAGGAACATGAATAGCATACAGTAATGATATACATGTATGTGTGTGTGTGCATACATATGTGCATGGAGGGGTATCAGGTATAGTGTTGGTAGACCACTGAAAGCATAGAGGCCTTGAAAGATGCAGTGCCTCGGCAGCCAACAACAGATGCAGGCAGCCCACTCCATGCCCTGGCAACTCTGAGTGCGAAAAAATGTTTCCAAAATATAATGTTCAGTTAGGAATAATAAAATCTTGTTAATTAGTTATGACAAAAAAAGTTATTGTTCTTGCAGCAGATTTACATTAGCTCATAAAAAATGTATTGTGTTTTAATTATTTTGAAGTCACACTGAAAATATGTCGCTGAGAAAGTTGGAAAATGTGGCAGGGACAGGGTTAAACTATCCAACAGAGATGGTCATGTGACAATTTGTCCAAAAATGGAACTAAACATTATTATGCTCTTGCCTGGACAGTTGGGTAGGTTGATTTTGGAACTGTAATGTCTCCCATATGGTAAAAGTTGCAAAATAAATTTAAAAATATCCACACAAAATATTTTTCTACAAAATTTTGCCTTCGTTTGAGGAAATATATTTCAATCTTTTAAAGTGTTATCACTGTTACAGCTTCATTATTCGATAGAAAGCAAAATATCAACACAAGGCCAGGAGTATGGGGCACCCAGTGAGAATCGAATTCACTAACAATGGTCTGCAAATCTAGCTTGCTAACCATTACACCATGTGAGAGATGTGGCACAAGGCCAGGAGTATGGGGCACCCAGTGAGAATCGAATTCACTAACAATGGTCTGCTAATCTAGCTTGCTAACCATTACACCATGTGAGAGATGTGGCACAAGGCCAGGAGTATGGGGCACCCAGTGAGAATCGAATTCACTAACAATGGTCTGCTAATCTAGCTTGCTAACCATTACACCATGTGAGAGATGTGGCACAAGGCCAGGAGTATGGGGCACCCAGTGAGAATCGAATTCACTAACAATGGTCTGCTAATCTAGCTTGCTAACCATTACACCATGTGAGAGATGGCACAAGGCCAGGAGTATGGGGCACCCAGTGAGAATCGAATTCACTAACAATGGTCTGCTAATCTAGCTTGCTAACCATTACACCATTACACCATGTGAGAGATGTGGTATATGGGGTATATTTTCTAGTTATAATATTTTATTCTTTTTGTTTTTCCTGTTTTAAATATTGAAATTCCTAAATTTTCTAAGCAATTTCTAGGCGAAAACAAAGATTTTTGGTGCATTTTAGTGGATTATCTTTGATGACTTTTCCTCAAAGAATGATACAAGTGAGAGATCTAGTTTTTGGTATCAGTATTCAGTATACTAACACCACAACTTTCACTGTTTGAGAGAATTTGGTATTTTGAAAAAAGTGAAAAATCAACCTGCCCTACTGGGCAGCCAATGCAAAAAAAGTTAAATTCAACTTGTACCTCAATTTACCATCAGTTATGGAGAATCAACCTTCAACCATGCTCCACCCCCCACCTCCTTTTTTGTCCCTCACCCCCATGAAAATCTTATTATAATGGAGATTGTGGGTTTGTCTGTCTGTAACCGAAACTATATTACTATTCAAGTCACAATTCCCTTTGTTATTTACATCACATTCTCCGTGATTTTATTTTTATTTAAACCTCAATTATTAACAAAATCGTCTTATGTCATTAAGACTATTGACCATCTCTACATACTAATAACATGCAGTTGTATTTATATATACAACAAAATACCGGTTTATAGTGTGAACGGGAAGGCTAATTTGCATATTGATCTTAAAAATTTGATTTGAATAAATATTTGCTTAGTATTATTGATTTCTAATTGTTTGGTTTTATTTTAATAAATATGAGCAAAATTTTCTGGATTAAAACTCAAAAGATATCCGTTAACAAGAAGAAATAACTGTAATTTTATTCTTTACTTCCTATTTTAACTAAATAGTTAAATTAGGAAAATTTACCAATGAAAGACGGGAGTAATGAAACATGATGGAAGAGTTAGTTTCAAAGTTGTTCTATTTTTCAATCATACTCCCTCTGTTCCAAATCTTTTTATCTGCATTTTTATTCAGTTTCATTAGCCTTTCTAATTTAATATGATATTTTATTATACTAAAACTTAAATACTTGCACCCGGAGGGTGCATATATTTGCTAGTATAAATAAAATAAAAAAACTATTCTAATTTACAGACTGAAAAATGAACAAAGACTGAAAATCTGTTGTATCTCATCTTTATCTCATTGGATTGTAGTGGTGCTAGTGAAGGCAGAAATGAGTGTTCAAACATCTTAATGAATTAAACAAAATATCATATCAGGTCTATTTGGTTTATACATAAGACCTTAACTAGTCCTACTACACTGGATGTGGGTGGACCCGGGAGTACTGTCCAAAAAAAAAAGGCGACTCCACATTTCTCAGTACCCTAACCCTGCCACACTTAGGACACATAATTTAATGTATTTTATCTCAACTAGGCAAATATAAAATCTAGCAAACTCAATTGTTGGCATGCTGTAAAATCCAACCAACCAACCAACCAACCAGCATGAGTACATGTCCCCCTTTTCTTTTTTTAAATTTTTTTTTTTAACTTTTAACTGAACATGAAATGACACACAACAAGTCTAAGATACTTTGAATATAAACCACTTAATGTCTTCCTCTTTGCAAGTATGACTTCCTGTTTGTCAGTAAACTATTATTTTCTATTTTGTTCTTAAGAAATTCATTGACAATTCCCCGAACATTTACTTTTTGTGGTTAGATAAGTATTGTTGTTTTTGCAGCATGATATAAAAATAAAAATACAACACTGCTCTTCAACGGGGCCAGTTTAGCTCAGTCGGTTGAGCAACCACATCAGAACCACAATACTTTAAAAAATGAAGTTTTACAGAAACAGATACCATATGTATATCTCCATAGAGGACTGTACATGTCAGAAGTCACCCTGATACAACATCATGAAGCTAAGAGGTCCATAAGAAAGCACCGGCAACAAAGCATCGGAACATCATCATCTACAGGGACAACCTACAAATGCAAAATCTGTGGTCGAGAATGTTTCTCAAACATAGGACTTCATAGTCACAGGAGGTGCTGCAACTTCAGGGACACAAAAACTTTTATCATAGTCTTTCGAGACTGAATTGCCAATGATGATGAATGATATATATATATATATATATATATATATAATGTGTGTGTGTGTGTGTGTGTGTGTGTGTGAAGAGATTGAAGTGAATCCGACGGTATGTAGTATATTAAGAAAATTTAAAAAACACAGGTTTAAATAAACTTACCACTCAACTTATTTAAACCTGTGTAGGCATATTTTATTAGATATGACAGACAAGGATTTAAAGTTTAGTTTTCTTAATTAAATTTGGAATATTTATCCTTGTATACATATTTAAAGTTTTAAGGATATATATATATATATATGTTTTAATATATATTTATTTGCATGGAAACAAGTCTGCTACCATTGGTTTCATGCTATGTAATTTTTGAAAGTTTTTTGCTGCCCAATGATTGCTATGCTTAAACAATTAAGCATGGTATCCCTACGGCCTCTTCAATAGTGCCAACCATACACATTGAGCAGGATTCAACACAAAATCAATTTCTTAAGCAGAGTTTACGGTAATAAAGGACTATTTGCTCGTAAATTCCTACCATAAAATAAACTGAACCCCCATTTTATATCCATGTTTTTGCAATAAATGTTTTATTTTTCTTGCACCCATTATTTTACAATACAAAATATATTTCCTTTATTTATTTTAATATTCACTTCAATGTGTATATTCTAAAAGCTTTTATTTTGTGAGAATGCTTAGTTTTAAAGTGGGGGTTCGTTTTTACACTTCAACTTTTTACTCATAAATTCCTACCATAAAATGCACAAGCCTAATTTTATGGCAGGAATTTACGAGAAAAAAGTTGAATATTACTTTTTGTTTTTGTTATTTCTTTTCTTTTTTGGCTTTGGTACTCTAAAATAAAAACGTCAGATTTTAATCATCGTCGACGAAAAAAAAATTACGGTCATAAAAGGAGGATCCAATTTATGGCTAAATTGTAAAACGAGCCCCCACTTTAAAACTAAACATTCTCACAACATAAAAACTTTTAGAATATACACATTGAAGTGAATATTAAAATAAATAAAGAAAATATATTTAGTATTGTAACATAACGGGTGCAAAAAAAATAATACAAAAACACGGACATAAAATGGGGGTTCAGTTTATTTTAGGGTAGGAATTTACGAGCAAATAGTCCTTTATTACCAAGTTATTTCCAACCATACACATTGAGCAGGATTCAACAAAAAGTCAATTTTTTAAGCAGAGTTTACTAGGTTTGAATTCAGATTTTTCATTCTCCTAGACAGGTTGCCTAACCAAGGTTAAAGAGCCCAGTCTACCCTACTATTTACCCATAGCTGGAGGGAGAGTAGAATTCATAACTAGGAGAGGGGGGATCAGTTGAAGAAGCCATTGTTAAATGTTAATTCCATGGGAGTTTTTTGTTTCCTCAATCCTTGTGACTTGTAAATAAAAACAAGTTGACATCAAGGGTCATATATATAACAACCCCTCCCCCATGAGCAGGATGCGGCACAAGGTCAATTTCTTAAGAGTAGTTTAACAGGTTTGAATTCAGAGTTTTCCTTCTCCTAGGCTGATTACCCAGTCCGACCTATTATTTACCCAGAGCTGGAGGGAGAGTAGTTGGATGCATACCTTTCCCAAGAGTATTAGCGCTATGTGAAATACAAATAGCCTCATCCAGGATTTGAAATTGGGTTTACAAGTCCATTACCTACGACTCTAACCATTACACCACACACCTCCAACTATATATATATATATATATATATATATATATATATATGTGTATGTGCGTGTGTATGTGTATGTGTATGTATGTGTGTGTGTGTTGAGCCAGTTTAGCTCAGTTAGTAGAGCGTCCGCATATGAGTAGCACAGAGATCTCTGCGGTAAAGTGAGGAACTGATTGTAGGTGTGGTGTTCCACCTCAAACGCAAAAACAATCTCCTTGGTCTAGCAGACAGACTAGAGAAAAGGGGATAGACTCCTTTGCTGTCTTGCTGATTATCGACAGTAGGCCACCCTGATGACTTTATATATATATATACATATATATATATACATATATATATATATATATATGACATTTGAAACATCTTCACCTGATGAATGCATCGCATGAAACCAATATGGTCGTGAATGTTCCTTTGTCACCAAATAAATAGATATGTAAAACCTTTATATATTTATCTTATTATATTATATAACAGCTCTATTTTATATTGAGCACTCTACCAATAATACTGCCTTTGGTACGCCATTCCAGCAAAAGCTGAAACAGTGACTATCTCACACTACAGTATATATATATATATATATATATATATATATATATATATATATATATATTTTTGTAAACTGATTTGACTTTCCTCTCCGACCCAAACAACTACGGGAGTGAATGAGCTCTGATGATGATTTTTGTAAAATCGAAATATTGATCAGTATCAGCTATGATTATATTATAAATTGTTTTCTTCTTTAACAGCATTGTGTGATGTTTTTATTCCACCTTTTCATACTCATATATATATATATATATATATATATATATATATATATCCAATGATATAGGCTTGCTTTTCTTTACTCATTGTATATGGTGTTTAACTTACTCATATATATATGTTTAACTACATATGTTTATGTTTTATATTTAAAAAAAATTTTTTTTAATTTTTTAATATTTAAAAAAAAAATATTTTTTTAAAAAAGAAATCGTAATATAAGTAATTTTTAAAAATTTTTAAAAAAATATGTTTTATATTTTTTATATGTTTAACTTACTCATATATATATATATATATATATATATATATAAATATAACTATAACTATAACATAGTAAATCCGAACTATAATAGCGTCCGCGGAACTAACCGACGTTATTTGCAATCCAAAATGTGACATTGAGTAAAGAACTTCAACAAACACCATGGGATCTTGCTCAACAGCCTGATGATTGCTATTTAGCATGAAACCTGGGTCGCTGTTTATAATGAACATTGATTTGTGAAAACTTTGTAAAATAAATAAATATTAGCTCTTACAATTTGTGATTGAGCACTGTATTTTCTTTGTTTCATCACAAAAAAAATTTTGTTTTTACATATACCTATATATATATATATATATATATATATATATATATATATATATATATATATATCCAATGATATAGGCTTGCTTTTCTTTTTGTATACAATGTTAATGAGTGGGCTCAATGAGTGGGGCTGACTCAGTATACTATGTTTCCTCAAGATAAAAAAAAAGGAGCTTCAGGCACAGATATTGCTTGATTCCATCTCTCTCTCTCTCACTTTCCTCCCACTCTCTCTCTCTCTCTCTATTTATATCTCTCATTTCCTTCACTCGTTCTCTCTTATTACCACTCTCTCTCTCTCTCTCTCTCTTCTTTCCTCTTTTCATTCTCCTCTCCATTCTTCTCATTCATTCTCTCTCTCTGTCTCCCCCCTCTCTCTCTCTCTTCTTTCCTCTTTTCATTCTCCTCTCCATTCTTCTTATTCATTCTCTCTCTCTCTCTCTGTCTCTCTGTCTCTGTCTCTGTCTCTGTCTGTCTGTCTGTCTGTCTCTCTCTCTCTTCCTCTCACTAATTATCTATGTTTCCTCAAGATAAAAAAAAAGCAGCTTCAGTTACAGATATTACTTGATTGCATACAAAATTATGTCATGTGATAGTCATGTGATAGTCGTATTCAAATTTGAGATGGCAGTCAAAGAAGAAAAGGTTTGGGAATCACTGTGATAAATTTAATGAATCAGCTAAATAAAATCTGTCTAATCCGGTTAATCCCTAAATGGGATTAGACACTAATCCTTCAAAATAAATAAAAATTAAATCTGTCTATTCGATCCTAGACTAGCAACTCAAAAATACCTGACCTATTTTTAAAGTAATACTTATACCGGCAGTTTAGCTCGGTCGGTAGAACATCCGCCTAGATATAACAAGATTCCGGGTTTTATATCAGTCATCGCTAACTCAGCGCAAGAGTAGCACAGATTGCGTAATCTGAGCTGTGCAGTAAAGCATAATCTGGGAGTTGAGGTAGGTGTGTTGCTCCACCTCATCCTGGTTTAGCTCAGCCAGAAGAGCATTCACCTAGGAATTGTAAACTTCCGGATGTTATATCAGTCATCGCTAACTCAGCGCAAGAGTAGCACAGATTGCGTAATCTGAGCTGTGCAGTAAAGCATAATCTGGGAGTTGAGGTAGGTGTGTTGCTCCACCTCATCCTGGTTTAGCTCAGCCAGAAGAGCATTCACCTAGGAATTGTAAACTTCCGGATGTTATATCAGTCATCGCTAACTCAGCGCAAGAGTAGCACAGATTGCGTAATCTGAGCTGTGCAGTAAAGCATAATCTGGGAGTTGAGGTAGGTGTGTTGCTCCACCTCATCCTGGTTTAGCCAGAAGAGCTTTCACCTAGGAATTGTAAACTTCCGGATGTTATATCAGTCATCGCTAACTCAGCGCAAGAGTAGCACAGATTGCGTAATCTGAGCTGTGCAGTAAAGCATAATCTGGGAGTTGAGGTAGGTGTGTTGCTCCACCTCATCCTGGTTTAGCTCAGCCAGAAGAGCATTCACCTAGGAATTGTAAACTTCCGGGTGTTATATCAGTCATCGCTAACTCAGCGCAAGAGTAGCACAGATTGCGTAATCTGAGCTGTGCAGTAAAGCATAATCTGGGAGTTGAGGTAGGTGTGTTGCTCCACCTCATCCTGGTTTAGCCAGAAGAGCTTTCACC
>CM042179.1:39694163-39704163 GCA_023376005.1 Doryteuthis pealeii
AAACCTTGGTTAGGCAACCTGCCTAGGAGAAGGAAAACTCTGAATTCAAACCTGTTAAACTCCATTTAATAAATTGACCTCATGTCACATCCTACTCATGCGGAGGGGTTGGGTAAATGTGTATGCATTCACCTTAATTGCTATTGTAACTTGCGCATCAGCATATATATAAGCTCCTTCCCCATAAAAATCTGGGCTGGGTGATATTTGTATAATGTTCAGTTGATGGGATATTATGACTGTACCAAATTTTCTTGGTATTTTGTTACCTGTATGATGAGATATTTCAAAGTTCCCTATCTATTCACCTCAGAACTCATTCTATTCAAATAAAGTCTTATTATTATTATAATCTGAGTCCTGTTTAATTATAATGAACTAACCATCAGTCTTTTTGTACTTTGCTTGGGTGTGGTGGGAGAACGGCTGTGAGTGGTTTAACGTAGGTAATGAGTTAAAATGTACTATTTGGTGCACTGGCTCACCGCAATTCAATCAAAAAATAAAAACATCAGTTTTTTTGTTTTTTTTTCTTAAGTAGGTTTTTTTAAATAATTTTTATTGGTTGACCGAATTAATATATGGGCCACAGCTTATTGAATGATCCACGAAGCTGTAGCCTATATATTAGCTTGGTAGCCAAGTGAAAATTATAAAAATTTCGGTGGCCCTCCTAAAATTTGTTATGGCTCATTTTGGCCCTAGGTTGTGAAACACTGGTCAATATAACAATGAGATTACCAATTTATAGATCAAAGACCATAAAGTAAAGTCATTGAGGTGGACTAAAGTCGGTATCAGCCTGACAGCGAGGGAGTCTATCCCCTTTTTCACTAGCGCTAGACCAAGGGGATTGTTATTAGCATTTGAGGTGGTGCACCACACCTACCATCAGCTTCTCACTTTACCGCACAGATCCCTGTGCTACTCATATGCTGAGTTTGTGAGGGCCGGTATCGAACCCAGAACCTTGTAGTTCCTAGCCAAACACTCTACCGACTGAGCTAACCCGGCCCTCGCTTAAATCCTAGCTTAAATCAAATTAAAACACATTTGATGAGCAGTCACTGCTTATTCATGATCAATTTTTTAACAAGTTAGAATTAATGTACGAGGGTGAGTCAAAAAGTAATGCCACTTTGTTTAGGACAGGTATAATTACCAACACAGGAACTTGTATCATACATCAAAATGAAACTGGTCCTCTGTCGATCACATCCCTACTTCTCCACATAGGTGAGTCAAAAAGGTAATGCCATTTTGTTTAGGACAGGTATAATTACCAACACAGGAACATGTATCATACATCAAAATGAAGCTGGTCCCCTGTGGATCACATCCCTACTTCTCCACATGGGTGAGTCAAAAAGGTAATGGCATTTTGTTTAGGACAGGTATAATTACCAACACAGGAACATGTATCATACATCAAAATGAAGCTGGTCCCCTGTGGATCACATCCCTACTTCTCCACATGGGTGAGTCAAAAAGGTAATGCCATTTTGTTTAGGACAGGTATAATTACCAACATAGGAACATGTATCATACATCAAAATGAAGCTGGTCCCCTGTGGATCACATCCCTACTTCTCCACATGGGTGAGTCAAACAGTAATGCCATTTTGTTTAGGACAGGTATAATTACCAACATAGGAACATGTATCATACATCAAAATGAAGCTGGTCCTCTGTGGATCACATCCCTACTTCTCCACATGGGTGAGTCAAAAAGGTAATGCCATTTTGTTTAGGACAGGTATAATTACCAACACAGGAACATGTATCATACATCAAAATGAAGCTGGTCCTCTGTGGATCACATCCCTACTTCTCCCCATAGGTGAGTCAAAAAGTAATGCCATTTTGTTTAGGACAGGTATAATTACCAACACAGGAAAATGTATCATACATCAAAATGAAGCTGGTCCTCTGTGGATCACATCCCTACTTCTACACATCTAAGCTTAGTAAATAACTACAGACACTTCACGTGGTGTAATGGTTAGCAAACTAGATTAACAAACCATTGTTAGTGAGTTTGATTCTCACTGGGTGCCCTATACTTCTGGCCTTATACTAAATCTAAGCTATGCTTAGTAAATAACTGGCCACCTCATGTGTTGTAATGGTTAACAAGCTAGATTAACGAACCATTGTTAGTAAGTTTGATTCTCACTGGGTGCTCCATACTTCTGGCCTTGTGCCATATCTAAGCCAAGCTTAGTAAATAACTATATGTAATTAGCAATAATTAAGTAAAATTCAAACTACAAGGTCTGCCTGGTATCTAGTTGGAGGCGTGTGGTCCAATAGTTAGAGTCGTACAAAATGGACTCATCGACCCGAGTTCAAATCCTGGACGAAGTTATAGTTCTTATAGCACTAATACCCCTGGGAAAGGTATGAATCCAACTACTCTCCTCCAGCTATGGGTAAATAGTAGGACAGACTGGGCTCTTTAACCTTGGTTAGGCAACCAGTCTAGGAGAAGGAAAACTCTCAATTCAAACCTCTTAAACTCCACTTGGGGTGGTCACTACTAGAATAGGCTCAGTCCTAGTTAGTGATCTATTTCACTGGGCTCTTTAACCTTGGTTAGGCAACCAGTCTAGGAGAAGGAAAACTCTCAATTCAAACCTCTTAAACTCCACTTGGGTGGTCACTACTAGAATAGGCTCAGTCCTAATTAGTGATCTATTTCACTGGGCTCTTTAACCTTGGTTAGGCAACCAGTCTAGGAGAAGGAAAACTCTCAATTCAAACCTCTTAAACTCCACTTGGGGTGGTCACTACTAGAATAGGCTCAGTCCTAGTTAGTGATCTATTTCACTGGGCTCTTTAACCTTGGTTAGGCAACCAGTCTAGGAGAAGGAAAACTCTGAATTCAAACCTCTTAAACTCCACTTGGGGTGGTCACTACTAGAATAGGCTCAGTCCTAGTTAGTGATCTATTTCACTGGGCTCTTTAACCTTGGTTAGGCAACCAGTCTAGGAGAAGGAAAACTCTCAATTCAAACCTGTTAAACTCCACTTGGGGTGGTCACTACTAGAATAGGCTCAGTCCTAGTTAGTGATCTATTTCACTGGGCTCTTTAACCTTGGTTAGGCAACCAGTCTAGGAGAAGGAAAACTCTCAATTCAAACCTCTTAAACTCCACTGGGGTGGTCACTACTAGAATAGGCTCAGTCCTAGTTAGTGATCTATTTCACTGGGCTCTTTAACCTTGGTTAGGCAACCAGTCTAGGAGAAGGAAAACTCTCAATTCAAACCTGTTAAACTCCACTTGGGGGTGGTCACTACTAGAATAGGCTCTTTCTAATTAATGATCTATTTCACTAATTAAATTAAAATTGAATTAATCTGTTTTTCCAAACCTCTCAAAAATGAGCAAGATATGATACATTTTATTTCTTGTTTATTTCTTCTCTTGGTAAATACACCTTCAATTTGAATACTTTTTTTTTTAACATATATTTTAGGTCAGTCAGTATTATTAAAAGTCAATTCAATGGAATATAGGGCAAAAGTTTTTATTCTATTGTATTATTGTTATGAAATATGATTAACTATTCTAGAAACTTTCTTCAGTCTTTTGTATTTATTATCAAAACCTTATTGTAGAATAAATGTTTAGATAATATATAAATAAGATATATATATATATATGAAAAAAAAAAAACACAAAAAAACAATGTTTGATTATTCTAGATGTCTGGAATTGTGTTTGATCTGAATGAACAAAATATTTGGTGCTTAACAGTTAAAAACCAACATTTGACATTCAAAGTTTTAAACTTCTTACAATTAATTTCTAGTCATTCATCTATATAGTAAATATATAAAGGGCAGTTGTGTGTATGTATGTCCGGATGAAATCTATACATATATAAAGGGCAGTTGTGTATATGTATGTCTGGATGAAATCTATACATATATAAAGGGCAGTTTGTATGTATGTAAGCCCGGATGAAATCTATACATATATAAAGGCAGTTGTGTGTATGTATGTCCAGATGAAATCTATACAATATATAAAGGGCAGTTGTGTATATGTATGTCTGGATGAAATCTATACATATATAAAGGGCAGTTTGTATGTATGTAAGCCCGGATGAAATCTATACATATATAAAGGGCAGTTGTGTATATGTATGTCCGGATGAAATCTATACATATATAAAGGACAGTTGTGTGAATCTGTATGTCCAGAGGAAATCTATGCATATATAAAGGGCAGTTGTGTGTATGTATGTCTGGATGAAATCTATACATATATAAAGGGCAGTTGTGTGTATGTCCAGAGAAAATCTATACATATATAAAGGGCAATTGTGTGTATGTATGTCCAGATGACATCTATACATATATAAAGGGCAATTGTGTGTATGTATGTCCGGATGAAATCTATACATATATAAAGGGCAGTTGTGTGTATGTATGTCTGGATGAAATCTATACACATATAAAGGGCAGTTGTGAGTATGTATGTCCAGATGACTTTATATTTTGATAACAAAGCATGGGGCTGGCATGTACTGTCTCCAAATCCCTCTGAACAGAGTGCGCACAGAGTGCCCAACTTACTTGGGGGCATCCAGAAGGACAGGTTTAAATATATATTCTCTTAATATCAATTAATGGAAATGTTCATATATTTTCTATAAATACTACTTTATGAAAATTGACATGTAGTAGAGTGGGGGGTTCATATATTTTCTATCAATATCAGTTTATGAAAATTGACATGAAACAAATTTGTTGCCTGTATCATAGGTTTCGAGGTGGGGGGGTCATGAGACCCTATCCCCACCCCTGACATGGCATACAATTTACTTAACCCCATATGATTAAATGGCGAGCAGACAAAGAATTTATTAATGCACATGATGCTATAAAAAAAAGGGCTAAATATAAAAAAAGAATTTGAGTTTTGTTTAATGGCATATCAACCTCTGTGGGTCATTTAATGCCAATATAAAAAAAGAAAGAAATACAAGTTTTAGAATAGAATTTGGGAAGTGAATATTTGGATTTTGATTGGATCATTCGGACTATTGTCCTCGTCTTTATTGTTATCTGTAAAACATGTCGACCGATGTGCCCTCTGCCCTTCTTCAGGTATTTGTTGTCGGACTCGGGAGCCTTCTCAAACTTGGGAACCTTCTTTTCAAACTCGGGAACCTTCTTGTCATAATCGGGAACCATCACGGAAATTTTGAACCCAACCTTTTATTCAATGCATGGGGGTATACTGTTCTCATTCTGCTAAACATAGCTGGTGTACAAGTGTTAAGCTGTGTTAATTATCATTCTATGTTACTGTTACCATTGATCAGGATTGAACCTGCAGCCTAGAGATAACTGTCACTTAGAACTGTCTTAACTCAACGCCTATATCCACTACTCTATGTGTCCTGTTCAGAGAAATATTTGGATAATGCACTAATCTTAAAATTGAACAATTTTTATATATAAGGGTTGATGGAGAATTGGATTCATACCTTTCCCAAGAGTATTAGTCTGAAAGTAAACATAATAGCACGACTGGAGTTCGAACTTGTTTACTACGATCCTGGTGTCCAGACACATTAGCCATTATGTCACGGGAACTCTTTCCCGACTCTTGTTTTCTGGCAGTGTAAACAAGATGGTAGTTACAAGAAATTTTATTAAATAATCTAAGTAGAAGCACTCATCATAATTACAGTGAAGATAACAAAGAAAAATATCTGAGAACATCTCCTTGTTAAACAGTTGCATCAACACAAGAAAAAAAGAAGAAGAAAAAAAAAGAGAGAAATGATATAGAATAACTGATGTTATGCGTGTTGTTGATTTGAGTGTGATTGCAAAAGAAATTCCATTTGCTAACATCTTGTATTTATTTCTCTGAAGGAAAAAAAGAAAAAAAAAAAGAGGCCTCTCTCTATATATATTTTATGAGGGTGAGTCAAAAAGTAATGCCATTTTGTTTACGCAGGAACATGTATTATACATCAAAATGAAGCTGGTCTTCTATGGATCACATCCCTACTTCTCAACATCGGTGAGTCAAAAAGTAATGCCATTTTGTTTAGGACAGGTATAATTACCAACACAGGAACATGTATCATACATCAAAATGAAGCTGGTCCTCTGTGGATCACATCCCTACTTCTCCACATAGGGGAGTAAAAAAAGTAATGCCATTTTGTTTAGGACAGGTATAATTACCAACACAGGAACATGTATCATGCATCAAAATGAAGCTGGTCCTCTGTGGATCACATCCCTACTTCTCCACATAGGTGAGTCAAACAGTAATGCCATTTTGTTTAGGACAGATATAATTACCAACACGGAAACATGTATCATGCATCAAAATGAAGCTGGTCCTCTGTGGATCACATCCCTACTTCTCCACATAGGTGTGTCAAAAAGTAATGCCATTTTGTTTAGGACAGGTATAATTACCAACAGAGGAACATGTATCATGCATCAAAATGAAGCTGGTCCTCTGTGGATCACATCCCTACTTCTCCCATAGGTGAGTCAAAAAGTAATGCCATTTTGTTTAGGACTACCAACACAGGAACATGTATCATACATCAAAATGAAGCTGGTCCTCTGTGGACTTCTCCACATAGGTGTGTCAAAAAGTAATGCCATTTTGTTTAGGACAGGTATAATTACCAACACAGGAACATTATCATACATCAAAATGAAGCTGGTCCTCTGTGGATCACATCCCTACTTCTCAACATCGGTGAGTCAAAAAGTAATGCCATTTTGTTTAGGACAGGTATAATTACCAACACAGGAACATTTATCATACATCAAAATGAAGCTGGTCCTCTGTGGATCACATCCCTACTTCTCCCCATAGGTGAGTCAAAAAGTAATGCCATTTTGTTTAGGACAGGTATAATTACCAACACAGGAACATTTATCATACATCAAAATGAAGCTGGTCCTCTGTGGATCACATCCCTACTTCTCCCCATAGGTGAGTCAAAAAGTAATGCCATTTTGTTTAGGACAGGTATAATTACCAACACAGGAACATGTATCATACATCAAAATGAAGCTGGTCCTCTGTGGATCACATCCCTACTTCTCCACATAGGGGAGTAAAAAAAGTAATGCCATTTTGTTTAGGACAGGTATAATTACCAACACAGGAACATGTATCATACATCAAAATGAAGCTGGTCCTCTGTGGATCACATCCCTACTTCTTCACATAGGTGAGTCAAAAAGTAATGCCATTTTGTTTAGGACAGGTATAATTACCAACACAGGAACATTTATCATACATCAAAATGAAGCTGGTCCTCTGTGGATCACATCCCTACTTCTCCACATAGGTGAATCAAAAAGTAATGCTATTTTGTTTAGAACAGGTATAATTACCAACACAGGAACATGTATCATACATCAAAATGAAGCTGGTCCTCTGTGGATCACATCCCTACTTCTCCACATAGGTGAGTCAAAAAGTAATGCCATTTTGTTTAGGACAGGTATAATTACCAACACAGGAACATTTATCATACATCAAAATGAAGCTGGTCCTCTGTGAATCACATCCCTACTTCTCCACATAGGTGAGTCAAAAAGTAATGCCATTTTGTTTAGGACAGGTATAATTACCAACATAGGAACATGTATCATACATCAAAATGAAGCTGGTCCTCTGTGGATCACATCCCTACTTCTCCACATAGGGGAGTCAAAAAGTAATGCCATTTTGTTTAGGACAGGTATAATTACCAACACAGGAACATGTATCATGCATCAAAATGAAGCTGGTCCTCTGTGAATCACATCCCTACTTCTCCACATAGGTGTGTCAAAAAGTAATGCCATTTTGTTTAGGACAGGTATAATTACCAACACAGGAACATGTATCATGCATCAAAATGAAGCTGGTCCTCTGTGAATCACATCCCTACTTCTCCACATAGGTGTGTCAAAAAGTAATGCCATTTTCTTTAGGACAGGTATAATTACCAACACAGGAACATGTATCATACATCAAAATGAAGCTGGTCCTCTGTGGATCACATCCCTACTTCTCCACATAGTCGCCGTTTCTCTCAATAACAATGTTCCACCTTTGAATGAGAGCATGTATCCCTGCCCTGTAAAATTCTGTTGATTGTTCTTTGAGCCACTTCTTCACTATATATTTCACTTCCTTGTCACTGGAAAAATGTTTGCCTTTCAAACCCTCTTTCATGGGGCCAAAGAGATGATAGTCTGAAGGCAAAACATTATTCCAGTGACCTAGTGCAATGGTTATCATTTGTAGGAGATGGACTTGTTGACATGAGTTCAAATTCTGGATGAGGTTGTTTACATTTCACATAGTGCTAATCCCCTTAGGAAAAGTATGAACCCAACTATTCTCCCTTTAGCTATGGGTAAATAGTAAGGCAGACTGAGCTCATTAATCTTGGTATGGCAACCAGTCAAGGAAAAGGAAAACTCTTTTTTAAAATAGAAATGTATCACATGCATTATTGCATGTAATCGACATGCATTACATATTGTATTACAATACATGTATTACATGCATTATTGCATGTAATCGACATGCATTACATATTGTATTACAATACATGTATTACATGCATTTTAATCCAGGTATTCATTCCCAAACTGAATTTTAATAAATCATACATTACATTCTATAAGTCATTATATTTTATTTATGATTTAATAAATCATACATCAAATTTATTGCATGCATTTTAATAAAGATATTATTTCCCAAACTAATTTTTATTTTTTCATTCAATGATCGTGTAGAATAATCATACTAAGTTCCAATTACCATCGAATTGGTAAGACAAGGCAACAAGTAGCCGTAACTCAATACGGATTTAACCTTGTTGCAATCCTACTGAAGAATGCCAGAGTATTTATGAAGCCTCATAACATCATATAAGCCAAGCAACCAATCAGGAGGACTCAATGAATGGAATCACCCAGATACATGAATGGACTATTCTTGAGTTCCATAAGTATTAGCTGTCTTAGGCACTAGTTCAGTTGTGCTTAGCCAGTTGCTGTGGTCCAAATCAACAGTATACTGACTGACTGGCTAGTTCAGTTGTGCTTAGCCAGTTGCTGTGGTCCAAATCAACAGTATACTGACTGACTGGCTAGTTCAGTTGTGCTTAGCCAGTTGCTGTGGTCCAAATCAACAGTAAACTGGCTGACTGGCTGGTTCAGTTGTGCTTAGCCAGTTGCTGTGGTCCAAATCAACAGTATACTGACTGACTGGCTAGTTCAGTTGTGCTTAGCCAGTTGCTGTGGTCCAAATCAACAGTATACTGACTGACTGGCTAGTTCAGTTGTGCTTAGCCAGTTGCTGTGGTCCAAATCAACAGTAAACTGGCTGACTGGCTAGTTCAGTTGTGCTTAGCCAGTTGCTGTGGTCCAAATCAACAGTATACTGACTGACTGGCTAGTTCAGTTGTGCTTAGCCAGTTGCTGTGGTCCAAATCAACAGTATACTGACTGACTGGCTAGTTCAGTTGTGCTTAGCAAGTTGCTGTGGTCCAAATCAACAGTATACTGACTGACTGGCTAGTTCAGTTGTGCTTAGCCAGTTGCTGTGGTCCAAATCAACAGACTGGCTGACTGGCTTTCAGTTGTGCTTAGCAAGTTGCTGTGGTCCAAATCAACAGTATACTGACTGACTGGCTAGTTCAGTTGTGCTTAGCAAGTTGCTGTGGTCCAAATCAACAGTATACTGACTGACAGACTTCAGTAATTGGAATGTAGTCTGACTATTCTACAGATTGCAAAAGAAATTATGATTAAAATATTGTTAGAAAATACCTCCAATATTAGTATTTTTGTTAACATCTAAAAACATAGACAAAAATGGATCTGTTTTTACATCATTCATAATTAATTAAAATGTGAAAAAGTTTCAGTGTTTTTTTTTTTTGTTTTTTTTTTTGGCTTTTTTATTTTTTATTTTCTAATCAACACAGATTAGTAATG
>CM042179.1:39709163-39714163 GCA_023376005.1 Doryteuthis pealeii
TATATAAACTAATAGTATATGGTTATCACTAATATATATATATATATATATATATATATATATATATATATATATATAAACTAATAGTATATGGTTATCACTAATATATATATATATATATATATATATATATATATATATATGAACTAATAGTATATGGTTATTATATATATATATATATATATATATATATATATATATATATATATATATATATAGTATATAATATATATATATATATATATATATATATATAACTAATAGTATATGGTTATCATATATATATATATATATATATATATATATATATATATATATATATATAATAGTATATGGTTATACTATATATATTATATATATATATATATATATAAACTAATAGTATATGGTTATCACTATATATATATATATATATATATATATATATATATATAAATAATATATATGGTTATTATATATAATATATAATATATATATATATATAATATATATATATATATATATATATATAAACTAATAGTATATGGTTATCACTATATATATATATATATATATATATATATAATAAACTAATAGTATATGGTTATCACTATATATATAATATATATATATATATATATATAAACTAATAGTATAATATATATTATATATATATATATATATATATATATATATATAAACTAATAGTATATGGTTATCAATATATATATATTTATATATATATATATATATATATATATATATATATCTAATATATAAAACAGAGATTTTGGTATGTACGTGTCGACGTATAACAAAAAAACGGGAGGTCACTCAGATTCAAAATCTTGCATACACATTGATATCGTTCTAACTAAGAAAAACTCCAAATTTGGTTATTGATTTTTACTGATTAAGGGATTTAATCGATTAATTAATCCAAAATCACCCAATTTGCGGAACTGTCCGTATATCAGCCCCTCCTGATAATAAATATTGTCTCTGCCTGCTTATTGTTAAAGCGATAACAGCAGCGAAGTTTTGATTTTAATGAATTAATTTTGCAGTCTAAGCCGTTCAGCTCCGAATTTATGGCCTATTTATGTCCAATCTTTAATAATTTTTATATCGTTAGAAAGATAAGAAAATACTCTTTCAAAATATGTAATTTGTGTGAGTTTTTTATCAATTGAATCATTTTTTACAGCGAGTTAAAAAATTAAAAAATGGCTTCGGATAGCCACGCTGCCTATGATTATTGCGATACAAGCAGTGCAGTCTATATCAGTCAGATCGGAATCTCTTACCTATTTAGGATCAAATCTTTAAAATATTTATATCTTTAGTAATAAGATGAAATAGTCTTTCTGAATATGTAATTTGTATGTGTTTTTATAGATTTTTTTTTTTTTTTACAGCGAGTTAAAAAAAAAAAAATACTACGTATAGGCGATAATACGAATAAGGCAGTTCGGAATCTCTTAGTCTTTCTGAATATGTAATTTGTATGTGTTTTTATAGATTAAATTATTTTTTACAGCGAGTTTGTCCATATTCTTAAATTGTACAGTACACTCATTTTAATTTTAATTTTTGTAATGCATAAAAATTGTAGAAAATCAAAATGCACGCTTTACGGTTACATTATTAAAAAAATTTTTAATCGTAAATAACAGTATCATGAAAATCAGTTTACGTCGTAAGTACGGTTACATATTTGTATAAATTAAACTAAGATTTTCATTCGAATAAAATGACTTTTAATTCTTTAATTTATTTATTAATTTTTATTTTTAGAGTTTTAAAGGGTTAAAAATAACAATAAGATTGACGAATTTCCTTAGAAACTGTTTTTCTTTTGGTTCGTTAACTAATTATTTTCTCAAACCACGACAAAAAAAACAAAAACAAAGGTTACTAATACGGACAAAATCCGGTGTTTTATCTTTAGTCGAAGGCCCGACTGGAGATAAGTAGTCAATTATTTGTAAGATGAAATTTATTTCAAGTTTATCTGACAATATCCAGTTATTGGAACATTTAAAAAAAAAATTATATGTAAGTACGAAAAATTGTAAGCGCTTTGTTTATCAAAATGACATGATTCGTTAGTAAATTACCCGAAAAGTTGATAAAACAAAACAACTAACAACCAACATTTAAATTATTATTCAAAATACAATTTAAAATATTCCTCAGAATTTGCCTTACAAATTAAATTTTAAGTTTTATGATTTTACTCTTTATTGTGAAGTCAATAAACATCGCTGAGTTTATAGTGCAACTTTTCAGTTCTGAAAAATTGGCATGTTTAAATAGAGATTTCATAGGTGACATTTGAACTTTTATGAAAATTGATGTTTTGTAATTAATATAAATTTTGTAATAAAACTTAATTTTAACTAGGGGGGGGGGTAGGGGTTAGGGTTAGGGGGGGTTAGTTTAATGGGAAAATAAATAAATAATTTGGGTTCCGTTCAAGCGGTTCCGATATGGGGGATCAATTTACTATAAACTTATACGAGGAAATGAGCACCCGTGAATACTCAAATAATAAAGAACTTTTAAGAATTTTTTTCAATCTGATAGATTGGTGTGTAATCGATAATAATCAACTGAAGGAAAAAAAATAGATGGGGGGGGGGGAGTCCAGATAATCAGGTCCACCAAAACGTTTTTAAACAATGTTTTTAAAATACTAGGTACCACCAATTTTACCCTGTGAAATTTACCCCCCCCTATATTTAACACTATGAAACTTGCAGAAAATTAATTTTCTTGAAAAATTTTTTCCATTTGAAAGAAAAACATTAAATAAACTCCTGATGATTTTTTAACTTTTTTTCAGCTTACGGAAATAATGAAAATTATGATTGAAAAACAACGTTTTCATTTTTGCACTGTTAAATCAACTGAAAATTAACGTAGCTAAAAAAAGTTACGATAAGAGTTTTTTTAAATTCTATGAAAAATCAATTAATTATAAATAATAACAAAATATTTCCGTTTTATTCAAGATGGCCTAAACTGATCAATTGGTGTCCCTATAATACTATCTTAGGTTTTAGCAAAAATAGATATTGCAATACGAAGAATTTAAATTTTCGATTCTCAGCTTCTTTTTAAACTCAACATGCAATTAAGAACTAAATGTGAATTGTTGTCATGTACAAAAAATTTAAAACAATAACAAACAAATATACAAACGAATACTTTCAATTTGTTGTATAATAATACGAAATAATTTTAAACTATAAAACAGAAAATACAAATCCTGAAATATACAAATTCTCAATGATTTTAGTTTCAAGAATTATTTTCCTCTTACCCCCTCTCTAACTACTGTCTTCCACTTTCTCTCTCACTCCCTGGTGATCCAAATTTCCTTTTAGTCCGGTCATGGACCGGGTACTTTAGCTAGTATATATATAAACTAATAGTATATGGTTATCACTATATATATATATATATAAACTAATAGTATATGGTTATCACTATATATATATATATATATATATATATATATATATAGTTACGACTATATATATATATATATATGTATATATAAAGTAATAGTATATGATAGTATATATATATATATATATATATATATATATATATATATACTATAGTGTGAGATGGTCACTGTTTCAGCTTTTGCTGGAATGGTGTACCAAAGGCAGTATTAAAGGCAGTGCTCAATATAAAATAGAGCATATATATATATATGTGTGTGTGTGTGTATGTGTCTGTGTGTATGTGTCTGTGTGTGTGTGTGAAGATGTTTCAAATGTTTCTTTTGAAACATCTTCACCTGATGAATGCATCGCATGAAACCAATATGGTTGTGAATGTTCCATTGTCACCTAATAAATAGATATGTTAAACCTTTATATATTTATCTTATTATATATATATATATATATATATATATATGTGTGGTAGAGATATGAGGAACATGAGGATAAAACTCAGACAAACGTATGTAGGATATATTTCGCTAGAGCTTTGAGCTTGGCATCATCAGTCGCTTTATTGATGCCGAGCTGAAAGCTCTAGCAAAATATATCCTACATATGTTTGTCTGAGTTTTGTCCCTGTGTTCCTCATATCTCTACCACATTCTGTCGGTTTTATTCCAATCCTCTTTCTTCATATATATATATATATATATATATATATATATATATATATATATATATATATTGTAACTCAAGTAGCAGAATTAACAGAAATAATAATAAGAAACACCACAAGTATTAAGAGGAAAAGTCCCATGAAATCTCGTTGTTTCCCTTTTCCAAAGTTTTGTCGGACATTATTTATAGGAAAAACAAACAATTGTGAAGCAGTGTCAATAAAAACGTTGTTTTATTTCCTTTTATTATTTTATTAAGGCATATTGGAAAATAGTTTGTATCTTTTTCTGAAAAGCAGATAAATAGATAGGAACAGAGATAGATGGATAGATAGATATAAGCAAAGTAACATAGATAAGAACAAATTGATATAGATAGACTGATAGATAGATAGATAGTTTTGAATAGACTGATAGATAGATAGATAGATAGGTTGATAGATAGAAACTAAGTAATATAGATAAATATGAACAAATTGATATAGATAGATAGATAGTTTTGAATAGACTGATATATAGATAAATAGATATGAACATAGATAGTTTTTTTATTAAAATATAAAAGAATATCTAAATACTCAGATTTTTTATTCATGTTTGTTTAATGTCTTGTTTTTAGTTTAAATAAACAAGAATATCTAAATATTCTGATTTTTTTTTTTTTTTACTTGTAATTGATTGTTGGAAATAAATATATTAAAATAAAATGAAAATACTGAAAAAAATAAACGTTTTGGATTTTTTTTATATGTAATTGAATGTCGAAAAAAAAAAAACGCCCCAAGTTGGTTGTTTTCTTTCAAGTGACACTGCTTTGGCTACGGACTTCAATCGTAGCTGGGTTGGTTTTTCAGCAGTCACCGGTAGCAAGTTTTGAGGCAGG
>CM042179.1:39721663-39726663 GCA_023376005.1 Doryteuthis pealeii
ACTACAGTCCCACAGTGATGAAAGTATCATCACTACATTTTACAATGCACTATCTTTCCTAGTCTGACACATTCCTAAACACAATGTCCTGATCATTGGGGGGAGACCTGAATACTCAGATAGGAAAAGACAAAAATAATTAATTCTGTTTACACAACTCTACGGACAGAAATGGTGAACATCTCACTGAGTTTTCTCTTGAGAACAGGTTTAGATTAGTTAATTGGATTTTGTGGCATATAAACACTTGTCGGGTTATTTTATGCCAAAGATATTTTGTTCTATTCATACTTGAAGGGGTATTCAAGAAATTTTTTTTAAACTAAATTTTTTTAACACATTTTTTAAAATTGTTCTATTTAACCCATAGTTGGGACCCTAACATGTACTACCACTCTGATGGGTATTCAAGAATTTTTTTAAAACTAAATCTTTTTAAACACATTTTTTTAAATTGATCTATCTACCCCATATATGGGACCCTAACATGTATTACCACTCCAGATCAGAGTGGACCTGGGAGTAATAGTGATGAAGGGATACTCCACACTACCCAGACCCCCAAAATTGGAACTTCACCATTAGATGCAGTTTAACGTCATATCCAGAACACTCTTGAGAACAGGCTTACGTTCCTAAATACAAAGAATCAGTAAAAAATGGTAAAAGAATTTACATTTTTTTTAAGTACTAATTAGGATACTGTCATCTGTTTTCAATATTTTTTTTTAATAACATTAATATCTCATTTTCATTTTACAAATTAATTTGATTTAATTAATTTTTATAAATGAATGAAAATGGCATTCTATCACCCCAGCAGGGTATCAGTCATAGTAATTCAAAACCATTTTGAAATAAATTATATTTTAAGAGCAGACAGGCGTTTATAATTCTTATTTTTGTGAACCAAAGAGCAAAAGACACAAAAATTGGCAAAACAGTGTCTAAAAAAATACACTGTGTTAAGAATTATTAAAAGAGAATGAAAAAAAAAAAAATAGATAGATAGAAATACACAAACACACACATATGCACACACAAACTCAAACACACATAAACACAAGCACAAACATATACTCACACACAAACACAAGTGCAGACATATACACACACAAATACAAGCACGCACACACACACACACACACACACACACATAAATACAAACACAAACACAAACATAGACATACACAAACACACACATAAATACAAACATAAACATATACACACATGCACACACATACACACACTAAAACACAAGCACACACAAATTAAATTAGTGAAATAGATCACTAATTAGGACTGAGCCTATTCTAGTAGTGACCACCCACAAGCGGAGTTTAACAGGTTTGATTTTAGAGTTTTCCTTCTCCTAGACTGGTTGCCTAATCAAGGTTAAAGAGCCCAGTGAAATAGATCACTAATTAGGACTGAGCCTATTCTAGTAGTGACCACCCCAAGCGGAGGTTTAAGAGGTTTGAATTCAGAGTTTTCCTTCTCCTAGACTGGTTGCTTAAGCAAAGTTAAAGAGACCAGTCTGTCCTACTATTTACCCATAGCTGGAGAGAGAGTAGTTGGATTCATACCTTTCCCAAGGGTATTAGCGCTATGTAAACTGTAGCTTCAACCAGGATTTGAACTTGAGTCGACGAGTCCATTTCCTACAACTCTAACCATTACACCATGCACATCCAACTCAACAAACTCACACACACACACACACATACACACACATACACACACACACACACATACACACACAGACATACACACACACACAGACATACACACACATACACACACACACACACACACACATACACACACATACACACAAAAATACAAAAACAGAAACACACAAGCAAATACCCTAAGAAAAACAGGAATAAAGAAGGGATTAAAAAAAGAGAAGGATTTGGTTTGGTTTCTTTGTTTAATGGCATATCAACCTTCGTGGGTTACTTAATGCCAAAGCTATCCTTGTAGAAGAATACTAATGGTACTATTTAATCAATAATTGGGTGGATGAAGGGGTTCATACCTTTCCCAAGGGTATTAGTCTGAAAGTAAATATAATAGCACAACTGGAAATTGAATCCACTGACTATGATATCACAGTCCAGCATATTTCTTACTCTGCCACATAGATCCCCTCCTCCACCCAGCATCAAGAATTCTGTTCAAAATTATTAATGCATGTTTTAATTCTTTTTTTTTTAAATCATGATATACGCAATTCCTTCACAATATTTTTTTATCACTCAGGTTCATTTTATTTTATCGCATATAATTTGTCTTTCCTTAACAATTTCTTATCTAAATCATAAAGAATTTTTATGTCATGGCCAAATAAGGCCAATAAACATGGAAGTATTTTTAATATAATTTTTGTTTATGTTTTTGGCACACCTTTAAAATTGTCAAGTAATTTTTAAGAGGTGTCCACATAAAATACGACAAGCTATAACCTGTATCTGGTGATTAAGTGCAAGTTAAACAAATTTCTTTCCGAACCATTAAAGATTTTCTTTCAAACATATTAATTCCAGATGTGTTGCACAACAGATGTTTGTGTCTTTCAGTTACATAATGAATAGGCATAGCCTATCATTTTTGTAATGTAGTGTATGATTTAAAACCTAATGATTGACTGTAAAGAAGTCATGGAAAAACAGAGAACAGAGAACATAATTGATAATTGAAAAATAGTAGAGAATAAAACAAGTGATAGTGTTATATAATGAATAGGCATAGCCTATCATTTTTGTAATGTAGTGTAGGATTTAGATTTAATGTTTATTCATTGAAAAATACAGGTAAGTTCAAATGATTTTGAAAGTCAGGATTTGATCCCAGGTTGACATGAAATAGGGTTTACTGATTGGATGATTGATTTATGTGTCTGTTCTGTTTCTGTGATGGCATTCACCCTGGGTCAGTTGTATTAAGAATTCTGAGGTATGGGTTATCGCCCTTGTCTACGAGCCTCTCTATCGAACCAACCAATCACGAGCCAGCATACTTTGGTGGCAAAGCCAAAGAGACAAATTCTTTCCCCCTCTTTCTGATTCAGCCCTTAATGGAGACAGACGTCAAAAAGGACCTCTCTCATATCTCCAGATATCAGATATCATATCTATCAGATGGCCGTAGCTAAGGGACTTCGATAACTAACCCTACCTCAGGATTTCAGCTAAGTGGACAAATTGTAAACATTTTTCCGCAGACAAACCAAAAAGTCTGCAAACCCTATTGTTTTAAGTCTGTAATACATGTCTTTTATTCCTATTCTTAATTGTTTGGTTTATTCTTTAACTCTTAACCTGGTGGTGTCTTAGTTTGGGAGGGTAGGAGGGATGGGGTAGGAAATATATATACACACACACACACACACACACACACACACACATATATATATATAAATATATATATACATATATATATAAATATCCAATAGACAAATGAGTTGGTAGAAGGAATGTTTCTATTTAGGACCTTCTTTATCTTCCATACAAATACAAATACAAATACAAATATATGTATAATATATATGTGTGTGTGTGTGTGCCCATACAAACATATATGAAGATTTTTTCAATTCCCCAGGAGAGCTCGGTGAATGACAATTTTTTCATTTCATACAGAGCAATATTTATAATTCCATGTAAAAGAATAAAGGAAAAACTTATAAAACAGTTATGACTGGTTTTTAAGTTTTTCCTTTATATGGAATTGTTTATATATATATATATATATATATATATATATATATATAGATGTGAGGTATCCAAAACTCGTCATTTCTTTATAGTTGAGCCAGCTCCATAAAACCAATTCACCTGGAATTCAGCAGTGAAGGAGTAAAGAGGGAATAGGAAATTCACAAGCAATACCCAAACCCCAAATACATATCCCTGTCAGATATATAACATATTGATAATATATAATCTAAAATTCAGACATTTCATTCATATGCTTGATACAAATGCCTGTCAGCTGGGGTACTAGAATACGCCGACTACACCTCTGCAGAGAATTAGGACCTCTCCATGGGACTACCTGTTGGACGTGTGTGGCGAAACATGATAGAAGCCTGGTGTGTGTGTCATCATTACATGTAACACGCCATTTTAATCTAGGCTAGACGGGCAGACGGAGAGTGCTGGTTACGTCAAGCCCTAGCACCTATATGATTGCCCTAGTCCTATTGCTCTTGTGGAAAACTCCCAAATCATTTAATCATATATGTGCTAGAAAAAAATATATGTGTGTGTGTGTGTGTGTGTGTGTGTGTGTGTGTGTGTGTGTGCTAGAAGGAGGTGGCTGACGTTCTTAGTATTTTGGGTATGACGTCCCAATTCATCAAGTACCCCTTCATCAACATTACTCCCAGGTCCACTTTAACCTGGAGTGGTATTACCCCTTAGGGTCCCATCCATGGGTTAAATAGATCAAAAGATGAATAAAAAAAACAGTTTAAAAGAAAATTTAAAAGTTTAAAAGAAATTGAATATACACCAAAATGAATAAAAACAAAACGTCTTCGGCTCAAAATAACCCAAGATGGGTTGACATGCTGTAAAATCCACCCAACCAACCAACAATTGCTTTTGTTTGTCGAAGATTTTCCACAGACGCAGTGACAAGTACAGAAGAAAAAAAACCATCAAATATCAAACATTTTACTCTGATGAAGTTCATTTTCCTTTGTATGCTTAAATATTTTTATAATTTTCTATTATCATTATTTTATCTTATATTTTTATTTATATATTTTATTTTTATTTATATATTTTATTTTATCTTATATTTTATCTTATATTTAAGATAATGATAAATAGAATAGATGCGTACATGAACAAACTCCTGGTCGAAACATGTGTTAGTAAATCTATTTTATCCATTCAACATTTTCTTTCAACATATATATATATATATAGATATAGATATAGATATAGATATAATAAAATAAATATATAAAGGTTTTACATATCTATTTA
>CM042179.1:39736663-39744163 GCA_023376005.1 Doryteuthis pealeii
AATTAATTTTTTTTTTTTAAAGAAAAAGCAAATTATCTGCAAACATTTCTGAGATGAAGAGTTGTTATTATGTACAATTTCTTAGACTATTATCCTCATCTTAGTTGTTTTGATTTCTATAAAATGCTGTGCACTTAATGATTGAAATGAGCAGGTGGTCTATAACATAAATAAGACTATATATATATATATATATATTATATATATATATATATATATAATGTAATATAATGAAAAATTGAAAAAACACAAGTTCATAAAACAAGTGATGTTTATTTCGCCAATGCTGCAGTGTTTTGATCTGTTTCAATAGATTTTCTAACAAAAGATCTTTTAACAAAAGCCCTGATGAAGATCTATTGAAACAGATTGAAACACTGCAGTGTTGGCGAAATAAACATCACTCGTTTTATGAACTTGTGTTTTTTCAATTTTTCACTAGATTACATACTGTCAGATTCATTTTCACTTTCTCTTCACACACACACACACACACACATATATATATATATATATATATATATTGGTTTTGAAGGCTATCACAATGCAAGTGCAAAGAAAAAAGAAGGTAACTATGGTGTTATTTCTTAACCTATGATTTATTCTTAATATTTCTGGGATAAAATTCCTTTCTCCAGATTTTTATCCCAAAATATTAAGAATAAATCACAGGTTAAGAAATAACACCATAGTTACCTTTTTTTTTCTTTGCACTTGCATTGTGATAGCCTTCAAAACCAACCAACAAACCAATTTATACACAATGCTTCAAGCAAATTACAAAACCCTTTATATATATATATATATATATATATATATGTGTGTGTGTGTGTGTGTGTGTGTGTGTGTGTGTGTGTGTGTGTGTGTGTGTGTGTGTGTATGTATAAATAAATGTGGTAGATAAACACTCCTTTAATTTTACTTACTTAATAAGGCCCTTGATCAGTTGTAATTTACTTCAGGTTGATATGTTTGACAAAAATCGTGTCACCATTTGTGAACTCATTTCTAGTGTTATGAGGACTTTTACTTTCTTTATCATTGAAATGACCAAGTAAAATATAGGGAAGATTGTTTTTGGTTTTCTGTTTGTCATATCTGCTTTAAAGGGTCACCATCATCATCGGTCCTTGGAAATTTGGCGGTGCCAATTGTTCAGAATAGAAACGGCCACCGTCCTCAGTCAGCCATAAGAGAAGCAAGTCTAATTTCAAAATAACCGAACACTCAGGTGTTTTACTAGCAACTGGATGTGGATATAAAAAATATAAAAAAGGAGGTGGGGGGAGTAAGAGTAGCGAGAAAGGAACAGGGTAGGAAGAAACGTTCAGATGTTCTTAAACAAAGAAAGAAAGAATGAAAAAAGAAAGATATATATAATATAATATATAATATATATATATATATATATATATACAGATAGATAGATAAAGAGAGAGAGAGAGGGGGGAAACAGGAAAAGAAAGTGGTTGACTGTGATAAGTGCTATGACAAGAAGAAGGGTATGTTAGGAGTAGAATTGGTATTCTAGGCATGATAGAAGCAGCAGGAACCGTATTTCTCTGGAGGGGGGAGGGGAGGGGGGGTAGAGAAAGGTAAAGGTAAGAAAAATATGTTTTTGATACATGTGGTAACTCATTTATGTGGCCCACCCATTCTCCTCTCCTTGATTTTTGTCGCCCAACACACAACACCACCCACACGCACCTCCTCGGTCATTACTGTTTTTCTCTACACCCCCACCCTGGACCACATTAACTCTTTACTACCATCATAAACTTTCTTACTAACACATCCAACTTGCAGCAACTAAGTTAAGCTGACAACCCGTTGATGTGTCCCCACACATCCCTTTTATCAAAAAATGCCCCCTCCTCACTGCTCCCCCCCCCAAAGTTTTTCGTACCTTCATTTAACACAATTGTATGAAGTGCCAAATTCTGAGTTCCGTTTTTGCAATTGGCAACAAAAACGAAGATAAAAGTACAAAAAAGAAAACAAAAACAAAAACAAAGAAATATTTGTAATGAAAATGAAATGATGATTATGATAAATTATTAAGATTAAGTCAAAACAAAAAAAGGGAGAAGAAGAAGAAGAACAACAACAACAACAACAACAAAAACAACAAGAGAAGAAAAGGAGAAAGAGAAAAACAAGACCAAGAAGAAGGAAAGAGAAATGAAAAAGAAGGAGGAGGAGAAGAAGAATAGTGGGAGATGAATAGGAAGAGGAGGTGCAGAATTGGAGGAGGACGAGGAGGAGGAGGAGAGGAGGAGAGGAGGAGGTGGATAAGAAGAAGTAAAACAAGAAGGAGAAGAACAAGAAGAAAAGAAAAAGTAGAACCAACAATCCCCTGAGGACAAGCAGTGAAATGGTCGAAACCGCTTGAGACAAATTCTTTACCATCTGGATCTTGATCTATGAAAAATTACTAGAAGACTTGAACGTCTGCAAATGAAGGTCATAAAAAAGAAATATTCTGACCCTCCCCCTCCCCCCATATATATATATATATATATATATATATATATATATATATATATATATACACACACACACACAATATATAGAATGAATATAGAATAAATGCGAAAAGTATTGGCATAAAAAGGTGCTCAATGCTAATAAAGCAGAACAGTTTTACAATCAATAATATATTATATTATGAATATTAAATCTTGTTACTATTAGTTTCATGCTTATGCAATCCTCAGACAAAAGTCAAATGGTTGAGGTTTTAAAACACGCTTTACGTTATATAAACGCTAAACAAGCCACAATTTTTTTTTAATTTAGCGTTATAACATTCCATCACGTGAACACACTTCATGTTTATATAAACACTAAAAAACTACTGGTTTTTTAAAATCTCAACCATTTGACTCTTGTCTGAGGATTGCGTAAGCATGAAACTTATAGTTACAAGATTAATATCCATAATATAATATATTATGGATTATATATATATATATATATATATATATATATATATCTTATTATAATGGAGATTGTGGGTTTGTCTGTCTGTAACTGAAACTATATTACTATACAAGTCACAATTCCCTTTGTTATTTACATCACATTCTCCATGATTTTATTTTTATTTAAACCTAAATTATTAGTAAAATTGTTTTACATCATTAAGACTATTGCCCATATCTACATACTGTATTTACCGCGTACCCCACTTGTACGGGTCAGGCACAAAGTCCCTATTAACGTGGGACCACCCACAAACCGAAGCTCATGGAGTGGCAGGTGAAAAATTGCGTCGATCCCGTCGGCATTCCCCCTCAAGGGGGGCGCCTCAGGCACTGGGCAATAAACCCAGCCCTGCCCCTTTAAATCGAGGGGGCAGGTGTTGCCTGGGGGGATGGCCCCCTGGGATCGACGCTATTAACTCGTAAAAAGGTCCAGGGCCGAAGCCACTGGACCCCCGGCGTGGGCCGGAGCTACATACTAATAACATGCAATTGTATTTATATATATAACAAAATAGCGGTTTACAGTGTGAATGGGAAGGCTAATTTGCATATTGATATTAGAAATTTGATTTTAATAAATATATGCTTAGTATTATTGATTTCTAATTGTTTGGTTTTATCTTATTGAATATGAGCAAAAATCTCGGGGATAAATCTTAAAAGAAATCCATTAGCAAGAAGAAATGACTGTAATATTATTCTTTACTTCCTATTTTAACTAAATAGTCGAATTAGGAAAATTTATCAATGAAAGACGGGAGTAACGGAAAATGATGGAAGAGTAAGTTTCAAAGTTGTTCTATTTTTCAATCATACCCCCTCTGTTCCAAATCTTTTTATCTACATTCTTATTCAGTTTCATTAGCCTTTCTAATTTAATATGATATTTTATTATATTAAAACTTAAATACTTGCACCCGGAGGGTGCATATATTTGCTAGTATATATAATGGAAAAGGTGACTTACCGGTGAATATGGTCATGATGGTCTAATGGTGCAGAATTCAGTGAGATAAGTCAGCGATATAACAAATACAAAGTGCTCAATACGTTAGTAGAGCAAATTTATTACAATATAGGTACAAGTGATAACCTACTCGAGTTTCACCATAAGGATCTTCAGGGTTAAATCCACTGAATTAATCGGTATCTGGATTAATTCAGTGGATTTAACCCTGAAGATCCTTATGGTGAAACTCGAGTAGGTTATCACTTGTACCTATATATATATATATATATATATATATATATATATATATGGTGTTGGGTCTATGTGAAACCATTTGATTTCTATTAGGCAAATATATATATCAAATGTATATAAGTGACTAATTTAGTTGATTGTTTCTTTGGTAAGAATAGTAAGTCATCAGGTTTTTAGGGATCTTTTCTTTTTTTTTTTTTTTTTTTTGCATTTCATAAAATACCTGTCTTTCATGTTTTTTGTCTATCTCTAAATCTTTGCTTTGATAACCCCCCTGCCAAAAAAAAAAAAAAAAACGCGACTTTTACACCAATAGCAACTGATGTTCTCAGACTGGTAGAGTACCCTATTAAATTGGTGGTTCTTCCTTCCTGAATAATTCCAGATGGAAACTGTTATCCAAGTTCAGGAACTTCCATTAATTTCTTCCTACAGCCTAAAAACGTAAACAAGCATTGACATATCCAGACATTAAACTCTACACACGTGTGATTACAAGATTTGCAAAGTTATTTAGGCACATGTTATACGTTTATGAAAATGATTGCGTTCATGTGGGGTTTGTGTGTCTTTGTATAAATAATAATCATTTACATTTATAGCAAACAGATAATATCATTAATCGGTACCTTCATCAAGTTGATCAGTGCTTTGCTGAAAGGATTAATACCATACTAGGGGGGGGGGGTAATGGAGGATAAGATGGGAAGAAAGACCATAGGACAAGGGAAACCTAGCTAACCATCTTAGGAAAATCTAGCAACCTTTGGAGCTTGGTATATCCTTATTTACTGCTTAAGATCAATAAAAAATACAAGAGATCTTATGATATTTCATATGTGAAAATATAACATACAAGAGATCCTATGATAAATTGTTTGTGAAATGTAAGATACAAGAGACCCTATGATATTTCATATGTGAAATATAACATACAAGAGATCCTATGATAAATTGTTTGTGAAATATAAGATACAAGAGACCCTATGATATTTCATATGTGAAATATAACATACAAGAGATCTTATGATAAATCCTATGTGAATCTGAAAGTTAGTAGTGTACAAGATCTCAATAATTCAGTGATATCAATTTAGATTGTATTAGAAGATGATAATATCACAGGGAAATCAAGATTATATTCTATGTAGTATTCAATGTTCAAATTATTAATCTCTTTAAAACTGGCTGAATCTTTTATTTGGCATATTGTGTAATTAGTATTCAATGTTCAAATTATTAATCTCTTTAAAACTGGTAATGTTGAATAATAAACTGGCTGAATCTTTTATTTGGCATATTGTGTAATTAGTTTAAAAAGATTTAAAACATTTTCCCACGTTAAGTGTGATTGACAATTTAAAGTCAGTTGAAAGCTTTATGAGACAATGTGAGGCTATATATATTTACCCAACCCCTCCCCCATGAGTAGGATGTGAGACAAGATCAATTTCTTAAGCAGAGTTTTTCTTCTCCTAAACTGGTTGCCTTACCAAGGTTAAAGAGCCTAGTCTGCCCTACTATTTACCCATAACCGAAGATAGAATAGTTGGGTTCATACCTTTTCCAAGGGTATAAGCACTATGTGAAATGCAAACAGCCTCGTCCAGAGTTTGAACTCATCTTGTCCTAGCACTCATTTCTGTGTTTTATTTCTCTTAGACTGGTTCCCATACTAAGGTATAAGTATAAGTATACTAAGGTATAAGGTATACTAAGGTATAAGTAAGGTATAAGTATAAGTATACTAAGGTATAAGTATACTAAGGTATAAGTAAGGTATAAGTATATTATACTATAAGTATCTATAGTAATGTACTATCAGGAAGTGTTTATATTGTAATGTGCTTACTGCTTATTAGTTTTCTTTGTTGATGTATAATAAAATATATTAGTCCCAATAGACAGAAGCTCTGGTTAAAATCATTTGAGAGTTGATCTACAAATTGAACAGGTGCACATAAAACTTCATCGGTCATTTCCTAGTTGAGTAACATGATATTAAAGGGTGACCCAGAAAAAACAGAACCCAAATTATTTATTTTCCCATTAAACTAACCCTAAACCTCAACCCTAATCCTAACCCTACCCACTCCCCTAGTTGAGTAACATGATATTAAAGGGTGACCCTGAAAAAACAAACCCCACAAATTTTGTAATAAAACTGTTATTTTTTTTTTTTAAGTTTATGTCCAACAAGGGTTAGGGTTAGGGTTTAGGGTTAAGGTTTAAGGTTAGGGTTAGTTTAATGGGAAAATAAATAAATAATTTGGGTTTCGTTTTTTCTGGGTCATTTATGTTACTCAACTAGGAAATAACCACTTCCTCTTTCTCTTTCTATGCGCACGTGTGGAGTGGAAGGAAGACAGTATAGAATGGAGTGGTGGTTTGGAACATAATCTGAAAATATGAAAAACAAAGGAAGACAGTATAGATAATCAGACTCACTAAATGGCCTGTAAAGAATTCCTGAAGAAGAAATACATGAGGTGGAGCAGCACACCTAGTGCCAGCTCTCAGATGATTTGCTGCACAGATCAGATTACCCAAGCTGTGCTACTAATGCACTGAGCTGGAGAGAAACAATATTAATCCCAGGACCTTGCAATAGATGCTCTAGCAACTGGGCTAAACCAGACGCCTTATGCAAACCAAAAATTTATAAACCATGATGATAAAAGATATCAAAGAATAAAAATGCTATCTCATAGATATGAACATTCTGTCAGGTAAAAATATCCCAGCAAAAGAACTTGATAAAAACTTTATCAAAATAAAAGTAGTAATACAGCAGTAATAGGAGCACTAGGATTTTTAAAAGTCGTAAACAGCATGTTGACTTATACTAAGTTGTAACTTAGATAATTCAACGGCACTGATATAACCACATGTGTACATGAACGAGCGTGTTTCACGTATACATGTGTATGTTGTATAAACACAGCAAACATCAGAACCATCTTGACGCCTCTAGTGGACTCATCCCTGCCCCCCCCCAAAAAAAAAAAATAAAACAATTATATTATATATATTATATATCAAGTAATCATTTATTAAACCCAGCTTTGTTAAAACCAGTATGCAAATTAACCACTTGATATATTATATAAACCTTTATTTCTTAGTGATGTATAAGATACGCTGTGGGATTTTAAATGCATTAATAACATGGGCTGTTTTGAAGCAAATCTAATTCAGATTTTCATAGAGACATCGTTAATAAATAAGATTTATTCTATGTATCAATGATTTTGACTATAAATCAAATATTCATTGATGAACTTACACAATTCCTGAGGGTATTGTGAC
>CM042179.1:39749163-39754995 GCA_023376005.1 Doryteuthis pealeii
ATCTGAGGAGACTTGCTGTCACTCAGACTCCAGTGAAAGACCATCAGCTAATGTTGATGTGAAAACTCAAAAGGAATAATAATAATAATAATCATCTTCATCATCATCATCATCTTCTTCATCATCATCATCATCATCTCTCATCATCATCATCATCTCTTCATCATCATCATCATCATCATCATCATCATCATCATCAACAGATCTTTGGAGGTTATAAATCTTCCCATTTGTTAATCTGAGATTTTAATTTTGTTAGTGTTTCTTATTTCTTGTAGATCCATCAATCTAAATAAGAACATTGATCATAATAACATAATAATATTACACGATCAATAAAAAATAATTAAGGTGTCAAAGGTGTTGGCATTCAGTGTATATTGATAACAGGTTTGTATCTGGTTTCTTTTTCAAGAAACTCTTGTATTGAAATCAACTATACAATACATGGATATCTGTACTGTCTGTGTGATCTGATGGTTGGTTGGTTGGTTGGTTGGATTTTTTGGTGGGGCAATCCTTGTTGGGTTATTTTTGTTAATGTCGTTAAACAAAGAAAGATAACTTGGGTTATCTGTCTTTAAGAGAACTCTTTTATGAAACCCTTTTCGGGTGCCCATGCGTTTTTTGCGAAATGAACAGCAATCAATACATGAGTATATTGCTACGTTCGATGCCTTGTATAGAAAAATTGAAAAGAAAAAAATGACCCTCCCACCTGAAATTTTGGCATTTAAACTTTTAAGGAAAGCTAATAATAATAATAATAATAAAATTTTAAAAATTTTAAAGAACGTGGGCAGAATAATCCCTTATGACCTGAGGGCAGTCTAACCCTGTGATGGTCATTTTGTTCCATAAAAATTTTGTCTTTAGTTTTAAGATACAAAAGACAAAGAAGAAGAAAATAAAAGATTTTGTAATTAATGTTAATTAATGTTAATGTCATGAAAACAAGAAAGATAACTTGGGTTATCTTTCTTTAAGAGAATTTTTGTCTTTTATCAAACCCTTTTCGGGTGCCCATGCGTTTTTTCGTGAAAAGAGCGTTTTCTAAGTTACGGACTTGGAATGTTGTGAAGTGAAGTGAACGTGTGTAATAAACAACCGTAATACATTTATTGGCGTTTGCGTTATTAGTGTTGGTTGGTTGGTTGGATTTTATGGCATGTCAACCCTTGTTGGGTTATTTTATGCCCAAAGATGATTCTGTTTTATTCATTCTTGTAGGGCATTCAAACTTTTAAAAAGTTAATTGTTTTTAAACACTTCTTTTTTTTTTTAAACAAAGGGGCCGGTTTAGCTCAGTCAGTAGAGCGTTTGGCTAGAAACCATAGGTTCCTAGTTCAATACTGGCCCTCACAAACTCAACGTATGAGTAGCACAGGGATCTGTGCGGTAAAGTAAGGAGCTGATGGTAGGTGTGTCACTCTACCTCAGACACAAAAACAATCTCCATGGTGTAGCGCTAATGAAAAGAAGATAGACTCCCTCGCTTGACTGGTTGATACCGACTTTAGGCCGCCCCAACGACTTTTTTAAAACCCATAGATGTGACCCTAATAGGTACTATCACTCTGGGTCAGGGTGTACCTGCAAGTAATGGCAATAAAGGAGTACTTCACACTCCCCAGAGCTCCAGAATTGGAACCTCACCACTAGATGCAGTTTAACTCTGGGTCAGGGTGTACCTGCAAGTAATGGCAATAAAGGAGTACTTCACACTCCCAGAGCTCCAGAATTGGAACCTCACCACTAGATGCAGTTTAACTCTGGGTCAGGGTGTACCTGCAAGTAATGCAATAAAGGAGTACTTCACACTCCCCAGAGCTCCAGAATTGGAACCTCACCACTAGATGCAGTTTAACTCTGGGTCAGGGTGTACCTGCAAGTAATGGCAATAAAGGAGTACTTCACACTCCCCAGAGCTCCAGAATTGGAACCTCACCACTAGATGCAGTTTAACTCTGGGTCAGGGTGTACCTGCAAGTAATGGCAATAAAGGAGTACTTCACACTCCCCAGAGCTCCAGAATTGGAACCTCACCACTAGATGCAGTTTAACTCTGGGTCAGGGTGTACCTGCAAGTAATGGCAATAAAGGAGTACTTCACACTCCCCAGAGCTCCAGAATTGGAACCTCACCACTAGATGCAGTTTACCATCAATCCCAAGACACTGACCTTCAGCCACCACCTTCTAACATATATATGATAAAAAGGGATGGGGCTTGCCATATGGGGCAATAGTGTTGAGACAAATCATATAGGTGCTAAGTCTTGATGTGAAAGGCAAATGATTGAAGGAGGCCTCTCCAACCACCGTCCAGCCAAAGTAAGGCCAAAGTGGAGTGTTGCATGTCATGGACTGCTCAGCCACCTGGATTCTGTCCTTAAGCATCATGCATTGCCACCCGCAGCCAACAGGTAGTTCCATGGGTGCCCCATTACAGAGGTGCAATCAGCATATTCCATAGTCCCAGCTGACAAAAAAATGGAATAAAATAAACTAAAAGTAATGGTTGAATTTGTAGGAAATGGATATGGTGACACTAGTGCAAATCCTAGATGACATTGTATGTATTTCCCATCATGCAATTGGTATGCATCCAACTATTCTCTCTAACTATAAGTAAAAAAAAATAGGCTGGACTGGGCTCTTTAACCTGGTAATGGCAACTAGTCAAGAAGAAGAAACCCTCGAATTTTAAACTATGCTTAAAAACTAACTATCCTGCTCATGCAGAGGGGTTGGGTAAATATATATATGATAGAATATGAACAAATTTTTGGACTTATTTTGGGAAGAATTTGGATGATAGAAAAAACAATAACTTTACTAGCTGTGATATAGTATCAAAATAATGAGAATGAAATCCTCTATTTTTCCTATGAATAATATCTGACAAAACTTCGGAAGTGTAACAATAAAATCACACGGGATTGTTTTAATTCAACCTACCAATTGCTAATTACTACTCTGTTCACCTTGTATCTTTGCTTAGTAAACCTTTTCCATATCCTTTAATACTTGTGTTTTCTTCCTACTATTTCTTTGTTAACTTGAGTTACAAAAGTTGGTGACAAGAATGAGATAAACCCAAAATGGAAAAGGTATGACTTTCAAGGGAGTTAAATCTAAAAAGGGGGATCTCATAGAGTACCTAAATAAGGACAATGGAATCATTGTTTTTCCTATAAATAATGTTTGACAAAACTTTGAGAGAGAGAAACAACAAGATCTCACAGGACTTGTTAATTCAACCTAGCAATTGCTAATTACTCTGTTCACCTTGTATCTTGCTTAGTAAACCTTTTCCTCTATCCTTAACACTTGTTGTGTTTCTTCCTATTATTTCTCTGTTGACTCTGATACTTGAGTTACAACACACAGTCTCTTGTTAGAGATGTACACACTGTTAATTCAACCTAGCAATTGCTAATTACTCTGTTCACCTTGTATCTTTGCTTAGTAAACCTTTTCTCCTATCCTTAATAAATGTTGTGTTTCTTCCTATATTTCTCTGTTGACTCTGATACTCTAGTTACAACACACAGTCTCTTGTTTAGAAGATGTACACACTGTTAATTCAACCAAGCAATTGCTAATTACTCTGTTCACCTTGTATCTTTGCTTAGTAAACCTTTTCTCCTATCCTTAACACTTGTTGTGTTTCTTCCTATTATTTCTCTGTTAACTCTGATATTTGAGTTACAACACACAGTCTCTTGTTAGAAGATGTACACACTGTTAATTCAACCTAGCAATTGCCTAATTACTCTGTTCACCTTGTATCTTTGCTTAGTAAACCTTTTCCTCTATCCTTAACACTTGTTGTGTTTCTTCCTATTATTTCTCTGTTAACTCTGATACTTGAGTTACAACACAAACATTGTTTAAGTCATTTTAAACTTTTCTTTTAAGCTTTACTTGCTTTTACTTAATCGTTTTATTAATGATTATTGATGTGATATATGTATCCTTTACATACATACAGATGTGTGTATTAAAACAGTTTAAAATTCCCTTTCTCATTCTGTGGGTGATGATAGCCAAGCGGTTAAGCTGTCCGACTGCTGCTAAATCGATCCAGTTTCTATCTTGGCTGTAGGTAGCTCACAAAATGTCTAGCCACACTGAAGAGATTTGATAAGTCGAAAAACACGATGACTATATATATATATAATATATATATATAATATTATATATATACAATCTCGAAAGAAAATTAACGGCTAAAAAACGCCAAATCTGTTCACTTCATTTAATTACTTTTTTGCCCTCATATACAACATTTCATCTTTTTCTCCAGAACGTCTGATATACCTTGAAAAAGGGTGAATGTTCATCCGAAATATTGGGAATAGATTAAACCAGGAACAGAGCAACTGTTGAATATATAAAAAAAAAATCTGATTTTTGTTCTGTTTGTTTCTTGTTTTTGTTCTTTTTTTCCAATGCTTCAAAAGACCAAACAAACAACGTTCACAAAACATAACATACATAATTATATATATATATTGATATAGATAGATATTATGAAACATTTTAATCTCTATCCCCCTTCCCCAGACTATTTTCACAAAAGGAAGCAACTGAAAAAAATATTACTAGCCTGTATTAAATGTATTCTAACATAGGCGGTGGGGGGTGGGGGTGGGATTATTGAAGAAGATTATTAAAAAGCAGTCATGTGACGTGAATGACTAAGAGATGAAACCATCACTGCACTACCACACTTCCCACCCTTACAACTGATAATTTCTTCTTCTTCTTCTCCTTGTTGTTGTTGTTGTTGTTGTTTGTTCTTCTTCTTCTTCTTCTTCTAGCCTTCTTCTTTCTAGCCTTCTTCTTCTTCTTCTTCTTTCTTCTATTACCCATTCTTGTTCTGTTGTTGTTGTTGTTTGTTGTTGTTGTTTTCTTCTTTTCTTCTTCTACCTTCTTCTTCCTTCTTCTTCTTTCTTCTTTCTTCTTTTTCTTCTTTCTTCTATTACCCATTCTTGTTCTTGTTGTTGTTGTGTTGTTCTTCTTCTTCTTCCTTCTTCTTTCTCTTCTTCTTCTACCTTCTTCTTCTTCTTCTTCTTCTTCTTCTTCTTCTTCTTCTTTTCTTGTTGTTTCTTCTTCTTCTTCTTCTTCTATTGCCCTTCTTAATTCTTCTTACTTTTCTAGCCTTCTTCTTCTTCTTCTTCTTCTTCTTCTTCTTCTTCTTCTTATTGCCTTCTTCTTTCTTCTTCTTTCTTCTATGTTCTGTCTTCTTGCTTCTTCCTTCTTCTATTGCCTTCTTTTTCTTCTTCTTCTTCCTAGCCTTCTTCTTCTTCTTCTTCTTCTTCTCTTCTTCTTCTCTTACTTCTTCTTCTTCTCTTCTTCTTCTTCTTCTTCTTCTAATTGCCGTTCTTCTTCTTCTTCTTTCTTCTTCTTTCTTCTTCTTCTTTTCTTCTTCTATGCCTTCCTTCTTCTTCTTCTTCTTCTTTGCCTTCTTCTTCTTCTTGCTTCTTCTTGTCTTGAGCTATTGCCTCCGATTCCTCTCTTCTTTCTTATTCTTCTTCTTTAATTCATATTCTCCCTTTGAACATCTAATGCCATCTAAATAGATTAGTAAACTAGGGTAACAGCAGCAAAAGCTAATGCAATGGTATTCATGTTAGTTTTTATTTATTTACTTTGGATTCAAATACAACATGGTCGTATTTGGGGACTGAGTCAATGCTGGATTTTATTTGCTTCCAGAGTATGTTATTTTGTTTGGCTCAATTGAGGCATAGTTTTAGAATCAATAGTAGTGAAGAAAATTGAAGAAACTGAAAGAGAATAGAGATGTAGAAGAAGGAAAAAG
>CM042179.1:39755095-39777595 GCA_023376005.1 Doryteuthis pealeii
GGTCTCTCGTGCTTTCTGGGGGTGTCTCTCTGCTTCTGGGTGTCTCTCTGCTTCTGGGGGTGCTCTCTTGGTCAGGGGTGGTCTCTCTGTTCTGGGGTGTCTCTCTGCTCTGGGGTGCTGTCTGCTTCTGGGTGCTCTCTGCTTTGGTGTCTCGCTGCTTCTGGGTCGCTGGTTCTCGTTGTCTGCTTCTGGGGTCTAGTGCTCTCTGCTTCTGGGGTGTTCTACTCTTGCTTCTGGGCTGTCTCTCTGGTTCAGTGGGTGTCTCCTCTGCTTCTGGGCGGTGTCTCTCTGGTTCAGTGGGTGTTTCAGGTAGTTCTGGGGGTGTTCTGGGGTGTCTATCTCGTGCTTTGGGTGTTTTTCTCTCTGTTGCTGTGGGGGTGTATCTTCTGCGTGCTGTGGTTGTCTGTCAGGTTCTGGGGGGTCTCTTCAGGTTGCGGGGAGGGTCTTCCGCATGTTTTTCTTGTGGTCTCACTAAATTTTATCTTTTCTCTTGCTTGTTGTCTTTTTTTTTACCTGTCCGATTTATTGTTTTCGACTGTCTTTCTTATGCGGTCTCTGGGGCCTGTCCTGTCTGGTTTCTGGCTGCTCTTGGTGCTGGGGGTGTCTCTCTGGTTTCTGGGTAAGTCTCCTCGGTCTGGGGGAGGTCTCTTTGTTTCTGGAGGTGTCTCTAGTTCTGTAGGTTGTCGTCTGGTGGCTGTGGGTGGTCCTATTGGTTCTGGGGTGTATCTCCCTGAGTTCCATCTGTGTTCTTTAGTATAACAGACAGAGCTATTTCATGTGTACACAGTTATTTTAATTCTCCTGATTAGCATTCATCAGGAGAAGCAGCAGAGACAAAAAAAACATGGGACCATACTGACCGTAAGGCATCCCTTTTACGAATTTATTTCATGGGGACATTTTTTCCATTTATGTCAAAATACGGTTCATTCGTTTACAGACGAACTTTAGAGTTTTTTAATTATTATAATAAAACTTTTAACCCCTTAAACCTAACCCCCCAACCCCTAACAAACAATCAGATTTTTTTACGGTGTAAATGAGGAAAAGTTCACATGGAGTCGAAATCGCGGAAGGGCTTTAAAGGTCATATATTCCAAAAACACATTCTAGCCCTTAAGGGTCTGCTTACCTTCAACTTAAGGTAAATTAGTCTTCTGGTGTTGACATTAAAACTGATCTAATGTTGAAGTTCCAATTTGCGAGCTCTAAGGGAGTGGTGGAGTACCCCTATTCATCGCCATTATTCCCGGAGTCCACTCTGACATCGGAGCGGAGTACCCATTTTCCATCTATGGGTTAAATAGATTAAAAAAATGAGTTTTAAAAAATGTTTTTTAAAAAAAGTTTTGAACTTGATAGGAAACATCTCGATATACCCATCAAGAACTGAATAAAACCAAAAATATCTTCAGCATAAGATAATCCATTCAAGTTTTGACATGCCATAAAATCCAACCAACCAAATCAACTAAAATTATAATGTAACTTTTACATTTACCAACATGACCTTGAGGTGAACACTTTGTCAAATCCAAACTCTATGATGCTATACTGTATTTTCCCAGTTTACCTTTTATTTCAAATTATCTCTACACGTTCCTACAAAATGATGGCTATGCCCTATTCATTATGTAACACAATATTAGACATAAATTCTAACTACACCTTCCTACAAAAAGATGATAGGGCCTATCGCCTATTCATTATGTAACACTAATATTTAGACATTACATTCTAATTACACTTCCTTACAAAAAATGATGGCTATGCCATTCATATTAGTAAACTAATAATTAGACATGAATTCTACTACATTCCTTTACAAAAAATGATAGGCTATGCCTATTCATTATGTAACACTAACTACTTAGACATAAATTCTCACTTACACTTCCTTACAAGAAAATGACTAGGGGCTAGGCCTATTTATTATGAAACACTAATATTAAGACATGAATTTCTAAACCTACCACTTCCTTACAAAAATGTAGGGCTTGGCTATTCATTAGAACACTAATATTAGACATAAATTCTAACTGACACTTCCTTACAAAAATGGATAGGCTATGCCCTCAATTATGTTAAACACTAATGATAGACATTACACTTCTAATTACACTTCCTTTACAAATTGATAGGCTATGCCTATTTCATTATGTAAGATTTGCTAATGCTGTTCAATAATTTATTGATTAAAGGTGTAATTTCTTATTTGTTGAGATAGTATGAAGAAAAAATTCTGGATTCTGACTGGGTGTTTTATCGTGTGGGACTGTGTTATGGTGGCCCTTATGGCACGTTGTTGATGTCCTCTGAGCCCATATCCTGGAATCACCAGAAAATAAATGTGGACCAAACTTTTGTCACAAGAATCAGGAAGAGGATGAATTAATGTAGTGCTGTGACATTCTGTTATCATTTCAGGGCTAGTTCGGAAACGATCTTGTTCAAATATTGGGGATACTTAAAAATCCAGGAAAACCTTCTCCTCAAAACAAAAAATATATTGTTAAAAAAGATGTTTTCCTAATATTGCTTGAAGCAATTGTGTTTTATATTGGTTTTGGTGCGTCGAGTTTTGACGGGCTATCATCAATGCAAGTGTTAAAAGAAAAAAAGAGTTTTTTAATTTGCTTGTGCATTGTGTTTATATTTGGTTGCTGGTTGGTTTTTGAAGGCTAATCACAATGCAAAGGTAAAGAAAAAAAGAGTTATTAATTTGCATTTGAAGCATTGTGTTTACTGATTTGGTTTGGTGGGTTTGGTTTTGAAGGCATTACATCACAGATGCAAGTGTAAAGAAATAAAGAGTTTTTATAATTTGTTGAAGCGCATTGTGCTCTCTCTCTCTCTGGTTTTGGTTGGTGGTTTTTAGAAGCTATCACAATGCAAGATGTAAAGAAAAAAGAGTTTATGAATTAGCCTTGAAGCATTTGTGTTTATATTGGTTTGGTTGGTTGGTTTTGAGGCTATCACAATTCAAGTGTAAAGAAAAAAGATTATATAATTTTGCTTCAAGTATTTTGTTTATACTTGTTTGGTGGTAGGATTTTGGAAGGCTATCTCACAATGCAAGTGTAAAGAAAAAGGAGTTTTATAAATTTGCTTGAGCATTGTGTTTATATGGTTTTGCTGGGTTGGTTTTGAAGGCTATCACAATGCAAGTATAAAGAAAAAAAGAGTTTTATTAATTGGCTTGAACATTGTGTTTATATTGGTTTGCTGGTTGGTTTTTGAGGCTATCACAATGCAAGTGTCTAAAGAAAAAAGAGTTTTTATTTAATTTGTTGAAGCATTGTGTTTATCATTGGTTTGCGGTTGGGTTTTGAAGGCTATCACAATGCAAGTGTAAAGAAAAAAGAGTTTTATAAATTGCTTAGAAGCAATTGTGTTTATATTTGGTTTGCTGGTTGGTTTGAAGGGCTATTCACAATGAAGTGTAAAGAAAAAAGAGTTTTATTAATTTGCTGAAGGCTTGTTGTTTATATTGGTTTGCTGGTTGGTTTGAAGGCCTATCACAATGCAAGGTAAGAAAAAGAGTTGTTATAATTTGCTTAGAAGCATTGTGTTTATATTGATTCTTGCTAGGATTTGGTGTTTTTGAAGCTATCACATGCAAGTGTAAAGAAAAAAAGTTTATATATTTTGCGTTGAAGCAATTGTGTTTATATGGTTGCTGGTTGGTTTTGAAGGCTATCACAATGGCCAAGTGTTTAAAGAAAAAAAGAGTTTTATAATTTGCTTGAAGTTGTGTTATATTGGCGTTGCTGGTTTGGTTTGAAGGCTATCAGAATGCTTCAAGCAAATTATAAAACTCTTTTTTCTTTACACTTGCATTGTGATAGCCTTCAAAACCAACCAGCAAACCAATATAAACACAATGCTTCAAGCAAATTATAAAACTCTTTTTCTTTACACTTGCATTGTGATAGCCTTCAAAACCAACCAGCAAACAATATAAACACAATGCTTCAAGCAAATTATAAAACTCTTTTTTCTTTACACTGCATTGTGATAGCCTTCAAAACCAACCAGCAAACCAATATAAACACAATGCTTCAAGCAAATTATAAAAACTCTTTTTTCTTTACACTTGCATTGTGATAGCCTTCAAAACCAACCAGCAAAACCAATATAAACACAATGCTTCAAGCAAATTATAAAACTCTTTTTTCTTTACACTTGCATTGTGATAGCCCTTCAAAACCAACCAGCAAACCAATATAAACACAATGCTTCAAGCAAATTATAAAACTCTTTTTTCTTTACACTTGCATTGTGATAGCCTTCAAAACCAACCAGCAAACCAATATAAACACAATGCTTCAAGCAAATTAAATAAAACTCTTTTTTCTTTACACTTGCATTGTGATAGCCTTCAAAACCAACCAGCAAACCAATATAAACACAATGCTTCAAGCAAATTATAAAACTCTTTTTTCTTTACACTTGCATTGTGATAGCCTTCAAAACCAACCAGCAAACCAAATATAAACACAATGCTTCAAGCAAATTATAAAACTCTTTTTCTTTACACTTGCATTGTGATAGCCTTCAAAACCAACCACCAAACCAATATAAACACAATGCTTGAAGCAAATTATAAAACTCTTTTTTCTTTACACTGCATTGTGATAGCCTTCAAACCAACCCCACCAAACCAATATAAACACAATGCTTCAAGCAAATTATAAAACTCTTTTTTCTTTACACTTGCATTGTGATAGCCCTTCAAAACCAACCACCAAACCCAATAAACACAATGCTTCAAGCAAATTATAAAACTCTTTTTCTTTACACTTGCATTGTGATAGCCTTCAAAACCAACCACCAAACCAATATAAACACAATGCTTCAAGCAAATTATAAAACTCTTTTTTCTTTACACTTGCATTGTGATAGCCTTCAAAACCAACCACCAAACCAATATAAACACAATGCTTCAAGCAAATTAGAAAACTCTTTTATCAATATATTTTTTGTTTTGGAGAGTTTTCTGGTTTTTAGAATCCCCAATACTTGACAGATCTTCCGAACTAGCCACTGAATGATAACAGAATTGTCACAGACTACATTAATTCATCCTCATCCTGTTCTGTGACAAAAGTGTTGGTCCACATTTAGTTCTGTGATTCCAGGATATGGCTCAGAGAGACATCAACAGTGCCATAGGGCCACATAAACACAGTCACAAGATAAAACACCCAGTCAGAATTCCAGAATTTTCTTCATACTATCTCAACAAATAAGAAATTACAATTTATCAATAAATTATTTGAACAGCATTAGCAAATCTTACATAATGAATAGGCATAGCCTATCATTTTTGTAAGGAAGTGTAATTAGAATGTATGTCTAATATTAGTGTTACATAATGAGTAGGCATAGCCTATCATTTTTGTAAGGAAGTGTAGTTAGAATTTATGTCTAATATTAGTGTTACATAATGAATAGGCATAGCCTATCATTTTTGTAAGGAAGTGTAGTTAGAATTCATGTCTAATATTAGTGTTACATAATGAATAGGCATAGCCTATCATTTTTGTAAGGAAGTGTAGTTAGAATTTATGTCTAATATTAGTGTTACATAATGAATAGGCATAGCCTATCATTTTTGTAAGGAAGTGTAGTTAGAATTCATGTCTAATATTAGTGTTACATAATGAATAGGCATAGCCTATCATTTTTGTAAGGAAGTGTAATTAGAATGTATGTCTAATATTAGTGTTACATAATGAATAGGCATAGCCTATCATTTTTGTAAGGAAGTGTAGTTAGAATTTATGTCTAATATTAGTGTTACATAATGAATAGGCATAGCCTATCATTTTTGTAAGGAAGTGTAGAGTAATTTGAAATAAAGGTAAACTGGGAAAATACAGTATTAGCATCATAGAGTTTGATTGACAAAGTGTCACCTCAAGGTCATGTGTAATGTAAAAGTATAATTATAATTTAGTTGATTGGTTGGTTGGATTTTATGGCATGTCAAAACTTGATGGATTATTTTATGCTGAAGATATTTTGTTTTATTCATTCTTGATGGGTATTCGAATGTTTCTATTCAAGTTCAAATTTTTTTAAAAAACAATTTTTTAACTCATTTTTTTAATCTATTTAACCCATAGATGGAAATGGTACTACCGCTCCGAGTCAGAGTGGACCCGGGAATAATGGCGATGAAGGGGTACTCCACACTCCTTAGAGCTCCAAAATTGGAACTTCACCATTAGATCCAGTTTAATGTCACACCCAGAACACTAATTTACTTAAGTTGAAGGTAGCAACCCATTAGGGCTAGATGTGTTTTTGGATCATATGACCTTAAGCCCTTCCGCGATTTCGACTCATGGTGACACTTTTCTCATTTACACCGTAAAAATCTGATTGTTTGTTAGGGGTTGGGGTTAGGGTTAGGGGTTAGTTTTATAATATTAAAAAAACTCTAAAATTCGTCTGTAAACAATGAACCGTATTTTGACATAAATGGAAAAAATGTCCCCATGAATCAAAATCGTAAAAGGGATGCCTTACGGTCATATGGTCCATGTTTTTTTTGTCTCTGCTGCTTCTCCTGATGAATGTATCAGGAGAATTAATAATGTGTACACATGAAAATAGCTCTCTGTTATAATAACAAGAACAAGATGGAACTCAGGGAGATACACCCCCAGAACCATAGAGACACCCACAGCACCAGACAGACACCTACAGAACTAGAGACACCTCCAGAAACAAAGAGACTCCCCCAGAACCGAGGAGACATTACCCAGAACCAGAGAGACACCCCAGCACCATAGAGACAGCCCCAGAACCAGACAGACAGCCCCAGAACAAGAGAGACCCTCCCCCCAGAACCTGAGAGACCCCCCAGAACCTGACAGACAACCACAGCACCAGAGATACACCCCCCAGCACCAAGAGAAAAACACCCAGAAGCAGAGAGACACCCCCAGACACCCCCAGAACTAGAAACACCCACTGAACCAGAGAGACACCCCCAGAAGCAGAGAGACACCCACTGAACCAGAGAGACACCCCCAGAAGCAGAGAGACACCCAGAAGCAGAGAGACACCCCCAGAAGCAGACAGACACCCCCAGAAGCAGAGAGACACCCCAGAACAGAGAGACACACCCCAGAAGCAGAGAGACACCCCCAGAGAGACACCCAGAAGCAGAGACACCCCCAGAAGCAGAGAGACACCCCCAGAAGCAGACAGACACCCCAGAAGCAAAGAGACACCCCCAGAAGCAGAGAGACACCCACTGAACCAGAGAGACACCCCCAGAAGCAGAGAGACACCCCAGAAGCAGAGAGACACCCAGAAGCAGAGAGGACACCCCCAGAAGCAGACAGACACCCCCAGAAGCAGAGAGACACCCCCAGAAGCAGAGAGACACCCACTGAACCAGAGAGACACCCCCAGAAGCTCCCAGAAGCAGAGAGACACCCCAGAAGCAGCAGAGAGACACCCCCAGAAGCAGAGAGAGCAGAGAGACACCCCAGAAGCAGAGAGACACCCCCCTGAACCAGAGAGACACCCCCAGAAGCAGAGAGACACCCCCAGAAGCAGAGAGACACCCCAGAAGCAGAGAGACACCCCCAGAAGCAGAGAGACACCCCTGAACCAGAGAGACACCCCCAGAAGCAGAGAGACACCCCCAGAAGCAGAGAGATGCCTGACCTGAAAGAGAGCAACCCTATGAAAAATAATAATACAAATTATGTCGGCTGGGGCTTTAGAATGCACCGATTGCACCTCTGCAGAGGGGTAAGACTCCCCCAATGGGGCCACATGTTGACCATGGATGGCAACCCATGATGCTTAAAGATAGAATCCAGGTGGATGAGCAGTTCATATATCAAATAATACTCCACTTTGGCCCTATCTTGGGCTAGACGGGCGGTCGGAGAGGCCGCCTCCGATCAATCGGCTGGTCATGTCAAGCCCTAGCACCTATATGATTTTCCCAACCCTATTGCCCTTATAGCAAGCCCCAACCCCTTTTTTATCATATGGGTGCTAGAAGGCGGTGACTGAGGGTCTACATGTCCTGGGAATGACGTTAAACTCTATCTGATGGTAAGGTTCCAGTTTTGGAGGTTTGGGGAATGTAGAGCACCCCTTTATCACTATTGCTCCCTGGTCTACTCTGACCCGGAGTGGTAGTACCTGTTAGGGTCCCATCTATAAGTTAAATAGAAAAATGTATTTATAAAAAAATTGTATTATCCATTAAGAATTTATTTATTTCAAAACTTTATCAGCATTAAATGACCCACTGAGGTTGATATGCTGTAAAACAAAACCAAACCAAACCAAATCTGATAGAACTATTAAAAGAATTTATGGAGAGAACCTTGCAATACAAAATGTTTCATTATATTGTTATCTATTAATAATGGAGATTCGCTTCTGGTTTTTGTCTGTAACAAAAATTATGTCACTGCTTACGTCACATTACCCAACACATAATCCAACGTCATAACATAGAATAAATATACTCAAAATGTGAGCATGCAACGTTAGACAATCCTCATTGTTTCAATAAATAGATGCCCGGTGTTATATATTTATATATAGATTGTTTTATTCTAATATAATATTTAAAGTTATCGGAACTGTTTCCATTTCAAATCGTCTTTCTTTCTTTCTTTTTTTTACTCCTTTAATAAATTTGACGATTTTACATACTTATGGTACACACTCTATGGCATTGAATTTTCAGCTCCCATTAGAGATTAAGGTTAGGGTTAAGGTTAGGGTTTAGGGTTAGTTTAATGGGAAAATAATGGGTAGATTAATTAACCAATAAAATTAATTCAGAGTGGTTCCCCTTTTTAGGTTGGGGTTATAGGAAATAACTGACAATATAATGAAATATTAATATGATCATTATAAAATGTATATGATCATTATAAAATGTATATGATCATTATAATGTTAACTACAGTAACTTTATAGGATTTCCTTATGCTTAATTTGAAACAGGACTTTGAAAATAATGTTGTGCCTAGAAGCTTCCTAATTCTAAATAAAAAATACAGTGGTACTGTCAATAAATTCAAATTAAATGGTGTACACAAGGGGTTTAAGGGCTGGAAGCCATCTTTATTCTGTATCTAGTTTTTGCCCAGACAAAGGGAAGTAACTCTTAAGGGTTCATAACATCAGAGGTACCTTGACTTACAAGTTTAATTCATTCCACTTGTAACTCAATTTCCTTGTATATCAAATCAATTTTCCCCATTGAAATAAACTGAAATGCAATTAATCTGTTCCAGCCCTCCAAGTTCTACCTTGACTTACAAGTTTAATTCATTCCACTTGTAACTCAATTTCCTTGTATATCAAATCAATTTTCCCCATTGAAATAAACTGAAATGCCATTAATCTGTTCCAGCCCTCCAAGTGCTACCTTGACTTACAAGTTTAATTCATTCCACTTGTAACTCAATTTCCTTGTATATCAAATCAATTTTCCCCATTGAAATAAACTGAAATGCAATTAATCTGTTCCAGCCCTCCAAGTTCTACCTTGACTTACAAGTTTAATTCATTCCACTTGTAACTCAATTTCCTTGTATATCAAATCAATTTTCCCCATTGAAATAAACTGAAATGCAATTAATCTGTTCCAGCCCTCCAAGTTCTACCTTGACTTACAAGTTTAATTCATTCCACTTGTAACTCAATTTCCTTGTATATCAAATCAATTTTCCCCATTGAAATAAACTGAAATGCAATTAATCTGTTCCAGCCCTCCAAGTGGTACCTTGACTTACAAGTTTAATTCATTCCACTTGTAACTCAATTTCCTTGTATATCAAATCAATTTTCCCCATTGAAATAAACTGAAATGCAATTAATCTGTTCCAGCCCTCCAAGTTCTACCTTGACTTACAAGTTTAATTCATTCCACTTGTAACTCAATTTCCTTGTATATCAAATCAATTTTCCCATTGAAATAAACTGAAATGCAATTAATCTGTTCCAGCCCTCCAAGTGCTACCTTGACTTACAAGTTTAATTCATTCCACTTGTAACTCAATTTCCTTGTATATCAAATCAATTTTCCCCATTGAAATAAACTGAAATGCCATTAATCTGTTCCAGCCCTCCAAGTGCTACCTTGACTTACAAGTTTAATTCATTCCACTTGTAACTCAATTTCCTTGTATATCAAATCAATTTTCCCTATTGAAATAAACTGAAATGCCATTAATCCGTTCCAGACCCCCAAGTGTTACCTTGACTTACAAGTTTAATTCATTCCACTTGTAACTCAATTTCCTTGTATATCAAATCAATTTTCCCTATTGAAATAAACTGAAATGCCATTAATCTGTTCCAGCCCTCCAAGTGGTACCTTGACTTACAAGTTTAATTCATTCCACTTGTAACTCAATTTCCTTGTATATCAAATCGATTTTCCCCATTGAAATAAACTGAAATGCCATTAATCTGTTCCAGCCCTCCAAGTGCTACCTTGACTTACAAGTTTAATTCATTCCACTTGTAACTCAATTTCCTTGTATATCAAATCAATTTTCCCTATTGAAATAAACTGAAATGCCATTAATCCGTTCCAGACCCCCAAGTGTTACCTTGACTTACAAGTTTAATTCATTCCACTTGTAACTCAATTTCCTTGTATATCAAATCAATTTTCCCTATTGAAATAAACTGAAATGCCATTAATCTGTTCCAGCCCTCCAAGTGGTACCTTGACTTACAAGTTTAATTCATTCCACTTGTAACTAAATTTCCTTGTATATCAAATCAATTTTCCCCATTGAAATAAACTGAAATGCCATTAATCCGTTCCAGCCCTCCAAATGGTACCTTGACTTACAAGTTTAATTCATTCCACTTGTAACTCAATTTCCTTGTATATCAAATCAATTTTCCCCATTGAAATAAACTGAAATGCCATTAATCCGTTCCAGACCCCCAAGTGGTACCTTGACTTACAAGTTTAATTCATTCCACTTGTAACTCAATTTCCTTGTATATCAAATCAATTTTCTGCATCAAAATAAACTGAAATGCCATTAATCCGTTCCAGCCCTCCAAGTGGTACCTTGACTTACAAGTTTAATTCATTCCACTTGTAACTCAATTTCCTTGTATATCAAATCAATTTTCCCCATTGAAATAAACTGAAATGCCATTAATCTGTTCCAGCCCTCCAAGTGGTACCTTGACTTACAAGTTTAATTCATTCCACTTGTAACTCAATTTCCTTGTATATCAAATCAATTTTCCCCATTGAAATAAACTGAAATACCATTAATCTGTTCCAGCCCTCCAAATGGTACCTTGACTTACAAGTTTAATTCATTCCACTTGTAACTCAATTTCCTTGTATATCAAATCAATTTTCCCTATTGAAATATACTGAAATGCCATTAATCTGTTCCAGACCCCCAAGTGGTACCTTGACTTACAAGTTTAATTCATTCCACTTGTAACTCAATTTCCTTGTATATCAAATCAATTTTCCCTATTGAAATAAACTGAAATGCCATTAATCTGTTCCAGACCCCAAGTGGTACCTTGACTTACAAGTTTAATTCATTCCACTTGTAACTCAATTTCCTTGTATATCAAATCAATTTTCCCCATTGAAATAAACTGAAATGCCATTAATCTGTTCCAGACCCCCAAGTGCTACCTTGACTTACAAGTTTAATTCATTCCACTTGTAACTCAATTTCCTTGTATATCAAATCAATTTTCCCTATTGAAATAAACTGAAATGCCATTAATCTGTTCCAGCCCTCCAAGTGGTACCTTGACTTACAAGTTTAATTCATTCCACTTGTAACTCAATTTCCTTGTATATCAAATCAATTTTCCCCATTGAAATAAACTGAAATACCATTAATCTGTTCCAGCCCTCCAAATGGTACCTTGACTTACAAGTTTAATTCATTCCACTTGTAACTCAATTTCCTTGTATATCAAATCAATTTTCTGCATCAAAATAAACTGAAATGCCATTAATTTACTTTCAACCCCACACCTGCACTCATTTCACTGAGCGAAAAGGAATTATCATCTCAACAATTCCAGCTGTTGTTTATTTTAAAATAAACAAAATTAATCCGAGCCTTCTTGTCTATTTTTTTTTTTTTTGCTACCATACGCATTCTTGTGATATTACAATATCCGAGTCAGGAGAAGGAGATACCTTTGTTGTTATAATTTGCCTTTTTATATACCAATTTATAAAAAGGGTAACTGTGATTCTTTAGGCGAGAATAAAACAAGTCAACACTCTTCTGATAACAGGATAAGAACTGAATTTTATTTCAAAGATTTGGCGCCCATCGGTGTATGTATGCGTGCGCATGTCCGAAAATAAATCCTTTATTTATAAGGTTACAACATTGGTTTTCCACAGATGCTGTGACAAGTACACCAAAAGCCATTGATTCCTGACAATCATGGGGACACCCTTTGGATTTTCACCACAGTCCTTTTGACTGGGTTGTGGCCGTGATAACACTGGGATCGAGACCTGTCCGCCTTGGGTGTTCCAACCAGGAACTTAAGATCTCTGAGGCTCACTCGTATCTCAAATTTTAGCTCTGAGCATAAACCAAAAAAATCGACCGAGTGACAACTCATAAGTCAAAGTACCACTGTATATTATTAGAATATAAGGCCAGCAAAAAAAAATAAATATGGTGTGAGATTATTTTTTGATTTTATATAGATGAAAAACAAAACATTTTAATAAGTGCAAGTTAAGTGCCACCCCCCTCACCCTTCATTACCTCAAAGGTGCATGGTTTAATGGTTAGAGTCGTAGGAAATGGACTTGTCAACCCGAGTTCAAATCATGGATGAAACTACAGTTGTGTGTGTTTACTCTCTCTCTCTCTTTACTCACTCTATATTATATTAGGCAACCAGTCTAGGAGAAGAAAAATTTGTCTATATTTCTGCCACCCCCTTCACCCTTCATTACCTCAAAGGTGCATGGTTTAATGGTTAGAGTCGTAGGAAATGGACTTGTCAACCCGAGTTCAAATCATGGATGAAACTACAGTTGTGTGTGTTTACTCTCTCTCTCTCTTTACTCACTCTATATTATATTAGGCAACCAGTCTAGGAGAAGAAAAATTTGTCTATATTTCTGCCACCCCTTCACCCTTCATTACCTCAAAGGTGCATGGTTTAATGGTTAGAGTCGTAGGAAATGGACTTGTCAACCCGAGTTCAAATCATGGATGAAACTACAGTTGTGTGTTTACTCTCTCTCTCTCTCTTTACTCACTCTATATTATATTAGGCAACCAGTCTAGGAGAAGAAAAATTTGTCTATATTTCTGCCACCCCCCTCACCCTTCATTACCTCAAAGGTGCATGGTTTAATGGTTAGAGTCGTAGGAAATGGACTTGTCAACCCGAGTTCAAATCATGGATGAAACTACAGTTGTGTGTGTTTACTCTCTCTCTCTCTTTACTCACTCTATATTATATTAGGCAACCAGTCTAGGAGAAGAAAAATTTGTCTATATTTCTGCCACCCCCTTCACCCTTCATTACCTCAAAGGTGCATGGTTTAATGGTTAGAGTCGTAGGAAATGGACTTGTCAACCCGAGTTCAAATCATGGATGAAACTACAGTTGTGTGTGTTTACTCTCTCTCTCTCTTTACTCACTCTATATTATATTAGGCAACCAGTCTAGGAGAAGAAAAATTTGTCTATATTTCTGCCACCCCCTTCACCCTTCATTACCTCAAAGGTGCATGGTTTAATGGTTAGAGTCGTAGGAAATGGACTTGTCAACCCGAGTTCAAATCATGGATGAAACTACAGTTGTGTGTGTTTACTCTCTCTCTCTTTACTCACTCTATATTATATTAGGCAACCAGTCTAGGAGAAGAAAAATTTGTCTATATTTCTGCCACCCCCTTCACCCTTCATTACCTCAAAGGTGCATGGTTTAATGGTTAGAGTCGTAGGAAATGGACTTGTCAACCCGAGTTCAAATCATGGATGAAACTACAGTTGTGTGTGTTTACTCTCTCTCTCTCTTTACTCACTCTATATTATATTAGGCAACCAGTCTAGGAGAAGAAAAATTTGTCTATATTTCTGCCACCCCCCTCACCCTTCATTACCTCAAAGGTGCATGGTTTAATGGTTAGAGTCGTAGGAAATGGACTTGTCAACCCGAGTTCAAATCATGGATGAAACTACAGTTGTGTGTGTTTACTCTCTCTCTCTCTTTACTCACTCTATATTATATTAGGCAACCAGTCTAGGAGAAGAAAAATTTGTCTATATTTCTGCCACCCCCTTCACCCTTCATTACCTCAAAGGTGCATGGTTTAATGGTTAGAGTCGTAGGAAATGGACTTGTCAACCCGAGTTCAAATCATGGATGAAACTACAGTTGTGTGTGTTTACTCTCTCTCTCTCTTTACTCACTCTATATTATATTAGGCAACCAGTCTAGGAGAAGAAAAATTTGTCTATATTTCTGCCACCCCCTTCACCCTTCATTACCTCAAAGGTGCATGGTTTAATGGTTAGAGTCGTAGGAAATGGACTTGTCAACCCGAGTTCAAATCATGGATGAAACTACAGTTGTGTGTGTTTACTCTCTCTCTCTCTTTACTCACTCTATATTATATTAGGCAACCAGTCTAGGAGAAGAAAAATTTGTCTATATTTCTGCCACCCCCTTCACCCTTCATTACCTCAAAGGTGCATGGTTTAATGGTTAGAGTCGTAGGAAATGGACTTGTCAACCCGAGTTCAAATCATGGATGAAACTACAGTTGTGTGTGTTTACTCTCTCTCTCTCTTTACTCACTCTATATTATATTAGGCAACCAGTCTAGGAGAAGAAAAATTTGTCTATATTTCTGCCCCCCCTTCACCCTTCATTACCTCAAAGGTGCATGGTTTAATGGTTAGAGTCGTAGGAAATGGACTTGTCAACCCGAGTTCAAATCATGGATGAAACTACAGTTGTGTGTGTTTACTCTCTCTCTCTCTTTACTCACTCTATATTATATTAGGCAACCAGTCTAGGAGAAAAAAATTTGTCTATATTTCTGCCACCCCCTTCACCCTTCATTACCTCAAAGGTGCATGGTTTAATGGTTAGAGTCGTAGGAAATGGACTTGTCAACCCGAGTTCAAATCATGGATGAAACTACAGTTGTTGTGTGTTTACTCTCTCTCTCTCTTTACTCACTCTATATTATATTAGGCAACCAGTCTAGGAGAAGAAAAATTTGTCTATATTTCTGCCACCCCCTTCACCCTTCATTACCTCAAAGGTGCATGGTTTAATGGTTAGAGTCGTAGGAAATGGACTTGTCAACCCGAGTTCAAATCATGGATGAAACTACAGTTGTGTGTGTTTACTCTCTCTCTCTCTTTACTCACTCTATATTATATTAGGCAACCAGTCTAGGAGAAGAAAAATTTGTCTATATTTCTGCCACCCCCTTCACCCTTCATTACCTCAAAGGTGCATGGTTTAATGGTTAGAGTCGTAGGAAATGGACTTGTCAACCCGAGTTCAAATCATGGATGAAACTACAGTTGTGTGTGTTTACTCTCTCTCTCTCTTTACTCACTCTATATTATATTAGGCAACCAGTCTAGGAGAAGAAAAATTTGTCTATATTTCTGCCACCCCCTTCACCCTTCATTACCTCAAAGGTGCATGGTTTAATGGTTAGAGTCGTAGGAAATGGACTTGTCAACCCGAGTTCAAATCATGGATGAAACTACAGTTGTGTGTGTTTACTCTCTCTCTCTCTTTACTCACTCTATATTATATTAGGCAACCAGTCTAGGAGAAGAAAAATTTGTCTATATTTCTGCCACCCCCTTCACCCTTCATTACCTCAAAGGTGCATGGTTTAATGGTTAGAGTCGTAGGAAATGGACTTGTCAACCCGAGTTCAAATCATGGATGAAACTACAGTTGTGTGTGTTTACTCTCTCTCTCTCTTTACTCACTCTATATTATATTAGGCAACCAGTCTAGGAGAAGAAAAATTTGTCTATATTTCTGCCACCCCCTTCACCCTTCATTACCTCAAAGGTGCATGGTTTAATGGTTAGAGTCGTAGGAAATGGACTTGTCAACCCGAGTTCAAATCATGGATGAAACTACAGTTGTGTGTGTTTACTCTCTCTCTCTCTTTACTCACTCTATATTATATTAGGCAACCAGTCTAGGAGAAGAAAAATTTGTCTATATTTCTGCCACCCCCTTCACCCTTCATTACCTCAAAGGTGCATGGTTTAATGGTTAGAGTCGTAGGAAATGGACTTGTCAACCCGAGTTCAAATCATGGATGAAACTACAGTTGTGTGTGTTTACTCTCTCTCTCTCTTTACTCACTCTATATTATATTAGGCAACCAGTCTAGGAGAAGAAAAATTTGTCTATATTTCTGCCACCCCCTTCACCCTTCATTACCTCAAAGGTGCATGGTTTAATGGTTAGAGTCGTAGGAAATGGACTTGTCAACCCGAGTTCAAATCATGGATGAAACTACAGTTGTGTGTGTTTACTCTCTCTCTCTCTCTTTACTCACTCTATATTATATTAGGCAACCAGTCTAGGAGAAGAAAAATTTGTCTATATTTCTGCCACCCCCTCACCCTTCATTACCTCAAAGGTGCATGGTTTAATGGTTAGAGTCGTAGGAAATGGACTTGTCAACCCGAGTTCAAATCATGGATGAAACTACAGTTGTGTGTGTTTACTCTCTCTCTCTCTTTACTCACTCTATATTATATTAGGCAACCAGTCTAGGAGAAGAAAAATTTGTCTATATTTCTGCCACCCCCTTCACCCTTCATTACCTCAAAGGTGCATGGTTTAATGGTTAGAGTCGTAGGAAATGGACTTGTCAACCCGAGTTCAAATCATGGATGAAACTACAGTTGTGTGTGTTTACTCTCTCTCTCTCTTTACTCACTCTATATTATATTAGGCAACCAGTCTAGGAGAAGAAAAATTTGTCTATATTTCTGCCACCCCCTTCACCCTTCATTACCTCAAAGGTGCATGGTTTAATGGTTAGAGTCGTAGGAAATGGACTTGTCAACCCGAGTTCAAATCATGGATGAAACTACAGTTGTGTGTGTTTACTCTCTCTCTCTCTTTACTCACTCTATATTATATTAGGCAACCAGTCTAGGAGAAGAAAAATTTGTCTATATTTCTGCCACCCCCTTCACCCTTCATTACCTCAAAGGTGCATGGTTTAATGGTTAGAGTCGTAGGAAATGGACTTGTCAACCCGAGTTCAAATCATGGATGAAACTACAGTTGTGTGTGTTTACTCTCTCTCTCTCTTTACTCACTCTATATTATATTAGGCAACCAGTCTAGGAGAAGAAAAATTTGTCTATATTTCTGCCACCCCCTTCACCCTTCATTACCTCAAAGGTGCATGGTTTAATGGTTAGAGTCGTAGGAAATGGACTTGTCAACCCGAGTTCAAATCATGGATGAAACTACAGTTGTGTGTGTTTACTCTCTCTCTCTCTTTACTCACTCTATATTATATTAGGCAACCAGTCTAGGAGAAGAAAAATTTGTCTATATTTCTGCCACCCCCCTCACCCTTCATTACCTCAAAGGTGCATGGTTTAATGGTTAGAGTCGTAGGAAATGGACTTGTCAACCCGAGTTCAAATCATGGATGAAACTACAGTTGTGTGTGTTTACTCTCTCTCTCTCTTTACTCACTCTATATTATATTAGGCAACCAGTCTAGGAGAAGAAAAATTTGTCTATATTTCTGCCACCCCCTTCACCCTTCATTACCTCAAAGGTGCATGGTTTAATGGTTAGAGTCGTAGGAAATGGACTTGTCAACCCGAGTTCAAATCATGGATGAAACTACAGTTGTGTGTGTTTACTCTCTCTCTCTTTACTCATTTATATTAGGCAACCAGTCTAGGAGAAGAAAAATTTGTCTATATTTCTGCACCCCCTTCACCCTTCATTACCTCAAAGGTGCATGGTTTAATGGTTAGAGTCGTAGGAAATGGACTTGTCAACCCGAGTTCAAATCATGGATGAAACTACAGTTGTGTGTGTTTACTCTCTCTCTCTCTTTACTCACTCTATATTATATTAGGCAACCAGTCTAGGAGAAGAAAAATTTGTCTATATTTCTGCCACCCCCCTCACCCTTCATTACCTCAAAGGTGCATGGTTTAATGGTTAGAGTCGTAGGAAATGGACTTGTCAACCCGAGTTCAAATCATGGACGAAGCTGTTTGCATTTCGCATAGCACTAATACCCTTGGGAAAGGTATGAATCCATATATTCTACCTCTAGCTATAAATAAATAGTAGGGCAGACTGGGCTCTTTAAGCTTGGATAGGTAACCAGTCTAGGAGAAGGAAAACTCTGAATTCAAACCTGTCAAAACTCTGCTTCAGAAATTGACCGTTGGATCCTGCTCCTGCGGAGGGGTTGGTAAATAAACATACTGTTTCATGTGCACTTACTTACAGAATGAGTGATGGTAAAATCCTACTTTAATGGCTTATTTAAAAAAATGTAAAACTCTGACTTTTAGTCAGAATTATCCTGATGGTCCGTTAGGTGAAACCTAAGTAGGTAGTTTGTGACTCTTTAGAATCTATATGCAATGCGTATATCCTAAGATTATATGTTAATATATTTGTATTATGAAATTTGTATGATGAAAGTTTGACTTTTTGGACTATTGTCCTCATCTTTAGTGTTATGATTCTTCTAATGACACATGTCGGAATGATAGTAGGACAGAGAGTGAGTCCGAGAAGGTGAAAATATATCATCTTCTCAGACTCGCTCTCTGTCCTACTATCATTAAGAAATAAAAAACTGGAAAACCCTCTCATCATTAATCTCCTGAATAGATTAGACTTGATGTCTAAATCTAAGAAGATTATGATATGCTGGATCCCAATCCATATAGGAGTGAGGGAAAATGAAAGAGCAGACTCCGCAGCTAAATCAGCTCTAGATTTGATCCCTGACAATTTCAAGATACCATATACTGATTTGAAACCTAAAATTAATAGATTCCTTCATACAAAATGGCAGCAACACTGGAATAACTGTATCCACAATAAACTCTTCCTAATCAAACCGACTTTGGGAGGCTGGAGACCAACTTTAAGGAAGTCTAGAAAGGAACAAGTCATTGTGTCCCGATTATGCATTGGTCATACAAAACTAACACACTCTTATATACTCAAACAAGAACAACAACCACAATGTGAAACATGTCAAACACCCCTGACAATCAAACACTTATTGATGGAATGCAAGACAAGACTAACGCACTCCTATATACTCAAACAACCACAATGTGAAACATGTCAAACACCTTTGACTGTTAAACACTTATTCATGGAATGCAGGTTTTTTGCTCACATCAGAAACCATTATTTTAAAGCAAACAATATGAAAGATCTGTTTGAAAATGTCAACATGGAGGATATTCTCTCTTTTTTGAGAGAAATAAAATTATACCATAGAATATAGACATGAAACAAATCAATACCATACAACATAATCCCCAATAATGCTAACACATTCTTAAAACCAATTACTAAAAAGTATAAATATAAATACACGATATGTATAACTTCCTAACCGTTAGTCATGACATAACCCCAGACGAGTTGATATGCCATTAAAATCAATAAACAACAAACAACACGTCGGAATGATAGCATGCAAGAACTATGACATCACTTTTTGAATAAGATCTTCAAAAGTTCTTCAACACCCGTTTGATCAACTGTCAAACTATTAAAAAGGATTTCCCCAGGTTAGATCATTACTATGCTCGGATCCACAAGGAATACCTGAGGAAGGCCAGAGATCACAGCATCTGAAACATTGTGTTTATACAGACCACAATAAAGATGAGGACAACAGTCCTAAAAATCAAAATTATTTACATCAAGCCTCATCTTGAAAATAAAGACAAATGACTTCTTCGGGATAATTAATCGTCGTTGGGATGGCTTAAAATCGGTATTAGTCAATAAGACAGGGAGTCTATCCCCTTTTCACTAGCGCTAGACCAAGGAGATTTTTTTTTGCATCTGAGATGGAGCGCTACACCTGTACATTAATCTACAGGGTGGTCCGAAAGTATTGTCACCCCCTTACATATTGTTTTAACTTTCATTATTTTTTGTTTTAATAATATAATATATAAGTTATGGAATTATTTTACCTCTAAAAAAAGCAATATGTAGGGGTGACAAGACTTTCCGACCACCCTTTACTATAATCTGCTTTTAATGCCTAAAATGAAGGTAAACTTTTCAAGTACAAAATGTTCTGAAAGTCTACATATCTTTTTACGGAGATAAAATAATTACATAATTCAACCCAAAATTCTAGAAAATAAAAAGTGGAGACAAGATTTTCAGACCTACCAGTACATGTGACATGTTGGGGTGGGGGAGATAGATATTATTTATCTATTTTTTGTATGTTTGTATATATCCTATATCAGTCAAGTTTTGAACCTTATTAAATTAAATTAATTATTTTTTTCTTTGTTGCTTAAATTTGTTACTGTAAATGTGAATTGAAATACAAACTGATGTGACTATGACCACCAATTTTTATCCAGACAATAAAATACTTAAACAATAATTGATAAAACAAAATAACTAAGGTTCAAAACTTAACTGATACAAGATATATACAAACTAAACAAAACTTGACATACTTCTCTTTCCCTTGTTATAAGTGGAATTTGTTTTCTTGGTTTGGTTTGGTTTGTTTAATGGTACAGCAACTCTGTGGGTTAATTAATGCCAAAACTGTTAGAGTGTGAGATAAAAGTTAGTACTCAAAGTTTCCTTTACAGGTGTAATTTTTGTAAATAGTTTTGTGGATGTATTTTATATCTGATTCATAATTTTGGATATATTTTTTTTATTTCTCTCAAGAAGGACAAAATGTCATCAATGTTAGTATTCTCAAACAGTTCACTCATATTATATATTTGATTTGGTTCAGTTTGGTTAATGGCACATCAACTCTGTGGGTTATTTAATGCCCAAACTGTTAGAGTGTGAAATAATAAGATGGAATAAAACTAGCAATAAAATAATAGTAATAATGAAGAGTGTATCAACCCAGAGTATTGTGATAAAAAGGAACAATAATAACATTGAGTAAAACTAATAATATAATAATAGTAATAATGAAGAACTTATTGATCAAAAGTGTTGGTATTAAAAAGCAACAATAATAAGATGGGATAAATAATGTAGTTTTATACTAGTAATAAAATAACAATATCTACAGAAATTCATTCAATAGCCAATAATCTACACAAAGACTCTGCCCAACTTATGTTTGTTTCATTCTCTTGAATGGATTCAATGGAGAAGACTTAACTATATACATTAAAATACTTTCTTGTGAATGTTATGAAAATATTGATTAAGTTATAAAAAGAAGAGACAGTTAGTTGATGTTTCGTTCAGGCTACTCAGAGCACGTGATTTTGAAATAAGAATAGCTTTGGTAACTTAGATGAGATCTTATGTTAGACATTTATAATATAAACGAGGCGTGGGGTGCGGGTGCGGGTAGATAGAAAAGGAGTCGGCTAAGCGAAAGGCATTTGGTGTCGTCCTATTTGAACTTCTCAACATTTAACAAATCAATAGCAACTCAACATTGGTAGCCATTTGTAAAATGATGGCAACTGTCAGATCAAAGCCAGTGTCTTATCAATGCTAGTTGTAGGTCAGATGCAGGCACATCACCAGAGTGGGATAGCCATTCAGTAAATCCCGGGGGTTGGGGGTAGCAGTATAAATAGGTTTTTTGTTTTGTTCTTTTTTTTTTTTTTGCACTAAAAAGAGTTTATGATCTAAGAATTAGCTCACAAAAATTTACTTCACATGAAATTCATGAAGCATCAGGGGGTGGGGTTTGTAAGTGATTTTCAGGGGTGTTTGGCACTTATGGCTCTACCTTTGATAACACATCTGGGTAAATGACTCAAAGATACAAAAGTTGTTTGTTGAAAGTGTCACTTTAATTCATTTAATATGAATGAATAATTGGACAACTTGAATGGAGATGATTTCACTGAAAAAGGAAATATTTGGTAATATAAGCAAAACAAACAACAAAAATAATATTTGTCTGAATTTTTTTAGATGAGGCTTCATAAATTGTATTATCCAGATTTTTCAGACTGTTGTCCTCATCTTTGTTGTTATATATACAATGTTTTGGCTGATGTACTCTCCAGCCTTCTTCAGGTGTTTCTTGTTATTTTTAAGATGAGGTTTGATAATTTGTATTATTTAGATTATTCTCAGGCCTTCTTCAGGAGTTTCTTGTTATTTTCTAGATGACGCTTGATAAATTGTATTATTTGGAATTTTTTGACTGATGTTTCCATCTTTATTGTTATATACACAATGTTTCGGACGATGATCCTCCCG
>CM042179.1:39782595-39790095 GCA_023376005.1 Doryteuthis pealeii
GGTGGGAGTAAAATGATGAAATCAATCTGACAGTATGTGGAGAAATGTAGACAAACACGGGATGTTACAATGGATGGAAGTTTATTAATGGTTGTAACGTCAATGTTCAAATATTTCGGTTTATATAAAAACCTTCTTCGAAGTTCAACATTACGACCAATAATAAACTTTCATCCATTGTAACAGTAGTTTCACTTTCATTCAGAGTGAAAAATACATTATTAATATATTAGAGACACAACTCAGCCAAAGGGGCTATGGTGAAAATCTAAAGGGCATCTCTATTATCATAAGGAATCAATGGTCTTTGGTCTATTTGTCATGTTACATAATCTATACGGTTGCATAAGATTATTGTCAATCCCTTAAAGCTTAAGAAAATAACACGGTTTTTGTGGTTGGTGAATGTCTTGGTAACAAGACTGATGAAGAAGAAGAAATGAGTTAAGTGCGACCGACCACCAAGATGCTAGAAGTCCAGACGTTAGAAGAAGACGCTAGAAGAGAAGATATCAAAGACGCCAGAGGAAGAATAGAATTAAGTAATGAAAAGGGTATACAACAGTCACTGTGGAGGTGGTAAGTGATCTGTAATGTAAATGTCTGTGGAAAATCTGCAGCAAACAAGGGAATCTCTTTCCCCTGACCGGGATATGCATGCAGGGTTTGGAGACCGCTTGTGAATTTACTTTTCCGTTGTTACTCCTTCTATGAATTCACCCAGCTCAACCAATACAGCAATATGTAGTTTGATTTTTGTGTTTGTATGTACTCTGTTGCAGATATTATGCACAGTCACATATTGAAAATATCATTTATCAGCAAAAATGTGTTACATAATTGTTAGTACCCTAACACTTATGTACAGTTAGTGTAGAAACCAAAATGGCTGTTAGAAATTACAGCCAGAACCCTTTGAGTACGATGTCATGGAGAATTGAGTGACACATGTTGAACTCACCTTCAACTGTTTTCTGGTGGATACTATGAGAATCGGTGGAAAATGAGAAAGAAGGTTTCTTCCAGTTTAGATTAGAAAGAGTTAGTTTAGTTGGTATTGGCCAAAACCACGGAGAGAGCAAGTCGCGCTTATGCGCACTGCCATACTCAATCTGCGCAGTTAGTCTGGATGGGGATTTCAAAATAAAATATGATCTAAGTCAAATTGAAGTCTTGGGTTATTTATCTAAAAACTATCAATGACCCGGGGCTTATGATAGACGAGAAATCCCTAATGGAAGACCAGACATGAAGTCCGCAAGATGAAGTCCAGATGCTAGAAGAAGAACATAAGATACCAAAAACAATAATAATCTTATTATAATGGAGATTGTGGGTTTGTCTGTCTGTAGCCAAAACTATATTACTATACAAGTCACAATTCCCTTTGTTATTTACATCACATTCTCCAAGATTTTATTTTTATTTAAACCTCAGTTATTAACAAAATCGTTTTACATCATTAAGACTGTTGACCATATCTACATACTAATAACATACAATTGTATTTATATATACAACAAAATAGCGGTTTACAGTGTGAATGGGAAGGCCAATTTGCATATTGATCTTAAAAATTTGATTTTAATAAATATATGCTTAGTATTATTGATTTCTAATTGTTTGGTTTTATCTTATTGAATATGAGCAAACATCTCTTCAATAAATCTTAAAAGAAATCCATTAACAAGAATAAATAACTGTAATATTATTCTTTACTTCCTATTTTAACTAAATAGTTAAATTAGGAAAATTTACCAATAAAAAAAACGGGAGTAATGGAAAATGATGGAAGAGTTAGTTTCAAAGTTGTTCTATTTTTCAATCATACCCCCCCTCTGTTCCAAATCATTTTATCTGCATTTTTATTCAGTTTCATTAGCCTTTCTAATTTAATATGATATTTTCTTATATTAAAACTTAAATACTTGCACCCGGAGGGTGCATATATTTGCTAGTAAGAATAATAGAAGTAAAGAGAGTGTACAACAAATGTACACATTTCTTAAAACAGTATATCAACAATAATAATAAGAATAATAGAAGTAAAGAGAGTGTACAACAAATGTACACATTTCTTAAAACAGTATATCAACAATAATAATAAGAATAATAGAAGTAAAGAGAGTGTACAACAAATGTACACATTTCTTAAAACAGTATATCAACAATAATAATAAGAATAATAGAAGTAAAGAGAGTGTACAACAAATGTACACATTTCTTAAAACAGTATATCAACAATAATAATAAGAATAATAGAAGTAAAGAGAGTGTACAACAAATGTACACATTTCTTAAAACAGTATATCAACAATAATAATAAGAATAATAGAAGTAAAGAGAGTGTACAACAAATGTACACATTTCTTAAAACAGTATATCAACAATAATAATAAGAATAATAGAAGTAAAGAGAGTGTACAACAAATGTACACATTTCTTAAAACAGTATATTGAAAAGTTTTAAGAAATGTATACTTCAACATGTAAATTGATCGATAAATTGGTACTCAAAAGGAAGATACATTCCGGTTCCCTCGAGCTTTACGCGCCCATTGAACACAGAGAGCAGCATGAATATTTGCAGCGGGTCAATTCATTAGGGACAGTGCCACAAAGCAATTGGAATACTGTCCTCGATTCCGATCTAGACATTGGGGAGTGCTACGTTGAGTACAAACAAGCTAAACGAGGAAAGACTAAATATTTACTGAGAGAATAAAATCGATAGGCTACAATAAACTTCTTCCTATGCAACAACATTTCTGCTTATTAACCCAAAAATTTCACTAGAGTTGCAAAATTCACCATTATATAAATTTACCAACAACAGAACATGGCACAATGTCAATTTCTAAAATGGAGTTTAACAGGATTGAAATCAAAGCTTTTCTTTTCACGGACCAGTTGGCATACCAAAGTTAAAGCCCACCCTATTTGGCCATAGCTGGAGGGAGAATAGCTAGATTCATACCTTTCCCAAGGGTATTAGCATTAAGTGAAATGCAAACATAGTATATTTTGTCATATGAACTTTTCAGACAAAAAAACATTTCATGAGAAACATGAGAGAAATTTTGAACTGAAAATGGTCAGTCAAAAAATTACCCCCACCAGGGGGGAAAAAGGAATATCACAAGCCCCCAAATAAATAACTGCCACAAGATCAAAGCACTGCCACCCCGAAAAAGATAAGATGAATTGAAACTCGATACCACCACATGAATCAGGAGAGAATGTATAAAAGCAAGCTGAATTTATAGGTATACTATTTTCAATAAAGAACATGATCTGACGAAACTCAGAGGGTTTTCAGATACACATATGTGGAAATTGACCATAATCACTCAATAGCTGATTTTTAAGCTTTTTGTCTTTACTAGCATATATATATATATATAATGTATCTAGATATTGTGCACTATTTACTTATATGTATAGAGCTCTATATCTTCAATATATATATATATATATATATATATATATATATATATATATATATATATTTATTTATTTACCTAACATCTTTACATAAACAAGTTGTGACACAAGGTTACTTTTTTAAGCAGTTTAAAAGGATTGAATTCAGAGATTTTTCCTGCTATTTACCCATAGCTGGGGGGAGAATAGCTGGATACATACCTTTCCCAATTGTATTAGGGCTTTGTGAAATGAAAACAGCTTCGTCCAGCATTTGAACTTAGATGGACGAGTGCTTCCATTATATATATATATATATATATATATATATATATATATTGCATCTATTCATTAAAGACTTTTTATAATTCATTTTTTTTTAGTTTCATATATTTTTTTTCTTAATTCTTCTTCTACTGTATAGAGAATCCATCCCTCTTCTTGTTCTTGTTCTTGTTGTTCTTGTTCTTCTTCTATCCTCATTCTTCTTGTTCTTCTTGTTCTTGTTCTTCTTGTTGTTGTTGTTCTTCTTCTTGTTCTTCTTCTATCCTCATTCTTGTTGTTGTTGTTGTTGTTGTTCTTCTTCTTCTTCTATCCTCATTCTTCTTCTTCTTCTTCTTCTTTTTGCTCTTCTTCTTGTTCTTCTTCTATCCTCATTCTTCTTGTTCTTCTTCTATCCTCATTCTTCTTGTTCTTCTTGTTCTTGTTCTTCTTTTTGTTCTTGTTCTTGTTCTTCTTCTGCGCTTAACAGAAAATATTTTGATACGATCAATAAAATCAATATCAATGGCCTTGATCTTTATAAAAGGGTACACAATCATCAGACACAAATGCGTGTTCCTTCCAATCTCCTGATTATTCATCTTTGTTGGTTGATTAATCTAATCCCTCCTCAAAGTATCAACATTTCCCTTTTTCATTTTCAGATTAATTTAGTAAAAAGAAAAAAGAAAAGAATATTCTCTTCACTAATTCTACAAAATAGTAATATGTATGAACAAAAATCAGTATCTTTTCAGTCATTTATTATATTTTACAAGATACTTATTCTGTCTTGTAGGAGTCCCAGTGGCAGAAGTTGTGGCTAACGTACAGGACTGCAACATCCCAGTAAGTGAGTTTAAACACCAGTCGCGCTATTATATTCACCCTTGGGCTAATACTCTAGGGAAAGATATGAAGCCCTTCATATCTTAAATAGCACCACTACTATTCTTCTACGAGGATTGATTTGTCATCAAATAACCCATAAAGTTTGATATGCCATTAAACAAAGAAACCAAACCAAGCATAATGAGAATTTCACCCCTCCCCCAGCTATGGATTAAATAATGCCACTACTATTCTTCTAAAAGGATGGCATCTTTGGCATCAAATAACCCATGAAGGTTGATATGTCACTAAACAAAGAAACCAACCAAACCAAATCAAACCAAACCTCATTCTATCTTAAATCAGATATTTATTAATCCTTCTTCATCTCTCTCTCTCTCTCTCTCTCTCTCTCTCTCTCTCTCTCTCTCTCTCTCTCTCTCTGTATATATATATATATATATATATAGTTAATTCCTTGTTAGTATGGAAGAAATGATAATAAAGTGCTCAATTACTTCTGTAAGAGCTGTATTTATTTATAATAGTGTACAATACATTTAAGATTTTGTTCTACCAATGGTTTCTGAGCGTCATTTTTAATGACTGCTCTTCATCAGGAATTTTCACTTATGAGAATACATGGACTTTTTCTTGCCCACGTGACCCATGCCTACGTGACCCATCCTCTGTTAGGGGCTAACAGAGGATGGGTCACGTAGGCATGGGTCACATGGGCAAGAAAAAGTCCATGTATTCTCATAAGTGAAAATTCCTGATGAAGAGCAGTCATTAAAAATGACGCTCAGAAACCATTGGTAGAACAAAATCTTAAATGTATTGTACACTATAATAAATAAATATATATATATATATATATATATATATATATATATATATATACTAATATAACTTTGATTACCTAACATGCGCCCATCCCCTCTTTTTTTCCCCCTTTTACTTCTCTCTCTTTCTGCAAGAGATTTATACAGAAGTGCACATGCCACTAAAGAATGACATGCAGGAAGCCATGGGCAGCAGCATGGTGGATGTGAAAAACGGCAGGTGATCCCAAACTGTGACAATGGCGGTGCTCATATGATGCTGGGCGGAGGAACCCTAAACGGGTCAACGGCCAGGATCAAACAGTTCAGTTAGGAAACTACTGCTCCTCATCTCTAAGACTGGCGCCTATTGATGAGTCAACAGCCACCGATAGATATCTATGACATCGAAACAATCCAAAATCCCCATGAGAGAATGCAATATCAAAAAGACACACGGGATTGCCATCCCTGTTGATACAGCAAAATGTGCGCGTTCTGTTGAGGCTCGAGCTCTGGCCCAATGTTCGAAAAATAAGCTACAGAGCCCCAATAACAACACACCCGCAAAACACATCTCTCACAGCACTAAAACACAACTCGCACACACCACGAAGACCAGCGCTCTGGTCACATCTGAAAATACAGACACAGAAACGAAAAACAATACAAACCTACTTAGATGCAAAAAAATTCTTAACCTAGCAACATCTAACGTTCGAACGCTAAGAACGATAAGCCAACTACTCGAGCTAATTGCATCCGTGGCCGAAAAAAAAAAATATAGACATCATATGTGTACAAGAACACAGATTTGAGCATAGTGATCTAGAAGTAAAATACCATGAATCTAGTAATGGCTGGACATTTGTCTCAGCATCAGCATGGAAAAACTCTGTTAATGCCACAATAGGGGGCGTAGGAATACTTCTCAGCCCTCGAGCACTAAAATCAGTGAACAGCATAGAAAAAATCCAACCGAGAATTATGAGTACTACGTTTAATGGCAATCCAATCCTGACTGTAGTCTTGTGTTACAGCCCCACAAACATTAGCACTGAAAATGACATAGAAACGTTTTACAATGAGCTATCCTCCCTGTGTAGACACACTCCCAAACATAACGTACTTATCATTGGGGGAGACATGAACGCGCAGATAGGCAGAAACAAAAACAATAAATTCTGCTTACACTACACCTCAAACAGGAATGGAGAACTCCTAGCTGAGTTCTCACTTGAGAACCAGCTTGTATGTCTAAACACTAAACTCCAAAAGCGAAAAGGCAAATTATGGACATACACCTACCCAAATAACACAAGAATGCAACTAGACTACATCCTAATAAATAGAGAATGGACAAACAGTGCTATGAACTGCGAAGCATACTCCTCTTTCGAAGGAGTCACAGCCAAAATATGCCTAAGCCAAGTAAAAACAAAAGGCAAACCAGCAAATCGATACGATACGACTGGTCCTCTCTTGCCAACAGCGACATACGCAATCACTACTCGGTAACAGTTAGGAATAAATTTGACATCCTCCAGGAGACCTCAGCAACATACACTCCAAATGAGGAATACGAAAATGTTGTCAATGCCCACCTAGAAGCTGCAGCAGAATGCATACCGACCAAACAAAAAAACAAACATGCTGTCCCCTGGGAGACAGAAGCAGTTAGATTAAAGAGGGGAGATATTAAAAAAGCATCCCAACACATTAAAAATAACCCAACTAACACTAACAAAGAAAATCTTAAGAAAGCACAGGTAGAACTAACTGAAATATACAAAAAAGAACAGATAGAATACATACAAGAACAAATAAATAAAATCAGACAGGCAGTAGAAGACAGACAGTCGCGTTTAGCATGGCAAACTGTAAACAAAATTAGTGGCAAGAAAAGTAGCACTAGATCAAAGCTAAAGGCAAACAGCCAAAAAGATAGACTTAAAAAATGGAAAGACCACTTCCAGAAATTGCTGGGAACCCCCCCTAAACCCATAGAAAATGACATACAAAAAAAATCAAATAACGAACTAGACATTAAGCTAGGGGACTTTACTTTACGATGGAAGAACTTAATGAAGTACTAAGAAAGCTTAAAAATAGAAAGGCCGCGGGCCTCGACGAAGTACCACCTGAGTTCTGGAAAATAAGG
>CM042179.1:39795095-39807595 GCA_023376005.1 Doryteuthis pealeii
GTATGAACCCCTTCAGCTATGGGTTAAATAGTGCTACAACTGTTCTTCTACCCCAGGAATCAGTAACCTACAGTCCATGGGCCAGATCCGACCCGCAATCCATAATTATCTGGCCCGCAGTCCCTAAGAGAAGTATTATATTAATCTGACCCGCAAAGGAAACAGACAGTAGCTTAGATGCTCGTTTTTTTTAAATTTATAAACATACACACAGAAGTCCTAACCACCATGTCACATACTATTTCTCTGCTAAGAATTGTTATTCCTCCCATAGGTATTACAAGATTATATAATATTGATGATTAAAATCTGGTAATGAGTAAAGTGAAATCTGGTAATAAGTTCACAAATACATCTGGTGCATTACTGCACAGATCAGATTATTTAAGCTGTGTTACACAAGGACAGAGTTGGCAGTGACTGTATAGGGGTAATTCCATGTCAAATCATCCAGGCCATGTCACCCAACCCCTTCAATTTATAAACATACACACAGAAGTCCTAACACCAGTGACTGTATAGGGGTAATTTCATGTCAAATCATCCAGGCCATGTCACCCAACCCCTTCAATTTATAAACATACACACAGAAGTCCTAAACACCAGTGACTGTATAGGGGTAATTTCATGTCAAATCATCCAGGCCATGTCACCCAACCCCTTCAATTTATAAACATACACACAGAAGTCCTAACCACCAGTGACTGTATAGGGTAATTCCATGTCAAATCATCCAGGCCATGTCACCCAACCCTTCAATTTATAAACATACACACAGAAGTCCTAACCACCAGTGACTGTATAGGGGTAATTCCATGTCAAATCATCCAGGCCATGTCACCCAACCCCTTCAATTTATAAACATACACACAGAAGTCCTAACCACCAGTGACTGTATAGGGGTAATTCCATGTCAAATCATCCAGGCCATGTCACCCAACCCCTTCAATTTATAAACATACACACAGAAGTCCTAACCACCAGTGACTGTATAGGGGTAATTCCATGTCAAATCATCCAGGCCATGTCACCCAACCCCTTCAATTTTTCTGATATTTTGTCGAGGTGTGGATTATGTCCTACCATCAGGTCCTTACTTTACCGTACAGATCCCTGTGTTACTCATACACTGAGTTAGCGAGGGCCGGTATCAAACCAGGAACCTTGTGGTTCCTAGCCGGATGCTCCACTGACTGAGCTAAACTGGCCCTTAGTTTTTATACCAATAGGAACAGGTAGTTTTATACTTGTGATTAAATGACAACAGGTTTTTTTCAATACCCCAGGACTTTCCTCAGTATTTCAATTCTTCTCAGTAGTACTGTTGCCTGGATGGTCTTGATTCTTCCACACATTTCCAGTTCTTCTAGCCTTTCTGATAGGCCCTTCAGGATTGATCCGTGTGCTCCAGCATTAATAGGCACAACTGTCACTTTCCAGTTCTAATTCTTTTTGACTGCACAATAAAATCCTAATTATATATCAGAATATATCTTTAGGTCAAATTACTTATCTACACACATTTTTATATATACAACATCTGTATGTGTATATATGTATTATTATTATTACTATTATTATTATTGTTGTTGTTGTTGCTGTTGCTGCTGCTGCTGCTGCTGCTGCTGCTTGTACTGTTTGTTTAGGGGACTTTTGTTTAGGAGTGGGGAGCGCTTGCAAGCATACTGCACAACAAAATCCTAATTATATATCGAAATATATTTTTGGTTAAATTACATATCTACACACATATATATATATATATATATATATATATATATATATATATATATATATATAAAGTGAACAAACAATCTGTTTGAGATGGCAATAGCCGACAATTTTTGGGAGACTATGTGCTTAATAGAAGTCATACCTAATTTGAGAGTTAATTAGTTATAATTAAATGAATTAGGCGTGCATATCGGTTTAAATGTAAGGCGTAAAGTCAATCTCTGTATGTACATTTCAGCCTATTAGGCCTCATCAGCAGATATATATATATATATATATATATATATATATATATATATAATTACTACTGCTAGGTGTACATATATATATATATATATATATATATATATATGCATATGTATATATATGGATGTATATGCATATGCATATACATATGCCAGTTGTGTGTATCTGTGTAATTCTCAGAATTCCAGTACATACATTTTCATTTTTTAAGTATCTGTAAACAGTTTACATTTGTTTCATACACATTCCAACATTACCAAAATTAGGTTTTATCTTTTATTTATTTATTTATTTATTTTTGTTATATTGAATTAAAAAAAAAACACACAATTTTTTTTATTTTGATAAACACACCAATTATTCATAATGTCAAGCAATGAATCTGATATTTTAATTTCCTATATTCCACATTAGATATAATTCAACAAATGTACCATGTAAGGGAATAATAGAAACATGTTGGGAACTGCAGCAGCAGAAGTAACACAGCAACAACAACAACATTGGTGTCTCTGAATAGGGTGGAGCAGACAAGGAGAAGAAAACACTACAGAAATACAGCTCTTACCTAACCCACCACTACTACTAAAGATTCTGTCCTCAATTCTATTCCCTTAACTTGTATGGCACCCTCTAACCTCTTAATGTTCAAGAACCCAACAACGGAACCATTTCTACTAGAATCATTTAGCACCAATTCAACATTTCCACTTTGTAAAAACACAAGAGAAAATAAAAAGGCAATTAGTGAATGAGATACATTGACAGATAGTAAAATAATAAACACATAAAAATACAAGATATATAAATATAGACTATATAAGTATCTATATATTAATATTCATGTTCCTTAATTATACAACCGTTATCATCTTGCAACACCCTCTGATTAAAAATGAGACCATCCAAATCATCCAAGATGAAATGCAAAAAGGTAAATCCTAATTACGTAGATTTACCAAACCCTCCGTACTAGCACGATGTGACAGTGGGTTGATTTCTTAAGTGGAATTTAACAGGTTTTACTTTAGAGTTTTCCTTCTCCTAGACTGGTTGCCTAACCAAAGTCTGCCCTACTATTTACCCACAGCTGGAGGGAGGATTGGATTCATACCTTTCACGAGGGTATTAGTGCTATGTGAAATGCAATCAGCCTTGTCCAGAATTTGGAGTCGTCAACATATCCATTTCATATAACTCTAACCATTACACCATGTAATTCCACTTCATTATCTGGTGTTGCTTAATCGGGGAATTCTTATTTATTATTAAATAATGGACTATTCTGTTTTCATTATAAAGAAAGAAAGGTAAGAAAAAGAACATGCTACACAGAAAAAATATAAGAAAGAAAAAGAGTAGGGGAAAAATATAGAGAGGGGGTGAGTGTGTGGAAGCGATAATGTTAATCTGTTTCAATCAAACATAATGAAAAGATGAAAAGAAGGAAAAAGAGAAAAGAGAGTAAGATAGAGTTAAATCAAGATTTTTATACGTTTTACACATTGAACTATTTCGCAATAGTTCTTAAGTAAACATATCAAACGTTGTAATAATCAAATTATATTGTTTTATATTGGTACTAGTTATGATGCAACAGCAAATGCTGTAAGCTTAGTAAATAAAAAGTTAAGCAATGATGAGCCTCTTCATTATTTAGATGGGTGACCACTAAGTAACAGCAGGTACTGTAAGCACTCTTAAGACTGTGTGTCAGACTAAACAAAGCTTAGTAAATAAAAAGTTAAGCAATGATGAGCCTCTTCAGTATTTAGATGGGTGACCACTAAGTAACAGCAGGTACTGTAAGCACTCTTAAGACTGTGTGTCAGACTAAACAAAGCTTAGTAAATAAAAAGTTAAGCAATGATGAGCCTCTTCATTATTTAGATGGGTGACCACTAAGTAACAGCAGGTACTGTAAGCACTCTTAAGACTGTGTGTCAGACTAAACAAAGCTTAGTAAATAAAAAGTTAAGCAATGATGAGCCTCTTCATTATTTAGATGGGTGACCACTAAGTAACAGCAGGTACTGTAAGCACTCTTAAGACTGTGTGTCAGACTAAACAAAGCTTAGTAAATAAAAAGTTAAGCAATGATGAACTCTTCAGTATTTAGATGGGTGACCACTAAGTAACAGCAGGTACTGTAAGCACTCTTAAGACTGTGTGTCAGACTAAACAAAGCTTAGTAAATAAAAAGTTAAGCAATGATGAGCCTCTTCAGTATTTAGATGGGTGACCACTAAGTAACAGCAGGTACTGTAAGCACTCTTAAGACTGTGTGTCAGACTAAACAAAGCTTAGTAAATAAAAAGTTAAGCAATGATGAGCCTCTTCATTATTTAGATGGGTGACCACTAAGTAACAGCAGGTACTGTAAGCACTCTTAAGACTGTGTGTCAGACTAAACAAAGCTTAGTAAATAAAAAGTTAAGCAATGATGAGCCTCTTCAGTATTTAGATGGGTGACCACTAAGTAACAGCAGGTACTGTAAGCACTCTTAAGACTGTGTGTCAGACTAAACAAAGCTTAGTAAATAAAAAGTTAAGCAATGATGACTGTTCAGTATTTAGATGGGTGACCACTAAGTAACAGCAGGTACTGTAAGCACTCTTAAGACTGTGTGTCAGACTAAACAAAGCTTAGTAAATAAAAAGTTAAGCAATGATGAATCTGTTCAGTATTTAGATGGGTGACCACTAAGTAACAAGCAGGTACTGAAAGTAGCATTAGACCTGTGTTCAAGACTAAGCAAAGCTTAGTAAAAAACAACTCATCAGTAGGTCAAAGTTAAGCAATAAAGAGCGTGTTCAGTATTTAGATGGGTAACCACTTAATAACAACAGGTATTGTATATAACTGCAGGCCAGGCTGAGCAAAACTTAAACAAAAATTGAATCCTTATTATATACCTTGAAGTATACAGATGAATATGGCACGGGTTCCAACAAAAGGGATTTGGGATTAAAGTAGAAGCTTGGTTTAATACTGATTATCTTAAACCACTTCCATTTATGTTTTTTTTTTTTTTTTTTTTTACGGCATATCAACCTCAGTGGGTCATTTAATGCCGATAAAGTTTTGAAATAAATCAATTCTTAATGGATAATACAATTTTTTTTTTATAAACACATTTTTCTATTTAACCCATAGATGGGACCCTAACAGGTACTACCACTCCGGGTCACAGTGGACCAGGGAGCAATGGTGATGAAGGGGTGCTCCACATTCCCCAAACATCCAGAACTGGAACCTCACCATCAGATAGAGTTTAACGTCATTCCCAGAACATGTAGACCCGCAGCCACCGCCTTCTAGCACCCATATGATAAAAAGGGGTTGGGGCTTGCCATAAGGGCAATCATATAGGTGCTAGGGCTTGACGTGACCAGCTGATTGATCGGAGGGTGCCTCTCCGACCGCCCGTCTAGCCCAAGATAGGGCCAAAGTGGAGTATTGCATGTCATGAACTGCTCATCCACCTGGGTTCTATCCTTAAGCATCACGGGTCGCCACCCACGGCCAACAGGTGGCCCCATTGGGGGAGTCTTACCCCTCTGCAGAGGTTGCAGTCGGTGCATTCTAATGCCCCAGCCGACAGGGCGGAAAAGGGATTTGGGATTAAAGTAGAAGCTTGGTTTAATACTGATTATCTTAAACCACTTCCATTTATGACCTGAGCAGATTGCACTATTCCATACATCAAAAAAAAATAATCTCTTAGTCACCATTACTATGGGACCCCAAACTATTCACCCATGCCGTGATATAATATAAACATTAAAAAAAAAATAACCTAGAGGTCAAAATCAGAGACAAAAGTCCACTCCAAACAAATTAAGTCCAGTCCCAGAAAATATCTTTCAATTGAAACATTTTCTCACTTGCATGGCTATCTGAAGAAGGCTGAAGTTTTCAAAGATGAGCATTTTGGTTGAAATAAATTTATAACAGCCATCAATATTTTAGACTTTTTGTTATTAATCATGTACATATATATATATATATATATATATGTGTGTGTGTGTGTGTAGTATATTAAGAAAATTGAAAAAACACAGGTCTAGATAAATTGAGTGGTAAGTTTATTAGCCGACGCTGCAGTGTTTCGATCTATTAATTAGATCTTCTTCAGGGCATTTCTTGATATAAGGAAAGGTAATAAAAAAAATTTTATCACAGAATAATGAGAAAAACTGTGATAGTCCTTGTTTATCAATCAGTCTGTCTAAAAATCCTAACGTTGAAACTCGAGTAGGTTATCTCTTGTACCCATTTTATAATAAATTTGCTCTACTCCGTATTGAGCACTTTGTATTTGTTATATCGCTGACTTAACCCCTGAATTTTGCACCTCCCAACCATCGTGCCCATATTCACTGGGAAGAAAACTTTTTATCTTTATATATATATATATATATATATATATATATTAAATATTTTAAAAATTGGACACTACACCATCGTCTTTCGCAGGCGGAAGTATGCCAACTAAACAACATCGATACTGCCACATTTAATATATGAGTAAAAGTTGTCAGGGTGGCCTGAAGTCGGTATCAGCCTATCAGGTGAAGGAGTCTATCCCCTTTTCACTAGCACTAGACCAAGGAGATTGTTTTTGCGTCTGAGATGGAGCGGCACACCTACCATCAGCTCCTTACTTTACCGCACAGATCCCTGTGCTACTCATATGCTGAGTTGGCGAGGGCCGGTATGAAACTAGGAACCTTGTGTTTTCTAGCCGAACGCTCTACCAACTGAGCTAACCCGGCCCCTTTATATGGGTACTAATATATGAGTACTTAATATAATTTTCTTTGGTTGGTCACTGAATGCAACTCTACTTAATAATCACTAAAGTATCTGACTGACTATTTGTATAGCAGTGAGACTGACCTATATTTCAAGTAAAATGGAAGTAATATATATTAAAAAAAAGAAGAAGAAAGAAAGAAAAAAAATATATAGTATTGAACGTTGTCCAAAAGCATCAGCAACATAAAACCAGTAGGTCTACATTTAGATTGATGATGAGATACAGAAGATAAACATGAATCTATTCATGGTAATATATATATATATATATATATATATATATATAGAGAGAGAGAGAGAGAGAGAGAGAGAGAGAGATAGATAAAAGGGTATGAAAACACACAATGTTGTTAAAATGAATATATTTTTATATCATTTATATTGACAATATTTGGATTTATAAAAAAATAATCATCAGAGCATAATGATAATTAGGTCCGTTTTTGGATATATAAATATATTTATACATAAACATACATAAATGTGTATATATATATACACATTTATGTATGTTTATGTATATACATGTGTGTGTGTGTGTGTGTGTGTGTGTGTGTGTGTGGTGTGTAGTTATATAAGAATATGAAAAAAACAAGGTATTTAGCAGATGAGTTTATTGTATATAGTATAGCAGTTGTATATTTGTATTGATAAATTCCTATTCTGTATACCTTACTTCTCAAATATACTTATATATTCACATACCATCAGATCTATTTCATTTTCCCTATATATATATATATATATATATATATATATATATATATATATATATATATAAAGTGTTGTTCCGGTTCCAACGGGAGAAAATTCAATATTTTATAAAAAAGGAAGGTCCGCAAAATGTATTTTGTTCTCAGAAAAATTTTTTTAATTCTTTTATATATATATATATATAAAATAAAGTTAAACTTAATGAGTCAGATATACCTACTAATAGTTTTGCTTAGTAGCTCATCAGGGCAAAAATCAGTTGAATTTTTATGTTTCAGTCAGGGAGGCAGAATGCATACCTATCAGCATTTCTGCAAGAGTCAGATTCTTGCCCTGATGAGCTACTAAGTGAAACTATTAGTATGTATATCTGACTCATAAGATTTAATTTTATTATTTTCTTTACTTAGATATTCAGCACTTTTTACATTTTAACTTTAGATAATCCTAGCGGTTTATATATAGATATATATATCTTTTTTTTTTTTTCCAAGTGTTAAATGATTATTTTCGGTTGGTATAACGCTCTTGATCTTTTCTTTTTTTCCTTTTTTTTCCCCAGCTGAAGTTTGGTAGTATATTTTTACTATCAAACTATTTTAAAGTTTTTTTCTTACCACAAGGGTTTACTAATATATATATATATATATATATATATATATATATATAGTTAAGAATTAGTGCAAAAATGAATTAATGAATATAATAAAAATGAATGGAATGAATAGAATAATTGAAAAAGATATTTTCCGAAGGACTTCTCCCCAAAAGAAATATATATATATATATATATATATATATATATCTTTTTATTGAAAGGGTAAATATTTCTCTGTATATAATTAATTTATAATTGAATTATAGGTATTTAAAATAATCCTTGTATAAATCTATAGGCGTCCATCTGCATGGGCCTGCATTGTAGATATGAAGGATTAAATGCCTCACTTTTTCTTTTATTATCAGTATTAGCAACAAAAAACACCCTCCGGGCATCAATTTTTAAAATTGCTTACTCTTTTGGGTGTATATAGCATAAGAATATTGTGACTTAAGCTGTGACGTAGAGTTATGGCGTAGTTTTTGTTACAGACAGAAATACAGACAATCTCCTTTATTAATAGATTAATTTATTAGTTTTCACCCTGGCAGGAATATCACCCATCCACTATCTCCAGTTCCAGACAGCCAGAACTGAAAACACTGTGTAATATATTCTGATATAAAAACCAACAAAGAAGGAGGCAACAGACTAGCCAAGGCAAACAAAAACTTTGGCAAACCATGTAAACTTGTCTGGAAATATGTATATATATATATATATATATATATATATATATTTGTAAGACACAAAAGTAAAAAATCTACAAAACTGTTGTGTTGACCAATTCTCCCAACCGACTGCCACCACCATTCCTCCTATATGGTGCAAAATGAAACCACATCTACAGACACATCTACATTAACTTCCATGACAGCTGCCTCATTACCATACTCCAGGTGCACTGGAGCGATGTCATTACGAACGCCAATGTTCTAAAGACTGGATGCCATACTTTATATTATACACCTATGCTCAGCAAGTGTTATGTTGTAAATAGAATATTGTTGTCTATCCAAAGTTTTGCAATCTATATATTACTAAGAATTCTCTTGTTTGGTAGGCGTAATTTTTTAAATTATATTTTACTGGACAGATGTTAGTGGAATATGAAATGAAGTCTAATGTATATATTTTCAACTTCTCAACTGGGATCAATACTTTTAATAAAAATTAAACTAAGGTGAATATAACTTAATACGTTAATTGATTAATAAGTTTTTTTTAAATATATAAAGGACAGCATTAATTGATGTTGTATAGATTTAAAGTTGTTACGTAGTGATTCAGTTATACACTTTTTTTTTAAAACCTCAGGGTTGTTATTTTAAGGGAATTGAGATTATAAATTAAGTTTTTAGTGAAAAGTGAATGGTTCAGTTTTTAATCCAGTTACCAATTTGAAAATAACAATCGTATGTGGGTGTCCACTCCCATAATGATCCAGTTTCTGTACATTTGAATGTCAAACCTACACAATTATGGTCAAATCACGATGAAAGCCCCAATTCCTGTTAGATCACTGAAGTTAAGCAATGATGAGACTGTTCAATACTTAATTGGGTGACCACTTAAGCAATAACAAGCATCCTGAGCACTGTGCTTCAAAATAACTTGATTCAGCATTAAATGACCTGAAAAGTGTTATTGTTACATAATTATTGCATACCTAATACTTCTATAAGGTAGTGTAGAAACATAATGGCGATTAGTGCAGCTCATGGCCTTGAGAGTGAGTGACGGCACTTGACCTCACTCTCACCTTGCCTTCCGGGGATAAATCGTGAGAACCGGAAGGCATGGAAGACCCTGTTCCGGTTTAAGGATACTAAGTAACTCAGGCAGTTAGCAGGTAGGAGCTTGAAGGTGTAAGTCGCATTTCTATGCGCATCCAGTCATCTGCGCAGATTGTCTGGTTGGGGATTTGGAAATAAAGTAGCATCAACGTAAATCGAAGTCTTGTGTTTATTACCTAAAAACTAACAATGACACAGGGCTTCTGATAACGAGAAATCCCCATAGAAGACCAGACTGGAATCCCCAAGTAAACACCAGAAGAATAGATGTCCAAGATATAGAAGCAAGTAAGAAGTAAAGAAGTAAGAAAGGGTATACAACATTATATCGATTTGGTACCGTGAAAACCTCAGTACGTAACATTATTATGGTAAAATCATACAGAAAGCACTAGTTCCCACAAGTTTTCTGAAGTTAAACAGCAATGAGCCTATTCAGTACTTAATTGGGTGACCTCTTAAGCAATAGCATGTACTGTAAACAACCAGTGTCCTTTGTTTATCAAAAATGACTTGATTCAGCATTAAATAACCCAGAAAGGTTTATTATAGTCATGCTGAAAGCAACAGTTCCTGCTAGATTACCGAAGTTAAGCAATGATGAACATGTTCAGTACTTAATTGGGTGACCTCTTAAGCAACAGCATGTACTGTAAACAACTAGTGTCCTTTGTTTATCTGTATTAAATGATCCAAAATGTGTTAGTGTTCTGGGTTAGTGGTAATAATGCTTCAGCCCCCAAAACTATGCCTGAACCTAGAGTCATCACCTGATAAAGGTTTTGTCAGATGCAATGACTGCTGTTTATGCACACTTTTCCTTGGTGTTGCCATCTTAGTCGAGGTTCCAGCTTAATCACCAAATTTAAGCAGCAATGAACCTGATTAATATTTAATTCAATATGGTGACCCCTTAAGCAACAACAAATCCTGTAAGCATCCTGAGCACTGTCTATAAAAATGACTTTATCAAATGACTGATTAATTGGACCATATGACCTTAAGGCACCCCTTTTACGATCTCGATTTGTGGGGACATTTTTTTCCATTTACACCATCAAAATCCAGTTAATTGTTAACAGTCGATTTTTAGAGTTTTTTTTTTAAATTATAAAACTAACCCCTAACCCCTAACCCCTAACAAACCACCGGATTTTGATGGTGTAAATGAGAAAAGTGTCCCCATGAGTCGAAATCGCAAAAGGGGTGCCTTAAGGTTATATGGTCCAATTAATTAAAGCAATTAATCCAGGGCCGGTTTAGCTCAGTTGGTAGAGCGTTCAGCTAGGAATCACAAGGTCCTTGGTTCGATACCAGCCCTCACCAACTCAGCGAATGAGTAGCACAGGGATCTATGCGGTAAAGTGAGGAGCTGATGGTATGTGTGGCACTCCACCTCAGATGCTAAAACAATCTCCTTGGTCTAGCGCTAGTGAAAAGGGGATAGACTCCCTCGCTGATTGGCTGATACCAACATTAGGCCACCTTGACGACTTTACTTACTTTACTTTATTAATACCTATATGACCAATAAAGCAATAGATTTTGAATCTGCTTAAAGAATTTTTTTAGTTCCTAAATGATTTAACCAAATTCTTAAAAATCATGGAACCATTCTTTTATTGCCAGTAAAGCTGAAAATATTGTATAAATATCTTAAAAATGAAATATTCATAAATTTTATTTTAATAGAATATCTGGAGCATAGTATGTCGTGCAATTTTTTTGTTTTTTTTTCTTTTGGTTTATTCTATGATTAAATTAAATTAAAAGCTAAAGGATTAAATTAAGTTTAAAAAGATTCTAACAATTATAAAGAGATAAAATAAAAATGAATTTTCAAATTTAAATAAAATAAATAAATAAATAAACACATAAAAAAATAAAAATATATTTTCAAATTTGAATAAAATAAATGAATGAAGATATAAAAAAAACAAAAAACACGCTTATTAATTTCTATCGTAAACTTTTAGTAATTTTCTGGGAATTATTTAGAAATAACCTAATTAATGAATGAGTAAACAATTTTATGATTAAATTAACAAAAAGAAAAAAAGAAAAAAAGAAATGGAAAAATGGAAAAAGATGAATAAGAATCCTTTCCTAATGCAACAGGGTACTTTTAAATCCATCCTTTTACCTTTCTTTTCCTCCAATAATCCCTCCTTAAATCCATGACTCATCTAAAAAGTAGGAGAAGAAGAGCAACAACAACAATGATGTGTCTGCTATTTTATATTGGTGCATTTCGAGCCCCTTGGACATTTTGTTTAATGGACAGTCACAGCTCAGAGCTAAAAGCTCTCATTATTATATCAATTATGAACACAGTAAAAAAATCAAAAAATCACTTATCTAATATTCTATAAATCCCATATTGGATAAATTCCTTTACAATTTTGGATTGGCCCAAAACATTTTTCTTTACATTTTCTTTATATTAACTCAAATAAGAGGTGTCTACTCACACGTTTTCACAAGATTTTATACTTTATTTTAAATGTTGTTTGAGAGCCACATATGGTCCTCAAACGTGTCAAAGGAAACTCTTAACCCTTTCACTGTTCAAGGCAAATAAGAGGTG
>CM042179.1:39817595-39850095 GCA_023376005.1 Doryteuthis pealeii
ATTTTTACTATAGAATTTCTACTATAAGAATATTTATACTAATATTTATTTTTATCATATGGGCGTTTGAAGGCAGTGACTGAGGGTCAAAACTTTGAGATTCCAATATCATTGACACAAAAAAAAGATTGATGGGGCAATGACTGATAGAGACGGTTGGAGAGAGAGGGGAGAGAGAGGGAGAGGGAGAGAGAGAGTCATGGATATCTGTACTGTCAGCATGACCTGATGATATACACATACACACACAAACACATACACACACACACACATACACACACACAAACACACACACACACACACATATATATATGTATGTATAATTTTTTTAATATCTATCTGTTTATTCCCACCATCTGCAATCAATATCTGAACACATTGATTTTGTTAATGTTACTGTATTTAATCATATATATATATATATATACCAACCCATCCACATGAGCAGGATGTGACACAAGGTCAATTTACTAAGCAGAATTTAACAGGTTTTAATTCAGTTTTCCTTCTCTTAGACTGGTTACCTAACCATGGTAAAAGAGCCCAGTCTGCCCTGCTATTTACCCATAGCTGGAGGAAGAATAGTTGGATTCATACCTTTCCCAATGGTATTAACGCTATGTGAAATGCAAACAGCTTTGTCCAGGAATTGAACTCGGGTCGACGAGTCCCATTTCCTACGACTCTAACCATTAGACCACACACCTCCATACGTATTTACTCATATAAATTTGTTTTAGTCCAGATTAAAACTTTATACAATGCTACTCCGGCAACAACATGAGAGCAGCATTTGAAGAAATATATATATATATTATATATATATATATATATATATATATATCGAATCACACACGGGGCAGTCTTCGTATCTATAGCTCTGCTGATGAGGCCTAATAGGCCGAAATGTACATACAGAGATTGATTTTTCTCGATTTGTTTAGCCTTACATTTAAATAGGTAAATCCCGCCTAATTAATTATTAATGAATTAACTTTCAAAAATTAGGTTCGACTTCAATTAAGCACATATTCTCCCATATATATATATATATATATATATATATATATATATACATTACATGTTGTAACGTTCTAATATCGATATATGTTGTATAGCGGGTTTTGTCGACGTGCCTCCAAATTCACGACACTAAAAAGGTATTTGGTACGCGGCGGTCGACTTGTCGATAAAAAGGTACAATGCGAGAAATATATCGTCACAAGCTGGTTAGCTTTTATTTTTGGGCTCATCTTGTGGGTTGTTTCGGAGAGGAGGAAACGCAGAGAGAAGAGAGAGAGAGGACACCGTTACATTACTGTAATCCCACACGAGGGACCAGAGGCCCGTCCATACTCTACACTGTCGGAAATCAAAAAAAAAAAAAAATTATTGAAAATAATACAGAAAATTAGTTTTCCCTAACACCTGTTGTTAAAAACTATTTGCTTTACATAAATACATACATGGAGATTGCCACTTCGCATACACATGTACATATATACATACATACATAGCAATAGCATAATCTTTACAGATCACTGCCGTCCCTTACAATCCTATAACCCCACCACTAAAACCTTTCCTCTCATGAGCCCTCAAATGACTCATCAAACCCACTGCAGATCCACAAACTTTGATGCAAATATGACATAGGAAGCTTCAAGATCATTTTTGATAACGTACTGTTGAGTAACCTTGTATTGAAGATTGATGAAGAAATCAAAAATAGGCATGCCTATAAAGTCAGAAAACAGCATAGCTCACATGACTTTCAGAAACATTTTTTCACACTCAGAATTGCAGAGACATGGAATAAGTTGCCTGTGTCCGTTGTGGGCTGCCGAAACACTGCATCTTTCAAAGCCTCCATGCTTCTTGTGGTTCACCAACACCATACCTGATACCCATATGCACACATACATGTATATTATTACTGAAAACTGTTCATGTTCCTGACACTAATACATTATTCTATGTACTAGACATGAGACTTGATGAGTTGTGGTGCACCTGAGCACTGTACACATACATGTATATTATTACTGTATGCTATTCATGTTCCTGACACTAATACATTATTCTATGTACTAGACATGAGACTTTGATGAGTTGTGGTGCACCTGAGTACTGTACACATACATGTATATTATTACTGTATGCTATTCATGTTCCTCACACTAATACATTATTCTATGTACTAGACATGAGACTTTGATGAGTTGTGGTGCACCTGAGTACTGTACACATACATGTATATTATTACTGTATGCTATTCATGTTCCTCACACTAATACATTATTCTATGTACTAGACATGAGACTTTGATGAGTTGTGGTGCACCTGAGCACTGTACACATACATGTATATTATTACTGTATGCTATTCATGTTCCTGACACTAATACATTATTCTGTGTACTAGACATGAGACTTTGATGAGTTGTGGTGCACCTGAGTACTGTACACATACATGTATATTATTACTGTATGCTATTCATGTTCCTCACACTAATACATTATTCTATGTACTAGACATGAGACTTTGATGAGTTGTGGTGCACCTGAGCACTGTACACATACATGTATATTATTACTGTATGCTATTCATGTTCCTGACACTAATACATTATTCTATGTACTAGACATGAGACTTTGATGAGTTGTGGTGCACCTGAGTACTGTACACATACATGTATATTATTACTGTATGCTATTCATGTTCCTCACACTAATACATTATTCTATATACTAGACATGAGACTTTGATGAGTTGTGGTGCACCTGAGTACTGTACACATACATGTATATTATTACTGTATGCTATTCATGTTCCTCACACTAATACATTATTCTATGTACTAGACATGAGACTTTGATGAGTTGTGGTGCACCTGAGTACTGTACACATACATGTATATTATTACTGTATGCTATTCATGTTCCTCACACTAATACATTATTCTATGTACTAGACATGAGACTTTGATGAGTTGTGGTGCACCTGAGTACTGTACATATACATGTATATTATTACTGTATGCTATTCATGTTCCTCACACTAATACATTATTCTATGTACTAGACATGAGACTTTGATGAGTTGTGGTGCACCTGAGCACTGTACACAATAAATTTCATTATTATAAAAAAGAAAAACCCACAACCATTTTGATTTCCTGTTGGTAAATATATTTGTCAATTAGTGAAGGAAAAAAAATGTATATCCTTCTACTGATTTGTTTTTCATTTGTGAATATTTCAAACCAAAAATACCCCCCCACACACACACACACTTTTTAACAAATAAAAATGTGAAGTATTAGAGCAGTGATATATATTAAAAAAAAAATTAAAACCAATCTAAAAGGATGCAGAAAAATTGTATCCATGCATCCCAGTGTTTATCTTTTTTCTTCCCCCAACAACTTCAAGCTAACTGTAAATACATTTCAATAGTTTCTTGGAAACAACTTACACTGTATAGGGTACAAGGTAGAGGTTAGATGGCTTTAGTTGTTCATAGATAAAAACTCTACAATTTATTAAGAAACTTTATATATATATATATAATTAACTTAAATGTCAAAACACTGGGTTGAGCTCTCTAGGGGAGAGTTTAACAAACTTTTACCACTTAGCATAAGGCAATACCTGTCTATTATTTACAGATTTGAGTATATATATATATATAATATATATATATATATATATATATATACTCAAATACCTATTTGAGTATATATATATATATATATATATATATATATATATATATATATATATATATACTCAAATACCTGTCTATTATTTACAGATTTGAGTATATATATATATATATATATATATATATATATATATATATATATATATATATACTCAAATACCTGTCTATTATTTACAGATTTGAGTATATATATATATATATATATATATATATATATATATATATATATAATATATATACTCAATACCTGTCTATTATTTACAGATTTGAGTATATATATATATATATATATATATATATATATATATATATATATATATATATATATATATATATACTCAAATACCTGTCTATTATTTACAGATTTGAGTATATATATATATATATATATACTCAAATACCTGTCTATTATTTACAGATTTGAGTATATATATATATATATATATATATATATATATATATATATATAATGTATAGAAATAGAAAAGCAATATTAAATATTGTGCTAACAGATATCTGTTTCAACCTGTTGAGTTTATAAAGTATAATTCAATTGAAATAAATTTAAAATTAAAATGAAGACAATTTTAAAAGGCACTTTATAAAACCTATATATTATATATATATATATATATATATATAAACACAAAGGATATATATATATATATATATATATATATATATATATATATATATGTAATATATCAAGAAAATTGAAAAAACACAGGTTTAAATGGGTTAAGTGGTGAGTTTATTGGCCGACGCTGCAGTGTTTCGATCTATTAAATAGATCATCTTCAGGGCATAAGATAAGAAATTATATATCACAGAATGATGAGAAAAAGTGAGTGGTAATCCTTCTTATTCAGTCTGTTTAAAATTTTTTTCTGAAGTTTGAAAAAAGGAGACGGTTTTGAAATATGACATCAAATGTTCTATTTTAAGGTGTGAGTATGTAACGCTGTTAGTGTGTGTATTGAAGGAAACATTGTGCATTTTTTAGGTATGTGGTAGTGTGTGTGTGTGTATAAATTTTTTCTGTAGCGATAAACGACAGCGGAAGTGAAAACTCAAGGTTGTGTGTGTGCGTGTGTGTGTGTGTGTGTGTGTGTGTGTGTATATTGGTAAGAGGTAGGGGAGAGGTGTGTGTGTATATTGGTAAGAGGTAAAGGGGAGATGTCATGAAAAGAAATTTTCATGTTTTATATTAAGAGAGGAGATGGAAGTTTGGGTGTGTGTGTGGGGGGGATTGGGGATTTAAAAATGAAAAGATTTTATTTTATTTTATTTATTTATTTATTTATTTATCTATTTTTTTATGTAAGAAAGAGTATTGTATTGTTAAAAAGTTACTCCCACGTTTTCATTGCAGTAGCATAAGTAGTTAATCCAAAAGGGCTCAATATATCTTGTAAAATATAGAGCATTTATATTTGTAGAAAAGCGTTTTTCTCTCTACCATGGTTTCGGTGATCATGGTACACCTTCTTCAAGAGAATATAATGCTTGGGATTTGCATGATTGTTTGACACTATTATATAACTCTAAAATATATATATTATAAATATAAATATATATATATATATATATATAAATATGTAATATAAATGTATAATATGTATATAGATATATAAATAGATATAAATAATAAATATAAAATATATATATTATAAATATAAATATATATATATATATAAATATATAATATGTATATAAATATATATAAATAATAAATATAAATATATATATATATATATATAAATATATATATATATTAGCTCAGTCGACAGAGCGTTCAGCTAGAAACCACAAGGTTCCTAGTTCGATACCGGCCCTCACCAACCCAGCATATGAGTAGCACAGGGATCTGTGCGGTAAAGTGAGGAGCTGATGGTAGATGTGGCGCTCCATCTCAGATGCAAAAACAATCTCCTTGGTCTAGTGCTAGTGAGAAGGGGATAGACTCCCTTGCTGATTGGCTGATGCTGACTTTAGGCCACCCTGATGACTTTACTTTTATATATATATATATATATATATATATATATATGTGTGTACCTGAAAATTATTCTTTTTTCTCATTTGTATTCCTGTCGCCATGGTGACAGTCTTTTAATGTAAACATTTTGTAAAGAAAAACATTTTTTTTGAGGAGTAAATTTTTCTGTTATGCAATTCAAATTATTTTGATTTCCCATCTGATGAGACTTGATTTGGGGAGCTTTATTGAATCAATTTAGATTTATAAAGGCCCCAATTTTGGTCGAAATAAATTTATTATGTAATAAAGGTGTTGAGTTTTTTTCTTCCTTTCAAAGATAAATATTGCTCTGTATATAATCTAAAAAGATTATACTACATTGAGCTCTCTGTGGGGATTTAAAGATTCACTGTATTTGTACATACTGGATCATACAATGATAACGTAATATATAGATATAAATAATATATATATCATAATATATATATCCCTTTATTATTCCGACTTATTCGGTTTCTTTTATTATGGAATAAAGGTGTTGAGTTTTTCCTTCCATTCAAATATATATATATATATATATGTGAAGAGAGGAAGTAAATCCGACGGTATGTAATATATCAAGAAAAATGAAAAAACACAGGTTTAAATGGGTTAAGTGGTGAGTTTATTGGCCGACGCTGCAGTGTTTCGATCTATTAATTAGATCATCTTCAGGGCATTTTTTGGTATATAGAAGGTGATAAGAAATTTTTTATCACACAATAATGAGAAAAGCGAGTGGTAGTCCTTGTTATTCATCTGTTTAAAAAATTTTTGAGGTTTGAAAAAAGGGAAAAAAAATTTTTTTTAAACAGATGAATAACAAGGACTACCACTCGCTTTTCTCATTATTGTGTGATAAAAAATTTCTTATCACCTTCTATATACCAAAAAATGCCCTGAAGATGATCTAATTAATAGATCGAAACACTGCAGCGTCGGCCAATAAACTCACCACTTAACCCATTTAAACCTGTGTTTTTTCATTTTTCTTGATATATTACATATATATATATATATATATATATATATATATGAATACAAAACAGAAAATCAACCAAGTGACAACTTATAACTTTGGAAACTTATAAGTCAAGTTCCCATTGAATTTTGCAATTCTTACATATTTCAGTGCAGGTATACCGCTGATTGATTAAGTATTTGGACTGACTCTGTCTTTGCAAGTTCCAGACAACCCGACACTATGTGATTGATTTTTTTCCTTGTATTTTCCACAGATCCTACATTGTGGGTCTGTCTGTTCCATTATTGATTATGTGTTAGCAATAGGATCTAGTCCTGAGGCTCTGGTTCTGTGATGCAATAAACAGCGTACCCCTACCCCTACCCCCCACCTCCTCCTCCTCCTCCTCCTCCTCCCCCCCTCCTCCTCCTCAATCACTGGTGCATCTTCGTTTAGTCTGCATATGCTTTTTTGGTACCACTCATGTAGTCCTCCAATGATTTTTCTTCTTTTTTTTTTTTCTTCTTTTCTTTTTTGTAATTTCATCTGGCCAGAGTTACTTTACCTTCTGTTCCCAGTTGATTAACATACAAACTGGTTGCTTCACTTAAAGTTGGTGGGGTTTCCAGGACCTCAGGATCTTTCCACAAATGTGCAGCTTCTTTCCGAATGGTGTAGAGATTTGTGTAGACTGGTCAGTATTCAACTGCTAACTTTGGAATTGAAACCCAATGGGTAATGCCCTCATAGGTGCAAATCCTGTACACAGCACCATGTAGGGATTTGTGTAGACTGGTCAGTATTCAACTGCTAACTTTGGAATTGAAACCCAATGGGTTATGCCCTCATAGGTGCAAATCCTGTACACATTACCATGTAGGGATTTGTGTAGACTGGTCAGTATTCAACAGCTAACTTTGGAATTGAAACCCAATGGGTAATGCCCTCATAGGTGTAAATCCTGTACACAGCACCATGTAGGGATTTGTGTAGACTGGTCAGTATTCAACTGCTAACTTTGGAATTGAAACCAATGGGTTATGCCCTCATAGGTGCAAATCCTGTACAGCACCATGTAGGGATTTGTGTAGACTGGTCAGTATTCAACTGCTAACTTTGGAATTGAAACCCAATGGGTAATGCCCTCATAGGTGCAAATCCTGTACACAGCACCATGTAGGGATTTGTGTAGACTGGTCAGTATTCAACTGCTAACTTTGGAATTGAAACCCAATGGGTTATGCCCTCATAGGTGCAAATCCTGTACACATTACCATGTAGGGATTTGTGTAGACTGGTCAGTATTCAACTGCTAACTTTGGAATTGAAACCCAATGGGTAATGCCCTCATAGGTGCAAATCCTGTACACAGCACCATGTAGGGATTTGTGTAGACTGGTCAGTATTCAACTGCTAACTTTGGAATTGAAACCCAATGGGTATGCCCTCATAGGTGCAAATCCTGTACACATTACCATGTAGGGATTTGTGTAGACTGGTCAGTATTCAACTGCTAACTTTGGAATTGAAACCCTGCCCTCATAGGTGCAAATCCTGTACACAGCACCATGTAGGGATTTGTGTAGACTGGTCAGTATTCAACTGCTAACTTTGGAATTGAAACCCAATGGGTAATGCCCTCATAGGTGCAAATCCTGTACACAGCACCATGTAGGGATTTGTGTAGACTGGTCAGTATTCAACTGCTAACTTTGGAATTGAAACCCAATGGGTAATGCCTCATAGGTGCAAATCCTGTACACAGCACCATGTAGGGATTTGTGTAGACTGGTCAGTATTCAACTGCTAACTTTGGAATTGAAACCCAATGGGTAATGCCCTCATAGGTGCAAATCCTGTACACAGCACCATGTAGGGATTTGTGTAGACTGGTCAGTATTCAACTGCTAACTTTGGAATTGAAACCCAATGGGTTATGCCCTCATAGGTGCAAATCCTGTACACATTACCATGTAGGGATTTGTGTAGACTGGTCAGTATTCAACTGCTAACTTTGGAATTGAAACCCAATGGGTTATGCCCTCATAGGTGCAAATCCTGTACACAGCACCATGTAGGGATTTGTGTAGACTGGTCAGTATTCAACTGCTAACTTTGGAATTGAAACCCAATGGGTTATGCCCTCATAGGTGCAAATCCTGTACACAGCACCATGTAGGGATTTGTGTAGACTGGTCAGTATTCAACTGCTAACTTTGGAATTGAAACCCAATGGGTAATGCCCTCATAGGTGCAAATCCTGTACACAGCACCATGTAGGGATTTGTGTAGACTGGTCAGTATTCAACTGCTAACTTTGGAATTGAAACCCAATGGGTAATGCCCTCATAGGTGCAAATCCTGTACACAGCACCATGTAGGGATTTGTGTAGACTGGTCAGTATTCAACTGCTAACTTTGGAATTGAAACCCAATGGGTAATGCCCTCATAGGTGCAAATCCTGTACACAGCACCATGTAGGGATTTGTGTAGACTGGTCAGTATTCAACTGCTAACTTTGGAATTGAAACCCAATGGGTTATGCCCTCATAGGTGCAAATCCTGTACACATTACCATGTAGGGATTTGTGTAGACTGGTCAGTATTCAACTGCTAACTTTGGAATTGAAACCCAATGGGTAATGCCCTCATAGGTGCAAATCCTGTACACAGCACCATGTAGGGATTTGTGTAGACTGGTCAGTATTCAACTGCTAACTTTGGAATTGAAACCCAATGGGTTATGCCCTCATAGGTGCAAATCCTGTACACATTACCATGTAGGGATTTGTGTAGACTGGTCAGTATTCAACTGCTAACTTTGGAATTGAAACCCAATGGGTAATGCCCTCATAGGTGCAAATCCTGTACACAGCACCATGTAGGGATTTGTGTAGACTGGTCAGTATTCAACTGCTAACTTTGGAATTGAAACCCAATGGGTTATGCCCTCATAGGTGCAAATCCTGTACACAGCACCATGTAGGGATTTGTGTAGACTGGTCAGTATTCAACTGCTAACTTTGGAATTGAAACCCAATGGGTAATGCCCTCATAGGTGCAAATCCTGTACACAGCACCATGTAGGGATTTGTGTAGACTGGTCAGTATTCAACTGCTAACTTTGGAATTGAAACCCAATGGGTAATGCCCTCATAGGTGCAAATCCTGTACACATTACCATGTAGGGATTTGTGTAGACTGGTCAGTATTCAACTGCTAACTTTGGAATTGAAACCCAATGGGTAATGCCCTCATAGGTGCAAATCCTGTACACAGCACCATGTAGGGATTTGTGTAGACTGGTCAGTATTCAACTGCTAACTTTGGAATTGAAACCCAATGGGTTATGCCCTCATAGGTGCAAATCCTGTACACATTACCATGTAGGGATTTGTGTAGACTGGTCAGTATTCAACTGCTAACTTTGGAATTGAAACCCAATGGGTAATGCCCTCATAGGTGCAAATCCTGTACACAGCACCATGTAGGGATTTGTGTAGACTGGTCAGTATTCAACTGCTAACTTTGGAATTGAAACCCAATGGGTTATGCCCTCATAGGTGCAAATCCTGTACACAGCACCATGTAGGGATTTGTGTAGACTGGTCAGTATTCAACTGCTAACTTTGGAATTGAAACCCAATGGGTAATGCCCTCATAGGTGTAAATCCTGTACACAGCACCATGTAGGGATTTGTGTAGACTGGTCAGTATTCAACTGCTAACTTTGGAATTGAAACCCAATGGGTTATGCCCTCATAGGTGCAAATCCTGTACACAGCACCATGTAGGGATTTGTGTAGACTGGTCAGTATTCAACTGCTAACTTTGGAATTGAAACCCAATGGGTAATGCCCTCATAGGTGCAAATCCTGTACACAGCACCATGTAGGGATTTGTGTAGACTGGTCAGTATTCAACTGCTAACTTTGGAATTGAAACCCAATGGGTTATGCCCTCATAGGTGCAAATCCTGTACACATTACCATGTAGGGATTTGTGTAGACTGGTCAGTATTCAACTGCTAACTTTGGAATTGAAACCCAATGGGTAATGCCCTCATAGGTGCAAATCCTGTACACAGCACCATGTAGGGATTTGTGTAGACTGGTCAGTATTCAACTGCTAACTTTGGAATTGAAACCCAATGGGTTATGCCCTCATAGGTGCAAATCCTGTACACATTACCATGTAGGGATTTGTGTAGACTGGTCAGTATTCAACTGCTAACTTTGGAATTGAAACCCAATGGGTAATGCCCTCATAGGTGCAAATCCTGTACACAGCACCATGTAGGGATTTGTGTAGACTGGTCAGTATTCAACTGCTAACTTTGGAATTGAAACCCAATGGGTTATGCCCTCATAGGTGCAAATCCTGTACACAGCACCATGTAGGGATTTGTGTAGACTGGTCAGTATTCAACTGCTAACTTTGGAATTGAAACCCAATGGGTTATGCCCTCATAGGTGCAAATCCTGTACACATTACCATGTAGGGATTTGTGTAGACTGGTCAGTATTCAACTGCTAACTTTGGAATTGAAACCCAATGGGTAATGCCCTCATAGGTGCAAATCCTGTACACAGCACCATGTAGGGATTTGTGTAGACTGGTCAGTATTCAACTGCTAACTTTGGAATTGAAACCCAATGGGTTATGCCCTCATAGGTGCAAATCCTGTACACATTACCATGTAGGGATTTGTGTAGACTGGTCAGTATTCAACTGCTAACTTTGGAATTGAAACCCAATGGGTTATGCCCTCATAGGTGCAAATCCTGTACACAGCACCATGTAGGGATTTGTGTAGACTGGTCAGTATTCAACTGCTAACTTTGGAATTGAAACCCAATGGGTAATGCCCTCATAGGTGCAAATCCTGTACACAGCACCATGTAGGGATTTGTGTAGACTGGTCAGTATTCAACTGCTAACTTTGGAATTGAAACCCAATGGGTTATGCCCTCATAGGTGCAAATCCTGTACACATTACCATGTAGGGATTTGTGTAGACTGGTCAGTATTCAACTGCTAACTTTGGAATTGAAACCCAATGGGTTATGCCCTCATAGGTGCAAATCCTGTACACATTACCATGTAGGGATTTGTGTAGACTGGTCAGTATTCAACTGCTAACTTTGGAATTGAAACCCAATGGGTTATGCCCTCATAGGTGCAAATCCTGTACACAGCACCATGTAGGGATTTGTGTAGACTGGTCAGTATTCAACTGCTAACTTTGGAATTGAAACCCAATGGGTTATGCCCTCATAGGTGCAAATCCTGTACACATTACCATGTAGGGATTTGTGTAGACTGGTCAGTATTCAACTGCTAACTTTGGAATTGAAACCCAATGGGTAATGCCCTCATAGGTGCAAATCCTGTACACAGCACCATGTAGGGATTTGTGTAGACTGGTCAGTATTCAACTGCTAACTTTGGAATTGAAACCCAATGGGTTATGCCCTCATAGGTGCAAATCCTGTACACAGCACCATGTAGGGATTTGTGTAGACTGGTCAGTATTCAACTGCTAACTTTGGAATTGAAACCCAATGGGTTATGCCCTCATAGGTGCAAATCCTGTACACATTACCATGTAGGGATTTGTGTAGACTGGTCAGTATTCAACTGCTAACTTTGGAATTGAAACCCAATGGGTAATGCCCTCATAGGTGCAAATCCTGTACACATTACCATGTAGGGATTTGTGTAGACTGGTCAGTATTCAACTGCTAACTTTGGAATTGAAACCCAATGGGTTATGCCCTCATAGGTGCAAATCCTGTACACAGCACCATGTAGGGATTTGTGTAGACTGGTCAGTATTCAACTGCTAACTTTGGAATTGAAACCCAATGGGTTATGCCCTCATAGGTGCAAATCCTGTACACAGCACCATGTAGGGATTTGTGTAGACTGGTCAGTATTCAACTGCTAACTTTGGAATTGAAACCCAATGGGTTATGCCCTCATAGGTGCAAATCCTGTACACAGCACCATGTAGGGATTTGTGTAGACTGGTCAGTATTCAACTGCTAACTTTGGAATTGAAACCCAATGGGTTATGCCCTCATAGGTGCAAATCCTGTACACATTACCATGTAGGGATTTGTGTAGACTGGTCAGTATTCAACTGCTAACTTTGGAATTGAAACCCAATGGGTAATGCCCTCATAGGTGCAAATCCTGTACACATTACCATGTAGGGATTTGTGTAGACTGGTCAGTATTCAACTGCTAACTTTGGAATTGAAACCCAATGGGTAATGCCCTCATAGGTGCAAATCCTGTACACAGCACCATGTAGGGATTTGTGTAGACTGGTCAGTATTCAACTGCTAACTTTGGAATTGAAACCCAATGGGTTATGCCCTCATAGGTGCAAATCCTGTACACATTACCATGTAGGGATTTGTGTAGACTGGTCAGTATTCAACTGCTAACTTTGGAATTGAAACCCAATGGGTTATGCCCTCATAGGTGCAAATCCTGTACACAGCACCATGTAGGGATTTGTGTAGACTGGTCAGTATTCAACTGCTAACTTTGGAATTGAAACCCAATGGGTAATGCCCTCATAGGTGCAAATCCTGTACACAGCACCATGTAGGGATTTGTGTAGACTGGTCAGTATTCAACTGCTAACTTTGGAATTGAAACCCAATGGGTTATGCCCTCATAGGTGCAAATCCTGTACACATTACCATGTAGGGATTTGTGTAGACTGGTCAGTATTCAACTGCTAACTTTGGAATTGAAACCCAATGGGTTATGCCCTCATAGGTGCAAATCCTGTACACAGCACCATGTAGGGATTTGTGTAGACTGGTCAGTATTCAACTGCTAACTTTGGAATTGAAACCCAATGGGTTATGCCCTCATAGGTGCAAATCCTGTACACAGCACCATGTAGGGATTTGTGTAGACTGGTCAGTATTCAACTGCTAACTTTGGAATTGAAACCCAATGGGTTATGCCCTCATAGGTGCAAATCCTGTACACAGCACCATGTAGGGATTTGTGTAGACTGGTCAGTATTCAACTGCTAACTTTGGAATTGAAACCCAATGGGTAATGCCCTCATAGGTGCAAATCCTGTACACATTACCATGTAGGGATTTGTGTAGACTGGTCAGTATTCAACTGCTAACTTTGGAATTGAAACCCAATGGGTTATGCCCTCATAGGTGCAAATCCTGTACACAGCACCATGTAGGGATTTGTGTAGACTGGTCAGTATTCAACTGCTAACTTTGGAATTGAAACCCAATGGGTTATGCCCTCATAGGTGCAAATCCTGTACACAGCACCATGTAGGGATTTGTGTAGACTGGTCAGTATTCAACTGCTAACTTTGGAATTGAAACCCAATGGGTTATGCCCTCATAGGTGCAAATCCTGTACACATTACCATGTAGGGATTTGTGTAGACTGGTCAGTATTCAACTGCTAACTTTGGAATTGAAACCCAATGGGTAATGCCCTCATAGGTGCAAATCCTGTACACAGCACCATGTAGGGATTTGTGTAGACTGGTCAGTATTCAACTGCTAACTTTGGAATTGAAACCCAATGGGTAATGCCCTCATAGGTGCAAATCCTGTACACAGCACCATGTAGGGATTTGTGTAGACTGGTCAGTATTCAACTGCTAACTTTGGAATTGAAACCCAATGGGTAATGCCCTCATAGGTGCAAATCCTGTACACAGCACCATGTAGGGATTTGTGTAGACTGGTCAGTATTCAACTGCTAACTTTGGAATTGAAACCCAATGGGTTATGCCCTCATAGGTGCAAATCCTGTACACAGCACCATGTAGGGATTTGTGTAGACTGGTCAGTATTCAACTGCTAACTTTGGAATTGAAACCCAATGGGTAATGCCCTCATAGGTGCAAATCCTGTACACAGCACCATGTAGGGATTTGTGTAGACTGGTCAGTATTCAACTGCTAACTTTGGAATTGAAACCCAATGGGTAATGCCCTCATAGGTGCAAATCCTGTACACAGCACCATGTAGGGATTTGTGTAGACTGGTCAGTATTCAACTGCTAACTTTGGAATTGAAACCCAATGGGTAATGCCCTCATAGGTGCAAATCCTGTACACAGCACCATGTAGGGATTTGTGTAGACTGGTCAGTATTCAACTGCTAACTTTGGAATTGAAACCCAATGGGTTATGCCCTCATAGGTGCAAATCCTGTACACATTACCATGTAGGGATTTGTGTAGACTGGTCAGTATTCAACTGCTAACTTTGGAATTGAAACCCAATGGGTAATGCCCTCATAGGTGCAAATCCTGTACACAGCACCATGTAGGGATTTGTGTAGACTGGTCAGTATTCAACTGCTAACTTTGGAATTGAAACCCAATGGGTATGCCCTCATAGGTGCAAATCCTGTACACAGCACCATGTAGGGATTTGTGTAGACTGGTCAGTATTCAACTGCTAACTTTGGAATTGAAACCCAATGGGTTATGCCCTCATAGGTGCAAATCCTGTACACAGCACCATGTAGGGATTTGTGTAGACTGGTCAGTATTCAACTGCTAACTTTGGAATTGAAACCCAATGGGTTATGCCCTCATAGGTGCAAATCCTGTACACAGCACCATGTAGGGATTTGTGTAGACTGGTCAGTATTCAACTGCTAACTTTGGAATTGAAACCCAATGGGTTATGCCCTCATAGGTGCAAATCCTGTACACAGCACCATGTAGGGATTTGTGTAGACTGGTCAGTATTCAACTGCTAACTTTGGAATTGAAACCCAATGGGTTATGCCCTCATAGGTGCAAATCCTGTACACAGCACCATGTAGGGATTTGTGTAGACTGGTCAGTATTCAACTGCTAACTTTGGAATTGAAACCCAATGGGTTATGCCCTCATAGGTGCAAATCCTGTACACAGCACCATGTAGGGATTTGTGTAGACTGGTCAGTATTCAACTGCTAACTTTGGAATTGAAACCCAATGGGTATGCCCTCATAGGTGCAAATCCTGTACACAGCACCATGTAGGGATTTGTGTAGACTGGTCAGTATTCAACTGCTAACTTTGGAATTGAAACCCAATGGGTTATGCCCTCATAGGTGCAAATCCTGTACACAGCACCATGTAGGGATTTGTGTAGACTGGTCAGTATTCAACTGCTAACTTTGGAATTGAAACCCAATGGGTTATGCCCTCATAGGTGCAAATCCTGTACACAGCACCATGTAGGGATTTGTGTAGACTGGTCAGTATTCAACTGCTAACTTTGGAATTGAAACCCAATGGGTTATGCCCTCATAGGTGCAAATCCTGTACACAGCACCATGTAGGGATTTGTGTAGACTGGTCAGTATTCAACTGCTAACTTTGGAATTGAAACCCAATGGGTTATGCCCTCATAGGTGCAAATCCTGTACACAGCACCATGTAGGGATTTGTGTAGACTGGTCAGTATTCAACTGCTAACTTTGGAATTGAAACCCAATGGGTTATGCCCTCATAGGTGCAAATCCTGTACACAGCACCATGTAGGGATTTGTGTAGACTGTCAGTATTCAACTGCTAACTTTGGAATTGAAACCCAATGGGTTATGCCCTCATAGGTGCAAATCCTGTACACAGCACCATGTAGGGATTTGTGTAGACTGGTCAGTATTCAACTGCTAACTTTGGAATTGAAACCCAATGGGTTATGCCCTCATAGGTGCAAATCCTGTACACAGCACCATGTAGGGATTTGTGTAGACTGGTCAGTATTCAACTGCTAACTTTGGAATTGAAACCCAATGGGTTATGCCCTCATAGGTGCAAATCCTGTACACAGCACCATGTAGGGATTTGTGTAGACTGGTCAGTATTCAACTGCTAACTTTGGAATTGAAACCCAATGGGTAATGCCCTCATAGGTGCAAATCCTGTACACAGCACCATGTAGGGATTTGTGTAGACTGGTCAGTATTCAACTGCTAACTTTGGAATTGAAACCCAATGGGTTATGCCCTCATAGGTGCAAATCCTGGTGCCATGTAGGTACACAGCACCATGTAGGATTTGTGTAGACTGGTCAGTATTCAACTGCTAACTTTGGAATTGAAACCCAATGGGTTATGCCCTCATAGGTGCAAATCCTGTACACATTACCATGTAGGGATTTGTGTAGACTGGTCAGTATTCAACTGCTAACTTTGGAATTGAAACCCAATGGGTTATGCCCTCATAGGTGCAAATCCTGTACACAGCACCATGTAGGGATTTGTGTAGACTGGTCAGTATTCAACTGCTAACTTTGGAATTGAAACCCAATGGGTTATGCCCTCATAGGTGCAAATCCTGTACACAGCACCATGTAGGGATTTGTGTAGACTGGTCAGTATTCAACTGCTAACTTTGGAATTGAAACCCAATGGGTTATGCCCTCATAGGTGCAAATCCTGTACACATTACCATGTAGGGATTTGTGTAGACTGGTCAGTATTCAACTGCTAACTTTGGAATTGAAACCCAATGGGTTATGCCCTCATAGGTGCAAATCCTGTACATAATCCTGTAGATAATGTGATGTGTTGAAGAACAACTTAGATTTAACTATTATGCTGATATTTGGTCCCATGTATAAGAATCACGCAGTTATATATCGTCATCATAGGTGCATGGTCTAATGGTTAGAGTCATCGGAAATGGACTTGTCGACCCGAGTTCAATTCCTGGACGAAGCTGTTTGCATTTCACATAGCGCTAATACTCTTGGGAAAGGTATGAATCCAATTCTCCCTCCACCTATGGGTAAATAGCAGGGCAGACTAGGCTCTTTAACCATGGCCGGGTAACCAGTCTAGGAGAAAGAAAAACTCTGAATTCAAACCTGTTAAACTCTGCTTAAGAAATTGACCTTTTGTCACATCCTGCTCGTGTGGAGGGATTGGTATATAAATATATATATATATATATATATATATATATCATCATCATCATCATCATCATCATCGACATGTCATGCTGACAGCACAGATTCCCATGACTCTCTCTCGCACACGAGTCCCTATCAATCATTGCTCATGAAAGGTCCTCTGTATATTTGCACTAAGCTGATTGATGTATATTTTTGCTATTTGGCCTACATTGGTGTGTCCATGTGTAGGAGTCCACAGAAGAATGTCACTTATGAGTTCGTCCTTACTTCTTCAGCAGTATCTAACATGTTTTGTTTGTCTTACTCGGATGGTTCATGCAAAGTACAAGGTTGTATAGCTGCTTTCTTGTGGGGTGCTGCTTCCAAGATTTGTTCAAGACAGCATGCAGCATCCTTGTTTAGTTTCCATCTAGCTTTTTCTCTAAAAACTTCATTAGAGTCCAAGTGGTGCAGCCATACAGTAGCACTGACATGGCTACTGATTGGAAGAATTTTCACTTTATCTTATCAGAGAGATCAGATTTCTATAAGACTGATAATCTAAAGCGATAATTTCTGTTTATTAAAAGTAACCTAGCATTGAAATGGTAGGAAATATGCACACACACACACACACACACACACACACACACACAACACACACACACACACACACACACACACACACACACACACACACACACACACAAGCACATACACACACACACACACAAAATCACATGCACATACATACAAACACATGTACTCACAAAAAGACACTCTCTTTCGCAAACATACAGATACACATGTCAAATTGATATGTACATATACAAAAACATATATCACGGAACTTTGAACCCAACCCTTTATTAAATCCGTGATGGCTCACAATTATGTCAAGAAGGTCCCCGAGTTCGAAAAAAGGTTAACGAGTTCGAGAAGGTTCCTGGGTCCGAAAAGAAATACTTAAAAAAGGCCGGAGGGCACATCATCCGAAACGTTGCAAAGATAACAATAAAGATTAAAGACAATAGTAGTATTGCTAAAAAAAAAAAAAAAAATCACTATACATTTAATAAACCATTGAAATTAATTATTGAACCCAACGGTAGACACATTAGTCTCAATTGTTTGTGTTAGTATTGTAATGTATAATTTCAATTTAACTTGGTTTTAAAAAATATTTTTCAACATTAAATGTATAGAGATTTCGGTTTTTTTTTTGTTGTTGTTTTTTTAAGCAAAACGTAATAAAAAAAAAAACAACCTTAATCCCCAAACCCCAAAACCGTAACCCAATTCGCAAAAAGTTAATTCATAGACTGTAGTTAAACTGTCATGAGGGACCACCAAAAAACTTTCCGTTTTAATTTTCCGACCAATTTGCAAGTTTAGTCCATTTATGATCTATCTTCAAATATTCAAAAAAAAAAAAAAAAAAATAGATAAATTATTATTTTTTTTTAATTAGAAATTTAATACAATTACATATAGTATCTATTAATAATTAAACCCCAAAGAATTTAAGATTCTAGAATTTTATTATTCCTAGTGGGACATTATATAGTCAAAATAAATATTATTATGTTTAGTTTTGTTTATTGTCGAATTCTGCTGCATTTGAACTCGATAACCAAGAAAAAAAAGCAAGTTTAGCTTGACAATAATTTCACGTAATAGTGTAAACGTACTTATTTGAACAGCTATATATCTATATTTTTGATAAAATTATTAAAAAGCGTATTTTTCGAGTATTTATCGAATTTTTAAAAAAATCAACTTAAAAAATGTTCATGAGTATTATAAGTACTTCATGCGTCACCCTCATAATCCCACCACCGCATGATACATCTCGACCCTGAATTCAAGGACCTCTGCGACAAGTTATTATTACAGCATGGCGTGTTTTATCTCCTTTAAAAAAATCGTAAGAAAAATACTAAAAATAAAAACAAAATGAAGAGAAAAAAAATGACAAGAAACCAAAAACTTGTTTTAGATGAAAGCGTTTGATTAATAATGTTAAATTAATTTAAAATCTGACACAGGACTTAAAAATTCAGGCTCATCGTCGTTCAATTCGAGTAGTTCAGTTGTTTAGCCTTGCGATCGTTTTGTTTCAAATAGATATTTTTTTATTTTTTTATTTTTTATTTTCCTTTCTTTTTTTCTTTTTTCTTTTTAACTGTACAAATAAACGACAAATGAATATCATTGATCTTTCATAGTCAAATAATGGATTATGATTGATGAACATTGAACAAATGTCACTACTAGAGAAAACCGTAAATAGATAGGACACGCGCGTGTACGAGTAACTCACAAACATACACACGCCTACAAATCTCTACATCGGCGTATCAATCCACGAGCGCGAAGAGGAATGACAAATTTATAATTGGAAAGAAAGAAAGAAAGAAAGAAAGAAGGAAAGGAAAGGAAAGGCCAAAGAATGAAGAATTTGTCATTGAAAGAGAGGAAGGGTGAAACGAAGGAAGGAAGGAAGAAAGAAAGAAAGAACGAAGGAAAGAAAGAAGGAAAGGAAAGGCCTCAGAATGAAGAATTTATCATTGAAAGAAAGAAAGAAAGAAAGAAAGAAAGAAAGAAAGGCCTATGAAGAAAGAATTTATCATTGAAAGAGAGGAAGGAAGGAAGGAAGGAAAAAGAAAGAAAGAAGGAAAGAAAGAAAGAAGGAAAGGAAAGGAAAGGTCTCAGAATGAAGAATTTATCATTGAAAGAAAGAAAGAAAGAAAGAAAGAAAGAAAGAAAGAAAGAAAGAAAAACCCTATGATAATGAACAATAAACAACTAACAAATAAAACGCAACCAGTAAGATAAATTCAATTTATTTCTCAAATCTTTCTTTTCTTCTGTTTTCTTATCTCTAAATAAAATGAAAGCACCATACAACACACGTCTTTCACAGAAATGCGTTACGTAAAAACACTTGTTTATCGTAATCATGTGCATCATACTATAAAAATGCGAGAAAAATATGTCGAATTAATATGCTTTATTTATTTATTTATTCATTCATTTTTATTATTATTATTATTATTATTATTAAATCATTTTGAATGAATCATTTTTTCAAGAATTGTTAAATTGGATTATTTATTTCTAATCATCTTTTTATCGCAAATAACTCGAACACTCGGTTTTCTACGACTATGAGACGAGAAAATATTTTATCTCTTGTTGAGCGAATTGTGCTAAAAAGCAACAGAAAATCACCATGAAAGAAAATAGTGGGCAAAACTACTACTACTACTACTACTACTACTACTACTACTGATGATGATGATGATGATGATGATGATGATGATCTATCTATGATATATATAATATATATATATATATATATATATAAAACCTACTATATCTATTTATCACTCTCTTCCTCCCACTTCTCTCTCTCTCTCTACACACACACACACACACATATATATATATATAAATCTCTCTCTCTCTCTCTCTCTCTCTCTCTCTCTCTCTCTCTCTCTCTCTCTCTCTCTCTCTCTTTATAAACGAAGAAAAACCATCTCCATGGAAACACATAAATGCATTAAAGTCTAACCTAAATAAGTAAGTATTTAGTAACATTCTCAAATCAAAGATAATTATGTCCTCGAAAAATTAAAAAAAAATCCTAAGGTAATTTAGATTCATTTTTATTATGTGAAAAAGGAGAAAGTTTTAATGAAACTCGTTCTTTTAACACTCAAATGAAAACAAGAAATCAGCTACAAATTCTACTTTCATTTTCACTTTTGACACGATTTCATCATCACCATCCAGTGGTGCTAATAGCACGGATTCCCTTCTCGCCATCCGTCCCTATCAAGCATCACATTTGGTAGGTCCTCGAAACGGCAATAGTTTTAAACTTATTTTAATTAGTTACTATTGCCTCATATAATTATCTTACTTCTTTTTTTTTTTTTTTTAAATACATCAACATTTTGTGAACAAATAAATTATATTTTACCTTTGGCCCTGAGCTATCTTTGTATTTACCGAACTGTTTTCGCATCTTTTTTTTTTTTTTTTTTTTTCACATTTTTGTTTTCTTTTGTAAACAAATGTTATATATTTTGCTTTGGGTTTCTTCTCGAAAATATAATTTTTAATCTACACTTATTTATATCAAACACACATATTATACACATACTAATGATAAGAATCTAAAGCAATGGCATTTATGTGACGTCTCGGACATATAGCCAGCTACGGCATAAATTGAACATACATAGAGAGAGAGATATGAACAAATTAAGATAGATAGATAGATAGATAGATAGATAGATAGATATAATAATTCATGACGCCATTTTATAAAAATAAGGAGCTCAAATCGATACATTCATTTGTGATTGTACTAATAATGTCTGACGCCGACTGGCCAGTCAACAAGTCGTAGTTATAAAAATGATGTGCATGCTTTCAAATTAGGAATTTTTTGCACATTTCCATACGTCATCATCAGACCGTAACAGATGTTAATAATAATAATAATAATAATAATAATAATAATAATAATAATAATAATAATAATAATAATAATGATGATAATAATAATAATATTTGTATATATTTGTATGTATGTGTGTACTGTATGTATAATTTTTGTCCCTGCTAAAACACGATGAAATTTAAGATTTTAATGCACCTTTTTGCACTTCATTGTGTAACAACGGTGTAACTACTGTCGCACAAAATAAATCAACAACTCAATGTGTGTGTGTGTGTGTGTGTGTGTGTGTGTGTTTTATAGAGACAAGAGCTACTACTACTACTACTAATACTAATACTAATACTAATACTACGTGATGATGATGATGATTAGATGATGATGATGGAAATATGTCAATAAATCATCTTTAATTCTAAATTCTTAATAATGATGATAATAATAATAATAATAATAATAATAATAATAGTAGTAGTAGTAGTAATAATGTAATAATAATAATAATAGTAGTAGTAGTAGTCGTAATAATAATAATAATAATAATAATAATAATAATAATGAATAAATAAATAAATAATGTTAATAAAAATGCAACAGTGACGCGATCGTAATCAAAACGTGTGATTTCCATCCAAATCAACATTAAACATTGAACATTATTATATCAAAAGATAAACATATTCATACGAACTCCATGGGTTAGTCAAAAGCAAAAACGAATAAATATGAAAATACACGGCAATTGTAAGATGTATATAAATAAGACCATCTTTTTTACTTACCATGGATGATTTTTAGGCTTTTTTGGATTCCCCCCCTCTGCTAATCGGAATGTTGTCTTGGAAAAGCAAGCAAGCGTGCGTACTGTCGACCACGGCAGCAATAGAAATAAAAAAGAACACTTATTTTTCTCTTTCAGAAAGGGAGAAGGGGAGAGGAAGAGTACGAGAGAGATAGAGAGGGGGTAAGAAGAGAGAGAGAGAGAAGGGGGAGAGAGGGGGGAAAGGAATATTTAAAGAAAGAGAAAAAGAAAGAGAAAAAGAAAGAGAAAGAGCGAGTGATTGAAACTTAATTGAACAAAAGACGGAGGGTTTTTTTTTTTAGTTTGGCTGTTGTTGTCTAATGCGTTGCCTGCGTCATGAGAGATCATCTTTTAACGCCTCTCTCTCTCTCTCTCTTTCTGCGCTATTCACTCACTTCTCTCTCTCTCTCTCTCTCTCTCTCTCTCTCTCTCTCTCACTTACTCTCTCTCTCTCTCTCTCTCTCTCACTCACTTACTCTCCCTAAATATGTTAACTGAAGTTGATTTATCGATTATTTTCACTCTTTCATTCTACTCTCTTCCTCCCTCCCCCTCTCTGTCTCTTTCCTTCTCTCTTTCTTTCATTACCTCTCTGTTGCTTTTGAATCGTTCGTTCAGCGCAATGATAATAAAGAAGGATGTAGTAAGCACTTGAAACTACCTGTGAATCTTATGCACATTTATTGAGAGAATGACAGGTTCAACTGGACGGATTAATTGAAACGTATTAGTAGTAGTAGTAGTAGTAGTAGTAGTAGTGATGAAAACGATAGCAGGGATTGCAGATGACGAGAACAGAAATGAAGGGATTTAATAAGATTAACCACACTGATCTTAGCGTTAATAATAATAATAATAATAATAATAATAATAATAATAATAATAATAATAATAACGTACAATAGCATATTCAATATCATGTTTATTATAAATAATATTATTACCTCCATTACTACTAAAACCACCACCACTACCACCACCACCATCATTATCATTATCATCATTATCATCATCATCATGAGGGTTTTTCCCACCTGCCGTAGCTGGTGGTTAACTGTAGGCTGAATGACAGCAAGTCTCCTCAAGTCTCCAGGACTCTTCTGAGTATTCTTGCCGACTATTATTATTATTTACTCCTTTTGAGTTTTCACATCAGTGTTAGCTGATAGTCTTTCACTGGAGTCTGAGTGACAGCAAGTCTCCTCAGGTCTCCAGGACTCTTCTGAGTATTCTGGCAGATTGTAGCAGTGCAGTGTTCTGAATGGTTTCAATCCTTCCTCTGATTTCCAAACTTTCCAAGCCCTATTCTAATCCTTTTGGGACTGTTCCAAGTGCACCAACTACAATTGGTATAACTTTCACTTTCATATTCCATAACTTTTTCAGTTCTCTGGCAAGGTCCAAATATTTGTCCATTTTTTTCATTTTCCTTTAGCTTCACCCTGTGATCTGCTGGAACTGCAAAATCCACTAGTTGACAAGTTCTTTATTTTTTGTTAATCAACACTAGGTCTGGCCTTCTTGTGGGATAAGGTGATCCGTTTTTATTTCAAAGTCCCAGAGAATTTTGTGCGTTTCGTTCTCAAGAAGAGATTCTGGTTTATGCATATACCATTTTGTTGTGTGGTCAAAATTAAATTTTTTGCATAATTCCCAGTGGATCACCTTCCCAACCCAGTCGTGTCTAGTTTTGTATTCTCGTTGTGCTAGTTTGCTACATTCGCAGAGTATATGGTTAACAGTTTCATCTCTATTACCGCAAAGTCTACATTTACTATTTTGTTGGGTCTTATCAATTTTCGCTTTGATGTAGTTTGTCCTTATGGCATTATTATGTGCAGCAATTATAAGTGATTCTGTTTCTCTTTTGAGGTTTCCCTTTCTTAACCATATCCAAGTATTTTCATGTGCAACCTTTTCTATTTGTCGTTTGAAGCGTCCATATAATTGTTTTTCTTCCCATTTTTGTTTTCTAGTCTTTGTTGTTTTTCTGTTTGTCCATCTGCCGTTTCTACTATTGTTGGCCGCCATAAGTAGTTTGTCTTTGCTCTTTCTTGTGTAATCTTCAAGTTGTTGGATTGTGGTTTCTACGCATTCCTCTATGTTGGCAAGACTTCTCCCCCCTTCCTTTCTTGACACATATAATCTATCTCTATCATCTCTAGGGTGGAGAGCCTTGTGCATGGTCGTTAATTTTCTCGTCCTTTGGTCTATCTGTCTGAGTTCTTCTTTTGTCCATTTTAAGAATGGTCCCGAGTATCTTATAATGGGGACAGCCCAGGTATTAATTCCTTTGATCAGATTTCTGCTGTTATTATTATTATTATTATTATTATTATTATTATTATTATTATTATTATTATCATCATGAATTTTTCACACCAGCATTAGCTGATGGTATTTCACTGGACTCTGAGTGACAACAAGTCTCTAGGACTCTCCTCAGTATTCTAGCCGATTGCAGCAATGCAGTTGTCTGGTTAGTCTCAATTCTTCCTCTGATTTCCAGTTCCTCCAGTTTTTTCCAATGTTTTGGGGACCGTTCCAAGTGCACCAACTACAATTGGTATCAATTTCACCCTCATATTCCACAGCCTTTTCAATTCTCTGTCAAGGTCCAGGTATTTGTCTATCTTTTCGTTTTCCTTTATCTTCACCCTGTGATCTGCTGGAATCGCAAAGTCTACCAATTGACAAGTTATTTTTTTTTTTAATCAATACTAGGTCTGGTCTCCTGACCAGGATAAGGTGATCCATTTTTATTTCAAAGTCCCAAAGAATTTTATGCGTTTCATTCTCAAGAACAGATTCTGGTTTATGCATTCTGGTTTATACCATTTTGTTGTATGGTCAAAATTTAGTTTCTTGCATAATTCCTAGTGGATCACCTTCCCAACCCAGTCATGCCTAGCTTTGAATTCTCATTGTGCTAGTTTGCTACATTCGCTTAATACATGGTTTATGGTTTCATCTCTGTCCCCACACAGCCTACATTTACTATTTTGTTGTGTCTTACCAATTTTTGCTTTCATATAATTTATTCTCATGGCATTATTTGTGATTCAGTTTCTCTTTTGAGGTTTCCTTTTCTTAACCATGTCCAAGTCTTTTCATGTGCCACCTCTCCAATTTAACGAATGTCTTCCAAAGTGTTTCGTGAGAGAAAAAGCTAGATGAGAACTACACAATGATTCGGTGTGCTGTCTTAAACACACCCTGAAAGCAGAACCCCACAAAAAAGTAGCACTTACTTTTCATCAGACAACCATCCAAGTAAGAAGAGCAAGACATGCACTGCTGGAGAAGCAAGGACGAACTCATAAGTGACGTTCTTTTGTGGACACTTTTGGTATTTGGTTTAGCTCAGTCGATAGAGCAAGGTTCCTGGTTCGATACCGGTTCCCGCCAACCCAGCATATGAATAGCACAGAATGGATAATCTGATCTATGTGGTAAAGTGGGGAGCTGACGATAAGTGTGGCGCTCCACCCCAGCAAAAACCATCTCTTTGGACTAGTAGTAGTGAAAAGGGGATACACTCCCTCACTGTCTGGCTGATACCGACAATAATCCACTCTGCCAACTTTCGTTACTTTATATACTTAGGTATGCATCTAATTACTCTCCCTCCAGCTATGGGTAAATAGTAGGGCGGACTGGACTCTTTAACCTTAGTAAGGCAACCAGTCTAGGAGAACGAAAACTCTGAATTCAAACAATTTAAACTACGCTTAAGAAATTGACCTTGCGTTGTATCCTGCTTGTGTGGAGGAGTTATATATATAATATATATATATATATATATTATATATATATATATAATATATATATATATATATATATATATATCCTGGACATATCACAATAATCACAGAAAATAATAAATACAGTGGTATCTTGAATTATGTGCCCTAACTTACAAGATGTCTCTCTGCACAAGCAGGATATGACAACACACACACACACACACACACACACACACATATATATATATATATATATATATATATATATATATATATATATATATATATATATATATATATATATATATATATATTAGGATGGCCCAAAATTGGCCTAAAATTCGTTTTTGACTAAATGACTTTAGCCCCCCCCCCTACAGAAAATAATTTACCAAAAATCAGAGAATTATCGGATTTTAATGAAATTTTCAGTGTTTATTTATCAATGAATGATCTTTATAATGCATTATTTATTTTATTTCAAAACTTTCTCATTTTTTTCAGCTCACTTAATTTTGATCTCCCCCCCCCTTGGGGACGTAACATTTTTGCGAGTTGGTCTTATAATGTACTAATTACAGTATAAATAATGAGATAAAGAACCGAACTTATGAATAGAAACAAAAAATTACGGTGGCTTTTCTATGAGAAAATAAGTACCGAAAATCGGAAAATAAAATATTAAAAAAAAAAAAATAAAACTTTTTTGGAGATTTCTTTTTTACTCATTTCGTTAATTTATTATCTTAAAAAGAAAATTATACATCGATATTTTTTCTGCTTCAAAAGGGGGGGGGTACATTTTCAATAGAGTTTTTCTTCAAAACGTATACTTTGATGCAATAAAATAAGGTTTGCATTAAATAGATATTTATTTCTAGAATCTAAAAATATAACATTTTAAACTTAACATCAGGATTTTCATATCTAAATGAATTTTATATATTAAATTTTCATAACAGAAATATTTGATTAAAGTTTTAAAATAAAATAACTGATGCATTATAAAATTCATTAATTGATAAATCAATACTGAAAATTTCATTAAAATCGGATAATTACCTGAATTTTGGTAAATTTTTTTTTGCAATCACGAATGTTACATGAAAATTGTAAACAAGCACTTAAAACCATTGAAAAAGAGACAAAATGGCGGATCGCGTCGAAATTGACCAAAACAAATCCTTTTAAATGTATTAAAAATAAACTGCATATGTAATGATATTTTTCTTTTTTTAATGATGGTCATTATGTTACTACTTATCGTTTTAGACAAAAGTTTGACTTTAAATAATAGATTTAATTAATTTTAATTCCTTTTTAAAATACTGTTGCAGACGATTTTGTGGGGGCCACCCTAATATATATATATATTATAGATAAACAAAGCACATTATCATGGATAGAGCATTTGGGCAATTCCATGTCAAATCATCCAGGCCATGTCACCCACCCCCTTCAATTTTTCTGAAATTTTGTACAGTTGTAGAGTAGGTTGGAATTGGACAATCCCCCAAATTTGAGCTTCCAATTCGAAAAATTCGCAGAGTTATGTCGATTTTAAACTCGAAAAATTTGAGGAGGGGTGAGAAAATTGTCGTCATTTTGTAATCTATTTCTGTCTATAAAATGGGTTCTAGAGCTCCTTTTCTTTTGAAAATTGGCTTCTAGAAGTTTTTTGGCCTGGGGAATCGAAAAATTTTATCAAAATAGGCATAAAATTAACCCTTTTAAAGTTATTAAGGATTTTTGATTTTTTCAATGCAAGATCAACAAGTGAAAAAATCACAATGTGGCACTGCATATAATTTTCTTTTTCCTTTAAATTATTATTCTACATATATTGAAAATTATTTGTACCAAAAATGGAGTTTGGTTTTTGCTCACAAGCGAAGTTACAACATCAGTTAAGATTTGGCACTTTTACGTTCAGCCATTCAATAAGCACCATATGGAGCAAAATAACTGTCAGAGTTCGATAGAAATTATCAGGATTATGTTGGTGGTTGGATATATCTAAAATAATATACAAACAATATATTTCCCATGTATTAATCATATTGCCTGCAAAATTCTGACAATATACAAACGTCAATATCAGCACCACATTTCATTTTAAAATTGAAAATTGGAAGGTAACAAGAATGATAACACTAACCTTGGTACCACCAATTTTCCCTGTGAAATTTACCCTCCTATATTTAACACAATGAAACTTGCAAAAGAATTAATATTATTTGAAAAAAATTTTTCCATTCGAAAGAAGAAACCTGAAACAAACTGCTGATGATTTTAGAAAGTTTTTTCAGCTTACGGAAATAATGGAAATTATGATTGAAAAACAATGTTTTCATTTTTGCACTGTTAAATCAACTGAATTTTAACGTAGCCAAAAACGAGTTACGAAAAGAGGATTTTAAAAACATTATATGAAAAATCACTTAATATTCTGATTTTCACAAATATTACCATAACTATTTACCTTTGGATGTAAATATGTCTGAAATAGTTTTTTTCCTAAAATGTATTAAGGGAAATATTTTTTTACGAGTTCTACCCCCCTACTATATTTCATGACATATTTTAAAAAATAAAGCGTCTTTTTACTTTTTTTCAATAAAGATAAGAGGCTGAATAACTATATCAAAAAATGTGTATGATATTCAAGGCAGTATTTTTTGTAGAAAAAAATCATGTATTCTGAAATAAATAGTGCAAGCCGTAACTTTTTTTTGGCTACGAATATTATCTAAAATATTATCTAAAAAATAAAAAATATTATCTAAAAAATAAAAAATATTATCTAAAAAATAAAAAAAATAAAAATATTATCTAAAAAATAAAAAAATATTATCTAAAAAATAAAAAATATTATCTAAAAAATAAAAAATATTATCTAAAAAATGAAAATAAAAAAAAACAATGAATTAAAATTGTAAGTCAAGGTACCACTTGGGGGTCTGGAACGGATTAATGGCATTTCAGTTTATTTCAATAGGGAAAATTGATTTGATATACAAGGAAATTGAGTTACAAGTGGAATGAATTAAACTTGTAAGTCAAGGTACCACTTGGGGGTCTGGAACAGATTAATTGCATTTCAGTTTATTTCAATGGGGAAAATTGATTTGATATACAAGGAAATTGAGTTACAAGTGGAATGAATTAAACTTGTAAGTCAAGGTAGCACTTGGGGGTCTGGAACAGATTAATGGCATTTCAGTTTATTTCAATAGGGAAAATTGATTTGATATACAAGGAAATTGAGTTACAAGTGGAATGAATTAAACTTGTAAGTCAAGGTACCACTTGGGGGTCTGGAACGGATTAATGGCATTTCAGTTTATTTCAATGGGGAAAATTGATTTGATATACAAGGAAATTGAGTTACAAGTGGAATGAATTAAACTTGTAAGTCAAGGTACCATTTGGAGGGCTGGAACGGATTAATGGCATTTCAGTTTATTTCAATAGGGAAAATTGATTTGATATACAAGGAAATTGAGTTACAAGTGGAATGAATTAAACTTGTAAGTCAAGGTACCATTTGGAGGGCTGGAACAGATTAATGGCATTTCAGTTTATTTCAATAGGGAAAATTGATTTGATACACAAGGAAATTGAGTTACAAGTGGAATGAATTAAACTTGTAAGTCAAGGTAGCACTTGGGGGTCTGGAACAGATTAATGGTATTTCAGTTTATTTCAATAGGGAAAATTGATTTGATATACAAGGAAATTGAGTTACAAGTGGAATGAATTAAACTTGTAAGTCAAGGTAGCATGGGGTCTGGAACAGATTAATGGCATTTCAGTTTATTTCAATGGGGAAAATTGATTTGATATACAAGGAAATTGAGTTACAAGTGGAATGAATTAAACTTGTAAGTCAAGGTACCATTTGGAGGGCTGGAACGGATTAATGGCATTTCAGTTTATTTCAATAGGGAAAATTGATTTGATATACAAGGAAATTGAGTTACAAGTGGAATGAATTAAACTTGTAAGTCAAGGTACCATTTGGAGGGCTGGAACAGATTAATGGCATTTCAGTTTATTTCAATAGGGAAAATTGATTTGACAAGGAAATTGAGTTACAAGTGGAATGAATTAAACTTGTAAGTCAAGGTACCATTTGGAGGGCTGGAACAGATTAATGGCATTTCAGTTTATTTCAATAGGGAAAATTGATTTGATATACAAGGAAATTGAGTTACAAGTGGAATGAATTAAACTTGTAAGTCAAGGTAGCACTTGGGGGTCTGGAACAGATTAATGGTATTTCAGTTTATTTCAATAGGGAAAATTGATTTGATATACAAGGAAATTGAGTTACAAGTGGAATGAATTAAACTTGTAAGTCAAGGTAGCACTTGGGGGTCTGGAACAGATTAATGGCATTTCAGTTTATTTCAATGGGGAAAATTGATTTGATATACAAGGAAATTGAGTTACAAGTGGAATGAATTAAACTTGTAAGTCAAGGTAGCACTTGGGGGTCTGGAACGGATTAATGGCATTTCAGTTTATTTCAATAGGGAAAATTGATTTACGTTCTGAACAAATTGAGTTACGTTCTGAACAAATTAAACTCGTAAGTCAAGGGACCACTATAGCTTGAAAAACTTGCTAGTAGTAAAATAATAGCAGCAAAGATTTCTAATGCAGAATAGCGCGCAAGAGATAATGTCATTAGTTTACGTATAAAAAGCATTACCTTTCATTACCTTTCACGGAAATACCCGAAACATTTGAGACGCGAGCGTTAGGATTAGTGTTAGGTTACTTCGGGAGTTTCCATAATCTAATGCTATTAACATATAAAAAGCAATTCTAATAATATTATCTCTTTTGTGCTATTGTGCATTTGGAACAGTTAGAAATAACCTGGGAAATAGATTGGGAGATCTGTAGAAGATTGGTGGAAGATCTTTGTAAGAACCGTCGAAGTCCATTAGGGTAGGCTGACTTTTCACTTTAAAAAAAATATGAAATTCTTTCACACAGCGCAAGTTGTGTGTTGGTATAATGAATACTCATACCAAAAACTAGATCTCTTACTTGTATCATTGTTTGAGGAAATAGCATCAAAGATCGTCTACTAAAATGTACCAAAAAATACTCGTTTTTGCAACAATTAGCCTAGAAATTTGATTAGAAAATTTAGCAATTTCAATATTTAAAACAGAAAAAAGGTTGTCATTTTAAAGGAAACAAATAAAATATCTAAACTAGAATTCAAATTTAAAATATGCCCCTCCCCCCATCACCACCGACACGTCCGATATCTCTCACACAGCGAAAGTTGTCTGCTTCTTATCTAATAATTTAACTGTAACAATGATAACACTTTAAAAGACTAAAATTCATTTCCTCAAATGAAGGCAAAGTTTTGAAGAAAAATATTTTGTGTGGTAATGTTAATTTGCAACTTTCGCCACATGGGAGATGTTACAGTTCCAAAATCGACCTACCCTACTGTACAGGCTAGAGTACTACTGACATTAATTAAGGTCATCAGCTTGTACTGGTGCGAAAACACAAAGCGTAATCTTATCATTATAATACGTCAGATATTGATCTATCCGTTCCACGAATGCTGCACCATTTTTGGCCCATTTCCATTCTACCTTTCAGGAATTTGTTAGGGTCATCTCTGGAAAGGTTTTAGACTATATTCAGGTATCCAGGTCAGACTGATTGTTAGGTGTGTTGATTGCCAGTTCACCTGAATCGTACCTGTGAAACTCGAAGTCGTGACTTTTTTACCCTGCCGTATATTTTTTTCAATAATTGATAATATATTGATAATTATTTAATCTATAATCTATATATATATATATATAAATATATATATATATATA
>CM042179.1:39852595-39862595 GCA_023376005.1 Doryteuthis pealeii
TTTACAAAATAAATTGTAACTTTTGCGATTGAAAAAAATTCACACAGGATTGTCCAATTAGACACATAACCTAGTAGATAAAGGAGTTAGGTTAAGACAGTTCTGAATGACAGTTATCTCTAGACTGCAGGTTCAATCCTGGTCAGGGGCAGCAGTAACATAGAATAATAATTAACATAGCTTAACACCTGTACCCCAGTATAATACTATGCATGTGGGGGTAGGTGTGTATGTATAATACTATGCATTGTGCATGCATATGTGGCCGCACAGTTAGTTATATAGATACATAATAGTTAGTTAAATTGAATTAGTAAATAGTAAGTCAAACCACATATATGTGTGTGTATGTGGTAGACCGAATAAGTAGTAGTAATAAGTAGTAGATAAGTATATATGTATGTGTTCAAGTAGATCATGTGTGTTTATGTATATATAGATATAGATATATATGTGCATGTGTATATATACGTGTGTGTGTCTACATATATTGTATGTGTAAAGTAGGGTCAATGATAAGTTAAAGAAACCATTAAAACTTAAGGAAGATCAAGAAAGTTGATAATCTCTTCTTAGGAGACGAGAAGACTGGGTTTTGACCACTTTGAGGGTCAACTATAGTTTAGGCTGATCATAAAAGGTGTCCCATATTCAACAAGGATTTTGGAAATCTCGTGATGAAATCCCGGGGCTGAGAGTGGGATGAGATCTGAGGAATTCTGGGAGATTTGAAAAGTTTAGTCAGTTAGCTTCTGGGAGTCGAGGAAGACAGACGAGTTAGTCTTGGGACAGCGGAGAGGGCAGTTAGATCTGGGGAGCCGGAGAGAGCAGATGAGCCTTGGACACTGAAGAACTAAGATGTTAGTTGTTCACTAGAAGTCAACTTTAGCAGAGGTCTCCAAAAGGAACGGGGGGTGACCCCCCCCCCTCTCGACAGACATAGGAGCAGATGAATTAGAAGCTGATGGAGTGACTGGAGATAGCAGCAATTAGAAGGAATGCAAGAGTCTATATACCTCATCTTTGCCATTTGTTTGAAGTTCACCTGACTGATTTTGTCTTCGTTGTTTATTCTCTCTTTCTCCTTGTGATACTTGTTTGTTTGTACACCCCTTTGGCGGGGGGCCCCTGCAAAATGTTTTGAGCACATATGTGCAACGTGGACAGGTCCTAGAAATAGCCAGCAGACGACACGAATCATGGCCAGAGTTTAGGAGTGCAGAAAAAGATGCAGAGAGTGCCTGAGAGATGCGGAAATGTGCAAGAGCCTCGCAGCCCGCCGGTGGTGTCACACCAGCTATGGTTAGTGGAATGAGAACAGGATACCCCCGTGGGCTGAATAAAGGGTTAGGTTCAAAGTTCCGTGATGGCTCCCTATTACAAGAAGGTTCCCGCGTCCGACAAGAAATACCTGAAGAAGGCCGAAGGGGACATCGGCTGAAACGCTGTACAGATAACAACGAAGACGAGGACAATAGTCTGAATAATACAAATAATGGTAATCTTTGCAGAGTTCCGTCCTGGCCTCCTGCCTCAAAAACTGCTAGCCGCAGACTGCTGAAAAAACAACACCAGCTACGATTGAAGTCCGTAGCCGAAGCGGTATCACTTAAAAAAAAAGAAAGAAAAAAAAACAACTAAGGGCGTTTTTCCTGAAAACCCAACCCCAACCCCCTCTAGTTAAAATTAAGTTTTATTACAAAATTTGTGGTTCTGTTTTTCCTGGGTCACCCAAATTATTTATTTATTTTCCATTAAACTAACCCTATACCCCAATCCCAACCCTAGCCCTAAACTCTAACTCTATTTTTTTACACCGCTTCGTCTACGGACTTCAATCGTAGCTGGTGTTTTTTTTTCAGCAGTCACTGGCTAGCAGTTTTTGAGGCAGGATTCCAGGACAGAACTCCGCAAATATTACCCAAATAATACTCCAAAAAAATATTTTTTATTTGTTATTTTCATTTCATTTTTCGATTTTCGGTACTTATTTACTACTCGAGCAGGTTCTTAAAAAAAAACTGGTACTCTTCGCGAAGAACCGTCCCGCCTCCTGCCTCAAAAAACGCTAGCCGGTGGCTGCTGAAAACAAAACACTAGCTACGATTGAAGTCCGTTTTTTGAGGCAGGGGACCGGGATGGTTCTCCGGGAAGAGTACCAAAAAAAAGCCCTTTTTTCTTCATGCAGAAAATAGTATCAATCACATATATACACACCGATATTTTGAAGCCCAAACTTGAATAAATCAGAAAGTTTTAAAATAAAAGTAAAATTAATTCGTTGCTAAATCAACACTGAAAATTTAATTATAATCGAATATTTCCCTGAGTTTTGGTACATTTTTTTCAAACGTGTGGTGTCAGAGTTGTGTTAAAAAAACGAATTGACCTAGTTAAAATTGAAATAGACATTAGTTTATTGCTGGCAGGTTTTGCTCTTCAATCACCTATAGAGAGGGAAGAGGCTTAAGCGAAGGGGGTGTTGAAGGAGACGACGGATGGCTGCTGCTTTTACACCCCCTTCACTGCCAGTAAAGTGCAGTGAGATGCCCTATAGAGAGTAAAAAAGGGGAGGGTGTATAAATTAAAAACAGAGAAGGGTCAAGATTTGACTTAATTGCAAATTACGACTAATTAAACCAATCAAAGTGGATTTTTTTTCAAACATTAAGTAGTCCTAAAACTAAGGAATAATTAAAGACAAATTTCGTGTGATCAAGGTCACCAACAAAAAAGCCTTAAGACATTGAAAGCTGAAAATCTCAGCTTTAGTATAATATATAAATATATATATATATATATATATATATATATATATATATATGTGTGTGTGTGTGTGTGTGTGTGTGTGTGTGTGTGTGTGCGTGTGTGTGTGTGTGTGTGTGTGTTTGTGTGTGTATGTGTGTGAGTGTGTGTGTCTGTGTGTGTCTGTGTGCGTGTGCTTTTCCTACTTATTTTGTTAGAAGGATTAATTACTGTAGGTTAAGAACTCACCATGGTCCAAGCATTTTTGTCCATTCTTTGGTCATTATTAGAGACAAGAATTGTCTCTTGGTTTTCTTTTTAACGGTTTGGTTTGGTTTGGTTTTGGGCTTTTTTGTTGTTTCTTTGTTTTACGGCATATCAACCCTTCTTGGGTCATTTAATGCTAAATCAAGCCAATTTTGATAAACAAAGGACCCAGGTTGCTTACAGTACTTCCTGGATGTGATTGAATTGAATGTCTAATTGTGATTGTATTATAATGGGTTATAATTTAAATCACTTTAGCATTGTCTTTACAAAGTTTTACTGAACGCGACAGACACGGAATGTCTTGTTAGTTCTTTTTTCGGTTTTAGTTGTTTCTTTCCAAGTGAACGTAGATTAGAATTAACTAAGCGTTGTAAACACTCCGTAGTCTTCTTGTCCGACGGATCTGATCGTTTTCAACCATTTACTGCTCATTAAAAAAACAAAAACAACAATGAAACATGGAATTCTGTTAATGTTCGGATAAAATTGAAATGTCCAATTGTTTATCGGCGTTTCTCTTTTTAGGACGCTAAGATTTTTGAATTGGGTTGTTAAATCAACGAAACCGATTAATGAAATTGTGTACATAACCAAGTGTCACGTTCTTACACTCCATTAGTAAAATGTTGAACAAATTATGAATTGTCTGTCACGTTCAATAAGACTTGAATTAATAATTACTTCCAACGCACACGTACATGAAAAAAACCCAAAAAAAACAAGATACATAAAATACAAAGATACATAAAATACAAAGATACATAAAATACAAAGATACATTGAAAACAAATATACATTAAAAAAACAAAAATACAAAAAGAAAATGAATAAATATACATTAAAACAAAAATACATTGAAGGCAATCACCTCCAAGACAAAAGTGCTATTTTAAAAAATCAAACCAGCTCCAAGTAGATATGAAAAGCCATGCAAAGATGCCACTCAAAGTACATTGGTTTGTTTTGTTTTACGGCATATCAACCTCAGTGGGTCATTTAATGCCGATAAAGTTTTGGAATAAATTCATTCTTAATGAATACTCATTTTTTTTCTTTTATAAACACATTTTTCTATCTAACCCATAGATGGGACCCTCACAGGTACTACCACTCTGGGTCAGAGTGAACCAGGGAGCAGTGGTACTCCACATTCCCCAGATCTCCAGAACTGGAACCTCACCATCAGATGCAGTGTAAAGTCATTCACAGGACATGAAAACCCTCAGCCACCGCCTTCTAGCACATATAGGATAAAAAAGGGTTGGAGGTTTGCCATAAGAGCAATAGGGTTGGAGCAATCATATAAGTACTAGGGCTTGACGGGATCAGCCGATTGATCTGAGGGGTCCTCTTCGACCGCCCGTCTAACCTAAGTAAGAGTCAAAGTGGAGTGTTGCATGTCATGGACGGCTCATCCAGCAGGATTCCGTCCTTAATCATCACAGTTCACCACCAAAACAAATGATAACCTCAATTCTCTTGTTAATAAGAAATGATGATAATAATGATGATAATAATGATGATAATAATTTCGCTGTAGAAAATGCACACGGCATTATCTTAAACTTTAAGGAAGTCTAGAAAGGAACAAGTCATTGTGTCCCGATTACGCATTGGTCATACAAGACTAACGCACTCCTATATACTCAAACAACCACAATGTGAAACATGTCAAACACCTTTGACTGTTAAACACTTGTTCATGGAATGCAGGTCTTTTGCTCAAATCAGAAACCGTTATTTTACTGCAAACGATATGAAAGATCTGTTTGAAAATGTCAACATGGAGGATATTCTCTCTTTTTTGAGGGAAATAAAATTATACCATAGAATATAGACATGAAACAAATAAATACCATACAACATAATCCCCAATAGTGTTAACACATTGTTAAAATCAATTACTAAAAAGTATAAATATAAATACACGATATGTATTACTTCCTAACCGTTAGGCATGACATAACCCCAGACAGGTTGATATGCCTTTTGAGGGAAATAAAATTATACCATAGAATATAGACATGAAACAAATCAATACCATACAACATAATCCCCAATAATGCTAACATATTGTTAAAACCAATTACTAAAAAGTATAAATATAAATACACGATATGTATTACTTCTTAACCGTTAGGCATAACAAGTTCGACAAGAACCACCTGAAGAAGGCCAAGCGACACATAAGCCGAAACGTTGTAGATATAACAATAAAGATGAGGAAAACAGTTCGAAAAAAATCTAAATAATTGTTCAATGTCTTTTTTTTTTCTTCCCCCGCAGCAAAATAAAAACTAAAATATCTAGATAACAAATAAAAGTTAAATCGAACTTAACAGACCTAAATTCCAACATCGAATGTCACCCCGCCGAAAGAAAAAAAATATCAAAAGTCGGGGAATTAACCGAATTTAATGAAATTTTCAGTAAATCTAAAAAAAAAAAGAAGATTTTCCACGTCCCAATGTCTTAACCGAACCTGATCTAAATGGAATTGATAAATAATAATAATAATAATAATAATAATAATAATAATAATAATAATAATAATAATAATAATAATACAGGGTGAAGTTAAAGGAAAATGAAAAAATTGACAAATATCTGAACCTTGCCAGAGAACTGAAAAAGTTATGGAATATGAAAAATGTGCTATGCTAGTAACTGAAAAAGTTATGGAATATGAAAAATGTGCTATGCTAGTAATAAAACGAGGTGAAAGAAAATTAATGGATTGAATACAACTGCCAAATCAGGAAACTATAAAATCACTTGATGAAAATGAAAGCTACAAATACTTAGGAATTATAGAAGCAGATATCATGCAAACAGAAATGAAAGGAAAAGTTTTTAAAAAATATCTCAGGAAAACTAGAAAACTTCTAGAAACCAAACTTAACAGCAGAAATCTGATCAAAGGAATCAATACCTGGGCTGTCCCCATTATAAGATACTCAGGACCATTCTTAAAATGGACAAAGGAAAAACTTCTTTTGTATTATATGTGTCAAGAAAGGGAGGGGGAAGATGTCTTGCTAACATAGAGGAATGCGTAGAAACCACAATCCAACAACTTGAAGATTACACAAGAAAGAGCAAAGACAAACTACTTATGGCGGCCAACAAGCGACAGATGGACAATCAGAAAAACAACAAAGACTAGAAAACAAAAATGGGAAGAAAAACAATTATATGGACGCTTCAAACGACAAATAGAAGAGGTTGCACATGAAAAGACTTGGACATGGTTAAGAAAAGGAAACCTCAAAAGAGAAACAGAATCATTAATAATTGCTGCACAAAATAATGCCATAAGGACAAACTACATCAAAGCGAAAATTGATAGGACTCAACAAAATAGTAAATGTAGACTTTGCGGGAATAGAGATGAGACTGTAAACCATATACTCTACGAATGTAGCAAACTAGCACAACGAGAATACAAAACTAGACACGACTGGGTTGGGAAGGTGATCCAATGGGAATTATGCAAAAGATTTAATTTTGACCATACAACAAAATGGTATATGCATAAACCAGAATCTCTTCTTGAGAACGAAACGCATAAAATTCTCTGTGACTTTGAAATAAAAACGGATCACCTTATCACAGCAAGAAGACCAGACCTAGTGTTGATTAACAAAAAAGAAAGAACTTGTCAACTGGTGGATTTTGCAGTTCCAGCAGATCACAGGATAAAGCTAAAGGAAAATAAAAAAATGGACAAATATCTGGACCTTGCCAGAGAACTGAAAAAGTTATGGAATATGAAAGTGAAAGTGATACCAATTGTAGTTGGTGCATTTGGAACAGTACCAAAAGGATTAGAAAAGGGCTTGGATAGTTTGGATATCAGAGGAAGGATTGAAACCATTCAGAACACTGCACTGCTGTAATCTGCCAGAATACTCAGAAGAGTCCTGGAGACCTGAGGAGACTTGCTGTCACTCAGACTCCAGTGAAAGACCATCAGCTAACACTGATGTGAAAACTCGAAAGGAGTAATAATAATAATAATAATAATAATAATAATAATAATAATAATAATAATAAACGGTCCCAAAAAGCTTGGAAAAAAGTCTGGTGGAACTGGAAATCAGAGGAAGAATTGAGACCATCCCAACGACTGCATTGCTAGAATACTCAGAAGAGTCCTGAAGAGCTGAGTGAAATACCATCAGCTAACGTTGATGTGAAAACTAATAATAATAATAATAATGATGATGATGATGATGATGATGATGATGATGATGATGATAAAGATCATCATCATCATCATCATCATCATCATCATCATCATCATCATGGAGATCTGAGGAGACTTGTCACCTAGTTTCCAGTGAAATACCATCATACTACGCTAGGGTGAAAAACTCACAAGGAGTTAAATGATGATGATGATGATGATGATGATGAAGGAGGAGGAGGAGGAAAATGTTTAGGGTCTCCACTAAGGGTGAGTGTGGTGATTGTAAACTTGGAATTTTGGGAAATCAATAATTTATGTAATTTCTTCAACAAAATCAACGGAAAATCAATAAGTGATACGTGGTTAAAATACATGCCTCCTATTCAAAAAAGGCATCGGTGCTTGTATAGAATATTTCTGGTGGCATTAAGGGTAGTGTAATGATTCGCAAGCTACAGTAGCAAACCATCTATTCATATATATAAAGGGCAGTTAGTGTGTATGTGTATGTCCGGATGAAACTACGAAAATCAAACAATCAACGACACAGTAAATATATATACACATTAAATATCACCAGGGCTTGGTTTTTGAGCAAAAATAATAAATTGATTTATATTTGTGAAGATAATTAAAATATAAAATATAAATGATAACAGCATAGAATTTATTTCGCATTTAAGATTTTAAATAGTAGACAATAATTTTTCTTTTCAGAGTGGCTGAATAAACGCAAGGTCTCGTTTTTTTTTTTGTTTTTTTTTTTTGGTTCTTTTTTACATAGGGATTTTAATGGGGCATCCTGCGAGGATCCAACTCTTGATTCAGTAATAACGGATCTGCGAGACTAACTTTTTTTGCTACCCCCTCTACCCAGGCGACGCTGGGTAGCCGCTTCTAGTAACTAGTGAGTACGAGTCTCACCGGGTGACCCGGCCTTGCGCCACATCTAAGCTAAGCTTAGAAAATAAATATAGAATAGTACAGTAAATATAATTTATGTTATTTCTGCAGTAATGTACAATAATAATTTTTCTATTTGTTTGTTATGTCTCCTTGAGGATCTCCCCCTTTTTTACTATCTTTTACCTCAACCCGTTTTTTTGTTTGTTTGTTGTTGTTGTTTTTTTTTTGGGGGGGGGGTTATAATAATAATAATAGTAAAGAATAATATTCTTTATACAGAATATATATAATATCGGTTAAACTTGCAAATCGTTGTCAAAATTAAAACGGAAACTTATTTGGTGGTGATCCATAACAGTTTAACTACAGTGTATGAATTAACTTTTTTGCGAATTGGGTTTAGGGGTTTGGGGATTAAGGTTGTTTTTAATTACGTACTGTAGGTACCACCAATTTGACCCTGTGCAATTTACCCCCCCCCCTACATTTAACACAATGAAACTTGCAGAAAAAATAATATTTTCTTGAAAAGATTTTTTCCATTCGAAAGAAAAAACATTAAACAAACTCCTGATGATTTTTAAAATTTTTTATCAGCTTACGAAAATAATGAAAATTATTATTAAAAAACAATGTTTTCATTTTTGCACTGTTAAATCAACTGAAATTTAACGTAGCTAAAAACAAGTTACGATAAGAGGATTTTTTAAAAATTCTATGAAAAATCAATTAATAATCTGATTTTCTCGAAAATTTCCATAAATGTTTACCATTGGATGTAAATACATCTGAAATAGTTTTTTTCTAAAATATATTAGGGGAAATATTTTTTACGAGGTCTATTCCCCCCCCCTATTTTATTTTATGAAATAAAAAAATGACGCGTCAGAAAAAATTTTTTTCTTTTTTTCTAAAAAGATAAGAGTCTGAATAACTATATCAATGAAATTGTATGAATGTACAACGTCTAGTTTTTTGAGGAAAAATTAATGAAATCGGAAATAAAAAGTGCAAAAAAATGACATAATATTAATATTTGAAAACTTTTTTTTGCTTTTATAATTGGTATGTACTATATTCTATTAAATTGTCAACAAAAAAAAATTTTTGTTTAAGAAATTAATTTTTAAGAGATTTTCAATCTTTTGTGTGATAAAATATTTTTATTTTCTGCGTGAAATAAATTAAATATTTTTTTTTCCTGCGTCAAAAAATCGAATTTTTCACGGATATTTAAAAATATGAATTTTATAATTCAGGTGCACTAAACATTGGTCCGATACGAGCTCGATTAATATTTTTAAAAGAATTTGTAATTTTTATTGTTGAATAGTAATGTGTGATCCTTAGAATGTACGGAAGGGCATTGCTGACATTTGTTTTACAAAGTGATGAGACGCTTCTAAGTAACCAAAGTTTGTTCCTGTTAGGCTGACAGTGTTAGCGTGAAAAAATTATTTTATTTAACTTTTTTCAATAATTAAAATAAAAAGTAAGTATAATAGATTATTTTATCATTTTTACTCTTAGAAAAAATATTCAAATTTTCATTCCATACTTTTACGGGTTATCGTAAAAGGGAAATAATTAGTAACTTTTCTGTCTATATTACGGTCTGAAAATTACCCTTTCGCATGTAATACGGGCAGGTTTGTTTATTTTTTAAGATAACGATGTAATTTTTCCCAGTCGGATAATTTGATCTTTGAATTAACTATTTTTCTTTGGAACAACCCTGTACGATCTTTTTTTACGAGATTTTTGATAAACAAAGTTCGGAAATATCTATTTCCATTTTATTCAAGATGGCATAAACGGTCTGGTGGTACCTAACGTACTGCTTACAAAAACAACAGAAAACCCCAAATTACTGTACATTTAATTAAC
>CM042179.1:39865095-39880095 GCA_023376005.1 Doryteuthis pealeii
ATTATTATTATTATTATTATTATTTACTCCTTTTGAGTTTTCACATCAGCATTAGCTGATGGTCTTTCACTGGAGTCTGAGTGACAGCAAGTCTCAATCAGGTCTCCAGGACTCTTCTGAGTATTCTGGCAGATTGCAGCAGTGCAGTGTTCTGAATGGTTTCAATCCTTCCTCTGATTTCCAAACATTCCAGACCCTTTTCCAATCCTTTTGGGACCGTTCCAAGCGCACCAACCACAATTGGTATCACTTTCACTTTCATATTCCATAACTTTTTCAGTTCTCTGGCAAGGTCCAAATATTTGTCCATTTTTTCATTTTCCTTTAGCTTCACCCTGTGATCTGCTGGCACTGCAAAATCCACCAGTTGACAAGTTCTTTATTTTTTGTTAATCAACACTAGGTCTGGCCTTCTTGTGGGATAAGGTGATCCGTTTTTATTTCAAAGTCCCAGAGAATTTTGTGCGTTTCGTTCTCAAGAAGAGATTCTGGTTTATGCATATACCATTTTGTTGTGTGGTCAAAATTTAATTTCTTGCATAATTCCCAGTGGATCACCTTCCCAACCCAGTCGTGTCTAGTTTTGTATTCTCGTTGTGCTAGTTTGCTACATTCGCAGAGTATATGGTTAACAGTCTCATCTCTATTACCGCAAAGTCTACATTTACTATTTTGTTGGGTCTTATCAATTTTCGCTTTGATGTAGTTTGTCCTTATGGCATTATTTTGTGCAGCAATTATAAGTGATTCTGTTTCTCTTTTGAGGTTTCCCTTTCTTGACCATGTCCAAGTATTTTCATGTGCAACCTCTTCTATTTGTCGTTTGAAGCGTCCATATAATTGTTTTTCTTCCCATTTTTGTTTTCTAGCCTTTGTCGTTTTTCTGTTTGTTCATCTGCCGTTTCTACTGGCCGCCATAAGTAGTTTGTCTTTGCTCTTTCTTGTGTAATCTTCAAGTTGTTGGATTGTGGTTTCTACGCATTCCTCTATGTTGGCAAGACTTTTCCCCCCTTCCTTTCTTGACACATATAATCTATCTCTGTCGTCTCTAGGGTGAAGAGTCTTGTCCATGGTCATTAACTTTCTCGTTCTTTGGTCAATCTGTCTAAGTTCTTCCTTTGTCCATTTTAAGAATGGTCCTGAGTATCTTATAATGGGGACAGCCCAGGTATTGATTCCTTTGATCAGATTTCTGCTGTTAAGTTTGGTTTCTAGAAGTTTTCTAGTTCTCTTGAGATATTCTTTTTTAACTTTTCCTTTCATTTCTGTTTGTCCGCTTCTAAAATTCCTAAGTATTTGTAACTTTCATTTTCATCAAGTGATTTTATGGTGTCTTGATTTGGTAGTTGTATTCCATTCATTAATTTTCTTTCGCCCTGTTTCATTACTAGCATAGCACATTTTTCAATTCCAAATTCCTATATCTTGGCTATATATTCTAATAGTTTGTACCAGGGTTTCTAATTCTTTTTCATTTTTTGCAAATTTGTTTATGTCTTCCATGTACATAAGGTGGTTTATCTTCTCTTGTGTGCTAGTGAATTTGTATCCCCCTGTACATTTTTTAAGTATATGACTAAGAGGCATCATTGCTATAATGAACAGTAGTGGTGATAATGAGTCTCCTTGGAAGATACCTCTTTGAATTTTTACATCTGCCAGGTATTGTTTTCCGGCTTTTAATTGAACTCTCCAGCTTTCCATGGCTTTTTTAATGAAATTTATGATGTTGTTGGAAATTTTGTACATTTTTAAACATTCTAAAATCCAGGTATGTGGGACCATGTCATATGCTTTTCTGTAGTCGATCCGGGCCATTGCAATATTTTTCCGTCTATTTTTGACTTCTTTAAGAATGTATTGGTCTATATACAGTAAATCGTGTGTTCCTCTTTTTCCCTTGCGGCATCCTTTCTGTTCTTCTGGGAAAAGGTTTCGCCAATTGAGTGAAAAGTATATTTCTTCTTTTATAACGGCAGTCAATATTTTCCACATCATGGGTAGACAAGTTATCGGTCTATAATTGCTGGGGATGTTTCCTTTTTTAGGGTCTTTCTGGATTAGGGTAGTTATTCCTTTTGTCATCCATTCGGGTACTTCTGTTTCTTGTAGACATCTGTTCAGTTGCTGGGCCATTCTTTTGTGGATAGAAGTAAATTTTTTGAACCAGAATCCATGTATGCCATCGTGGCCTGGTGTTTTCCAATTTGTTACTTTCTTGAGTACTGATTTGAGTGTAATTATATGAACACTTGCTACAGGCCCTTCCTCAATTTCCATCAATTCATTCTTAATATCACTAATCCATTTCGATTTCTTATTGTGTTCTTTCCTCTTCCATATATTGCTCCAAAACTTTTCTGCTTCTGTTGCATTTGGGTGTTCACTAATGTTTATATTTGATCCATTAATTTGTTCATAAAATTTCTTCTCATTGTTTTGGAAGGTCCTATTTTGTTTGTACTGTTTAGTTCTTTCTCGGTATCTTTTTAGTCTTCCTTCTATAGCTGATATCTTTTGATTTATTTCTTCCATTTTAATGTGCTGTTGTCTTTTAACCTTTTTAGCTACATGTGTATTCGTGTTTTTGTTTAAAGTATTTGTTTGTTGTCGTAATTTTTTTTATTTTTATTCTTCCAATCTAAATTCCCATCCAGCTTTTGTGTTTCTGTTTGGTTCTCTGTTTGTGTTTCCTAGGGGTTCACTAATTCTATCGCAGACTAGATTTGCACCTGCATAGATAAGGTTGTTTAGGTCTGTGATATTGTTTTTTGGGATGTTCATTAATATTTTGTTTATCCTTTCAGTTTCTTTCTTGACTTTTTTCCATTCTATGTTTCTTAGGGATGGTAATGTACTCTTCTTATCAGCCATGATTTTTGTATAAGTTCTATATCCATTCTCTGTTCTTGTGTTAGTTCCTGTGTTGTTAAGGTAGGTTGTACAAGGTTTTGATTGCCAGCATGTTGTTCATTTTGTTTAGTTGTTTCCTGATGGATTTGTATTCCTTGATTTTCCTGTCCACATATCTCTATTATCTCAAGATCAGAGAAAAATTTTTTTATTCAGGATCATTCTTGCTTGGTCTGCCAATCTTTGACTGGTGGTGTTGAAATTCTTGTTGTCATTCCAAATCTGAAGCATTCTTTTTCTATAACCTCTCTGTGCTGGGTTGCTCTTAAAATAACAATGAAGTACTTGTATGTTATTTTCTCTGGTCCACACTTTTCTTTGTCTCTGGGCTGGCACATCACTGGGTCGTCTCTCGGCTGGCACGTCACTGGGTCGTCTCTCGGCTGCGATACCATTTTTCCTTGTACATCTGAAAGAACAAGAAGAGCAACAGCAGCCTACATGCATATAAGGTTGATCATCTACCCCCTGTTTGATATCATGGGTATACTGATTATTTATTCTTTTATTATTATTTTTACTCCTTTTGAGTTTTCACATCAGTGTTAGCTGATGGTCTTTCACTGGAGTCTGAGTGACAGCAAGTCTCCTCAGGTCTCCAGGACTCTTCTGAGTATTCTGGCAGATTGCAGCAGTGCAGTGTTCTGAATGGTTTCAACCCTTCCTCTGATTTCCAAACATTCCAGACCCTTTTCCAATCCTTTTGGGACTGTTCCAAGTGCACCAACTACAATTGGTATCACTTTCACTTTCATATTCCACAACTTTTTTAGTTCTCTGGCAAGGTCCAGATATTTGTCTATTTTTTCATTTTCCTTTAGCTTCACCCTGTGATCTGCTGGCACTGCAAAATCCACCAGTTGACAAGTTCTTTATTTTTTGTTTATCAACACCCATTCCATTTAGATCAGGTTCAGTTAAGACTGAAATTGGGACGTAGAAAATCATTTTTTTTTTTAGATTTTAAGATATCTTAGAGTAGGGTCTGCCAAAACGTTGACTCATTTTTATTTAAAAACGAATTAAAATTAATTAAATCAATTATTCAAGTAGTGATGCTCATGGGTACGTGTCCTGCGTCCCTGACGCATAAAAATCTAAAAAGATGCAGTAAAATCGTACCCGTGCGCCCCAGTGTTTTTCTTTTTTCTTCTCTCGCCATTTCAAGATAACTGTAAATATATTTCAATAGTTTCTTAGAAATGAATTACACAGGACAAGTTACAAGGGAGGAGTTAAACTGCTTTAGTTATTTCCCCAGATCATAAATAAAAACCCTACAATTTATCAAGAAACTTTAGTTGGGACCCATCACATTCTCCCGGGGACTTATTCAAAGCAAATATGTGCGTATCAGGACGCACTAAATCAAAAAGCTACCAGCATCAGTTTAATGTCAAATTTTTGTTTTAGTTGAAAACTAGTAACATAATGAGCATCAGTTATATATATATATATATATATATATATATATATATATATATAGATATAGATATAGATATATATTTAAAAATTTGTTTTGGGATGAAACAAAGAAATCACAAACAATATATATATATATATATATATATATATATATATATATATATATATATATATATATATATATATATATAATAATAATAATATTATTACATATGTAATTTATTTTTAATACATTTCAAACAATTAAATTTAGCTAAAAAATTGCTTAGTAAAGATTTATAATGCATTCAAAACAAACGCTTTTATAACAATTTTAAAAGTTTCGTCTTAGAAATCAATAACAAAAAACATTAAATACACTATGAACAGAAAAATTACTAAATTGTTGATATTTACTTTGATATAATATGTACTTTTTCGTTCCAATCAGGCAGTGCATAAAACTTTTCTTTTTTTGTTTTTTCTTTTTTGAAACTTTTCTTGAGAAGGGAAATCTTTTTTTTTTAAACAAGTTTAACGGTAGGTCATAGTGGCAATTTCCTGACCCAGATTGATTTTTTAAAAATTAACAAAAATCAGGGAATAATCTGATTTTAATAAAATTTTCAGTGTTGACTTATTAATCAACGAATTATTTCTTTTTAAATTACTGAATTGTTTCAATCCAAATGATTCAATGGAAACAACAAACTCCCATGAGCCTTCAGACCGGAAGAATGCTCCGAGCATGTGCAGGAAAAAGGACACACTTCCAACCCCCTAGATAGTCTCTCGGCCATTTGAACTTAGCCTTAAATGGGAAGCAGACTACTACAGGCCAAGAAGATACTTCCTTTCTACGTGGTGGCTAAGACCCGTGAATAAAGCCTAAATCCTAAAACTACCTTTTGTCTTTGTATTTTCCTTTTCTTTCCTTTTCTTTCCTTTTCAGCGTGACTACTTAATATGATGGGAATTTCCTTACCACGTGCAGGCTATGACCCATGAATAAAGCCTAAATCCTAAAACTACCTTTTGTCTTTGTCTTTTCCTTTTCTTTCCTTTCTTTCCTTTTTGTGACTACTTAATATGATGGGAATTTCCTTACCACGTGGTGGCTATGACCCCTGAATAAAGCCTAAATCCTAAAACTACCTTTTGTCTTTGTCTTTTCCTTTTCTTTCCTTTTCTTTCCTTTTCAGCGTGACTACTTAATATGATGGGAATTTCCTTACCACGTGGTGGCTATGACCCTGAATAAAGCCTAAATCCTAAAACTACCTTTTGTCTTTGTCTTTTCCTTTTCTTTCCTTTTCTTTCCTTTTCAGCGTGACTACTTAATATGATGGGAATTTCCTTACCACGTGGTGGCTATGACCCCTGAATAAAGCCTAAATCCTAAAACTACCTTTTGTCTTTGTCTCTTCCTTTTCTTCCTTTTCTTTCCTTTCAGCGTGACTACTTAATGATGGGAATTTCCTTACCACGTGGTGGCTATGACCCCTGAATAAAGCCTAAATCCTAAAACTACCTTTTGTCTTTGTCTTTTCCTTTTCTTTCCTTTTCTTTCCTTTTCAGCGTGACTACTTAATATGATGGGAATTTCCTTACCACGTGGTGCTATGACCCATGAATAAAGCCTAAATCCTAAAACTACCTTTTGTCTTTGTCTTTTCTTTTCTTTCCTTTTCTTTCCTTTTCTTTCCTTTTCAGCGTGACTACTTAATATGATGGGAATTTCCTTACCACGTGGTGGCTATGACCCCTGAATAAAGCCTAAATCCTAAAACTACCTTTTGTCTTTGTCTTTTCCTTTTCTTTCCTTTCTTTCCTTTTCTTTCCTTTTCAGCGTGACTACTTAATATGATGGGAATTTCCTTACCACGTGGTGGCTATGACCCTGAATAAAGCCTAAATCCTAAAACTACCTTTTGTCTTTGTCTTTCCTTTTCTTTCCTTTTCTTTTCCTTTTCAGCGTGACTACTTAATATGATGGGAATTTCCTTACCACGTGGTGGCTATGACCCCTGAATAAAGCCTAAATCCTAAAACTACCTTTTGTCTTTGTCTTTTCCTTTTCTTTCCTTTTCAGCGTGACTACTTAATATGATGGGAATTTCCTTACCACGTGGTGGCTATGACCCCTGAATAAAGCCTAAATCCTAAAACTACCTTTTGTCTTTGTCTTTTCCTTTTCTTTCCTTTTCTTTCCTTTTCAGCGTGACTACTTAATATGATGGGAATTTCCTTACCACGTGGTGGCTATGACCCTGAATAAAGCCTAAATCCTAAAACTACCTTTTGTCTTTGTCTTTTCCTTTTTTTCCTTTTCTTTCCTTTTCAGCGTGACTACTTAATATGATGGGAATTTCCTTACCACGTGGTGGCTATGACCCCTGAATAAAGCCTAAATCCTAAACTACCTTTTGTCTTTGTCTTTTCCTTTCTTTCCTTTTCTTTCCTTTTCAGCGTGACTACTTAATATGATGGGAATTTCCTTACCACGTGGTGGCTATGACCCCTGAATAAAGCCTAAATCCTAAAACTACCTTTTGTCTTTGTCTTTTCCTTTTCTTTCCTTTCTTTCCTTTCAGCGTGACTACTTAATATGATGGGAATTTCCTTACCCGTGGTGCTATACCCTGAATAAAGCTAAATCCCAAAAACTACCTTTTTTTCTTTCTCTTTCCTTTTCTTATCCTTTCTTTCCTTTAATTTGTTCGGCGCGACCACCTAATAAGATGAGGTTAAAGTAAACCCTAGGAATACACACGAAGATTCCAATAATTTATTATTGAAACAACTCCGACACGCTGTGTTGGTCATAACATTTTATATATTAGAATAGCACAGAAATAAGACATAAATTACCAGATACAATGAAATAGATGTACATGAACATACATTAAGGCTACAGGTACAATAAGAATGTACACAATAGTAAACATTATTTAGAATAGTCTTTGATTTAAGGGAAATAACACGGTAACTTTTAATGAAAAGGGCTATTTTTAGCCATTTATTTGATTAATCCTTATAAGGAATGGGGATGTGGACTTGTTTAAATGTAATATTAAACATATTTAGAAGTCTTTTGAATTTAAGGGAAATAACAGGTAACCTTTAAATGAAAGGCCATTTTTTAGCCATTTAATTGATAAATTCCTTATAGGAAATGGGGATGTGGACTTTGTTTAAATGTAATATTAAACATATTTAGAAGTCTTTGATTTAAGGGAAATAACAGGTAACTTTTTAATGAAGGCCCATTTTTAGCCATTTTTTGATATCTTAAGAATTGGCTCTGACTTTTTCTCAACGCGGTATGTTAAGGAGTTAATTAGATAAATTAAAAATAGAAAATTTGATTCATTATTAAAATAACCCTATTGCCTTCATGACAAGTTCTAACCGCTTTTTTATCTCATATATGCTAAAGGCGTGAAATTCCAATTCTGGGAGTTTGGGGTGGGTGGGGTTGGAGTTACCTTCATCGCCATTACTCCCAGATCAACGCCAAACGCTGGAGTGGTAGTAACCTGTTAGGGTTACCAATCGCATGGGTTAGATAGATAGAAATTGGTTAAAAAAAAAGAATTTTCATCAAGAAGGAATAGAGGCAAACGTCTTTCGGCATTAAATAACACAAGTGTTGACAATGCCATTAAATGATAATCGAAGTAGAGAGACAGTAAAAACCTACATCAATCGGCTCTGTGGGAATTCTCTATGTTGTTTAGGATTGACACTGCTAAAAGCGATGACTTATAGCGGACAGTTGGGAAGAGAGAAAGAGAGGGGGGAGGTTGAGAGAGAGAGAGAAAAGAAAGAGGGAGAGAGAGGAGAGTAGGTGAGGAGAGAGAGAGAGAGATGAGAAAGAAAGAGAAAGAGAAGAAGAGGCAAGAAGAGAGAGAGAGTCGATCGAGAGAGAGAGAGGAAGGAGAGGAACAGAGTGATGTGAGAGAGAGGGAGAGAGAGGAGGAGAGATGAGAAGGAAGAGATGAGAATTTAGAGAGAGAGAGAGAGGAGAAAGAAGAGAGGAGTAGAGAGAGGAGAGAGAGGAAAAGTGAGAGTGGGTGGCACATGAAGAGAGAGGGCAGAGAAGAGAGAGAGGTGACGAGAGAGAGAGTGAAAGAAAGAAGAGAGAGAGAAGAGAGGAAGAAAGAGAGAGAGAGTGAGAGAGAGAAGAGAAAATGAGATAGTGCGTGAGAGAGAGGGAGAGAGGAGAGTAGAAGTGATGAGAGAGAGATGAAAGAAAAGAAGAGAGGAGGGAGAGAGAAGAGTGGAGGAGAGGGAAGAAAGAAAGATACGTTGAGAGTGGTGAGGGAGGAGAGAGAGAGAGAGGGGAAAAGATGAGAGAAACGGAGTGTAGAGACAGAGGGAAGAAAGAGAGAGGATTCAGAGAAGGAGAAAGATAGAAACGTAGTGGAGAGAGGGAAGAGAGAAGAGAGTGAGTGTACCGAACTATACAAAGCGAAAGACCTGGGAGAGAGAGTGAGAAAGAAGTGTGAGAGAGAGAAAGGAAAGAGAATAGAGAAGAAGAAGCGAGATGTGAGTTAGAGAAGAGAGAGAGAGATAAAGGGGATGAGTGCGTGAGAGAGAGAGGGGAGGAGAAGAGTGAGGGGTGATAGATGAGATGACGTGAAAGAAAGAGAGAGAGGAGATGACGAGAGATAGAGAGAAGAGGAGAGAGCAGGAGAGGAAGCGATCGAGAGGTAGAGGCTAGCAGAGAGAAGGAATTGAGAATAGAGGTGAGTTCTGGGTGAGAGAGGGCGTGAGAGAGTAGAGAGGTGAAGAGAGGAGAGAAGAAAGAGAAGAGAGAGAGAAGAGGAGGAAGAAAGGAGCGAGAGTGAGAGAGCGAGACAAGAAAGCGAGAGTCTGCTAATCTCGTCTGGTCGTGAAGAGAGAGGGAGAGAGAGAGAGTGTGAGAGAGAGAGAGGAGAGATTAAAGGAGAGTGACATTAAGATTGCGTGAGAGAAGGGAGGAAGAGAGAGAAGGTGATGAGAGAGAGAGAAAGAGGAGAGAAGGAAGGAGGAGAAAGAGCGAGAGTGAAGAGAGAGAGATAAAAGGAGAGTGAGGGTGGCAACGTGAAGAGAGGAGAAGAAGAGGAGGGAGAGAGGGGAATGAGATGAGAGAGAAAAGAGAGGAAGAAAGAGAGAAGAGGATGAGAGAAGAGCAGATGAAGAGCGAGTGACCCTAGATAAGTCGAGCACGTGGATGTTGACGAGCTGAGAGAGGGGGAGAGGAGAGAGGTGAGAGGAGAGAAAGACGAGGAGAAGAGAGAAGAAGATGGAAGAAAGGCTGAGAGTAGGAGAGGAGATAAGAGGAGGATAGCGTGAGAGAGAGGAAGTGAAGAAGGAAGACGAAGAAGTGAGTGCCATGCAGTAAAGATGAAGATATGCAAATACGGTGGAGAGAGAGATAGAGGAGAGAACGAGAGAGAGGGATGAAGAGAGCGTATGATGAGAAGAGAGAGAGAGAGAGAGCAGATAAAAGGGAGAGTGACGTGCGTGAGAGAAGAGAGGGGAGAGAGAGAGAGAGGTGAAGAGAGAAAGAGAGAGAGAAGAAGAGGGATAAGAAAATAGGCGAGAAGCTCTGAGAGAGAGAGAGAGAGAGAGAGATAAAAGAGAGTGAGAGTGCGGGTGAAGATGAGAGAGGAGAGGAGAGGATGAGAGAGTGAGAGAGAGAGAGAGAAAGAGAGAGAGAGGAAGTGGAGAGAAGAGAAGAAGAGAGTTAAGTAGAGATGAAGTAAAAAGGAGTACTATGTGAGAGAGAGGAGAAGAGAGAGGTGAGAGAGAGAGAAAGAGAAGAGAGAGAGAGGAGGAAGAAAGAGGCGAAGATGAGACGAGAAGAGATGAAAGGAAGAGAAAATGAGATGGAGAACTGCTACAGAGGAGAGGGATGAGAGAGAGAGTCGTGAGGAGGGAGAGAGAGAGAGAGAAAGAGAAGACTAAAGGAGAGTGAGTGCGTGAGAGAGAGGGAGGAGAGAGAGAGAGGTGAGAGAGAGAAAGAGAGAGAGGAGAAGAGAAGGAGGAGAAAGAGCGAGAGTGAGAGAGAGAGAGAGAGAGAGAGATAAAAGGAGAGTGAGTGCGTGAGAGAGAGGGAGAGAGAGAGAGAGGTTGAGAGAGAGAAGAGAGAGAGAGAGAGAAGAGAGGAAGAAAGAGCGAGAGTGAGAGAGAGAGATAAGGAGAGTGAGTGCGTGAGAGAGAGGGAGAGAGAGAGAGGTGAGAGAGAGAGAAAGAGAGGAGAGAGAAGAGAGGAAGAAAGAGCGAGAGTGAGAGAGAGAGATAAAAGGAGAGTGAGTGCGTGAGAGAGAGGGAGAGAGAGAGAGGTGAGAGAGAGAGAAGAGAGAGATAAAAGGAGAGAGCGTGAGTGTGCGTGAGAGAGAGGGAGAGATGAGAGAGAGGAGAGAGAGAGAAAGAGAGAGAGAGAGAAAGAGAGGAAGAAGAAAGGCGAGAGTGAGAGAGAGAGATAAAGGAGAGTGAGTGCGTGAGAGAGAGGGAGAGAGAGAGGAGAGGTGAAGAGAGAGAGAAGAAAGAGAAGAGAGAAGAGAGGAAGAAGAGGGAGAGTGAGAGAGAGAGATAAAAGGAGAGTGAGTGCGTGAGAGAGAGGGAGAGAGAGAGAGGTGAGAGAGAGAGAAAGAAGAGAGAGAGAGAAGAAGAGGAAGAAAGAGCGAGAGTGAGAGAGAGAGATAAAAGGAGAGTGAGTGCGTGAGAGAGAGGGGAGAGAGAGAGAGGTGAGAGAGAGAGAGAAGAGAGAAAAGGAGAGTGAGTGGCGTGAGAGAGAGGGAGAGAGAGAGAGAGAGGTGAGAGAGAGAAAGAGAGAGAGAGAGAAGAGAGGAAGAAAGAGCGAGAGAGAGAGTAGAGAGAGAGAAGAGAAAAGGAGAGTGAGTGCGTGAGAGAGAGGGGAGAGAGAGAGAGAGGTGAGAGAGAGAGAAAGAAAGAGAGAGCAGAGAGAGAGGAAGAAGAGGCGGAGAGTGAGAGAGAGAGATAAAAGGAGAAGTGAGTGCGTGAGAGAGAGGGAGAGGAGAGAGAGGTGAGAGAGAGAAAAGAGAGAGAGAGAGAAGAGAGGAGAAAGAGCGAGAGTAGAGAAGAGAGAGATAAAAGGAGAGTGGGCGTGAGAGAGAGAGGGAGAGAGAGAGAGAGGTGAGAGAGAGAGAGAGAGAAAAGAGAGAGAGAGAGAGAGAGGAAGAGAGCGAGAGTGAGAGAGAGAGATAAAAGGAGAGTGAGTGCGTGGAGAGAGAGGGAGAAGAGAGAGGTGAGAGAGAGAGAAAGAAGAGAGAGAGAAGAGAGAAGAAAGAGCGAGAGTGAGAGAGAGAGATAAAAGGAGAGTGAGTGCGTGAGAGAGAGGGAGGAGAGAGAGAGGTGAGAGAGAGAGAAAAGAGAGAGAGAGAAGAGAGGAAGAAAGAGCGAGAGTGAAGAGAGAGAGATAGAAAGGAGAGTTGAGTGCGTGAGAGAGAGGGGAGAGAGAGAGAGGTGAAGAGAGAGAGAAGAGAGAGAGAGAGAAAGGAGGAAGAAAGAGCGAGAGTGAGAGAGAGATAGATAAAGGAGAGTGAGTGCGTGAGAGAGAGGGAGAGAGAGAGAGGAGAGAGAGAGAAAAGAGAGAGAGAGAGAAGAGAAGGAAGAAAGAGCGAGAGTGAGAAGAGAGAGAGAGAGAGAGATAAAAGGAGAGTGAGGTGCGTGAGAGAGAGGGAGAGAGAGAGAGAGGTGAGAGAGAGAAGAGAGAGGGAGAGAAGAGAGGAAGAAAGAGGCGAGAGTGAGAGGAGAGAGATAAAAGGAGAAGTGAGTGCGTATGAGAGAGAGGAGAGAGAGAGAGAGCGAGAGGAGAGAGAAGAGAGAGAGAGAGAGAGATAAAAGGAGATGTGGTGCGTAACGTGGAGAGAGGGAGAGAGAGAGAGAGAGAGTGAGAGAGAGAAAGAGAGAGAGAGAGAGAGGAGAGGAAGACAAAGAGCGAGAGTGAGAGAGAGAGATAAAAGGAGAGTGAGTTCGCGTGAGAGAGAGGGAGAGAGAGAGAGAGTGAGAGAGAGAGAGAGAGAGAATAAAAGGAGAGTGAAGTGCGCTGAGAGAGAGGGAGAGAGAGAGAAGGTGAAAGAGAGAGAGAAAGAAAGAGAGAGGAAGAGAGGGAAGAAAGAGCGAGAGTGAGAGAGAGAGATAAAGGAAGGTGGTGTGCGTGGGAAAGAGAGAGGAGAGAGAGAGAGGTGAGAGAAGAGAAAAAGAGAGAGATGAGAGAAGAGAGAGGAAGAAAGAGCGAGAGAGAGAAGAAGAGGAAGAAGACAAAAAAAAGAGACGGAGAGTGAGAGAGAGAGATAAAAGGAGAGTGAGTGCGTGAGAGAGAGACGGAGAGAGAGAGAGGTGAGAGAGCGAGAAAGAGAGCAGAGAGAGAAGAGAGGAAGAAAGAGCGAGAGAGAGAAGAGAGGAAGAAAGAGCGAGAAGTGAGAAAGAGAGAATAAAAGGAGAAGTGAGTGCGGTGAGAGAGAGGGAGAGAGAGAGAGGTGAGAGAGAGAGAAGAAGAGAGAGAGAGAGAGAAGAGAGCGAAGAAAGAGCGAGAGTGAGAGAGAGAGAGAGATAAAAAGGAGAAGTGAGTGCGTGAGAGAGAGGGAGAGGAGAGAGAGGTGAGAGAGAGAGAAAGAGAGAGAGAAAGAGAAGAGAGGAAGAAAGAGCGAGAGTGAGAGAGAGAGGAGAGGAGAGATAAAAGGAGAGTGAGTGCGTGAGAGAGAGGGAAAGAGAGAGAGAGGTTGAAGAGAGAAAGAGAGAGAGAGAGAAAGAGAGGAAGAAAGAGCGAGAGTGAGGATGAGAGAAATAAAAGGAGAGTGAGTGCGTGAGAGAGAGGGAGAGAGAGAGAGGGTGAGAGAGAGAGAAAGAGAGAGAGAGAGAAGAGAGGAAGAAAGAAGCGAGAGTGAGAGAGAGAGATAAAAAGGAGTGAGTGCGTGAGAGAGAGGGAGAGAGAGAGAGGTGAGAGAGGGAAGAGAAAGAGAGAGAGAGAGAGAGGAAGAAGACGAGAGTGAGGAGAGAGAAGATAAAAGGAGAGTGAGTGGCGTGAGAGAGAGGAGAGAGAAGAGAGAGTGTGAGAGAGAGAGAGAAGAGAGAAGAGAGAAGAGAGAGAGGAAGAGAAGGAGCGAGAGAGAGAAGAGAGGAAGAAAGAGCGAGAGTGAGAGAGAGAGATAAAAGCGAGAGTGAGTGGCGTGAGAAGAGAGGGAGAGAGAGAGAGGTGAGAGAGAGAGAGAGAGAGATAAAAGGAGAGTGAGTGCGTGAGAAGAGAGCGGAGAGAGAGAGAGGTGAGAGAGAGAGAAAGAGAGAGAGAGAAAAGAGAGGAAGAAGAGCGAGAGTGGAGTAGAGAGATAAAGGAGAGTGAGTGCGTGAGAGAGAGGAGAGAGAGAGAGGCTGAGAGAGAGAGAGAAAAGAGAGAGAGAGAGAAGAGAGGGAAGAAAGAGCGAGAGTGAAGAGAGGAGAATAAAAGTGAGAGTGAGTGCGTGGGAGAGAGGGAGAGAGAGAGAGAGGTGAGAGAGAGAGAAAGAAAGAGAGAGAGAAGAGAGGAAGAAAGAGCGAGACGTGAGAGAGAGAGATAAAGGGAGAGTGAGTGCGTGAGAGAGAGGGAGAGAGAGAGAGGTGAGAAGAGAGAGAAAGAGAGAGGATGAGAGAGAGGAAGAAAGAGCGAGAGTGAGAGAGAGAGATAAAAGGAGAGTGAGTGCGTGAGAGAGAGGGAGAGAGAGAGAGGTGAGAGAGAGAGAAAGAGAGAAGAGGAGAGAAGAAGAGGAAGAAAGAGCGAGAGTGGAGAGAGAGAGAGAGAGAGAGATAAAAGGAGAGTGTAGTGTCGTGAGAGAGAGGAGGAGAGAGAGAGGTGAGAGAGAGAAAGAAGAGAGAGAGAAGAGAGGAAGAAGAGCGAGAGTGAGGAGAGAGAGATAAAAGGAGAGTGAGTGCGTGATGAGAGAGGGAGAGGAGAGAGAAGGTGAGAAGAGAGAGAGAGAGAGATAAAAGGAGAGTGAGTGCGTGAGAGAGAGGGAGAGAGAGAGAGGGGAGAGAGAGAGAAAGAGAGGAGAGAGAGAAGAGAGGAGAAAGAGCGAGAGTGAGAGGAGAGAAGAGAGAGAGAGAATAAAGGAGAGTGAGTGCGTGAGAGAGGAGGGAGAGAGAGAGAGAGGTGAGAGAGAGAAAGAGAGAGAGAGAGAGAAGAGAGGAAGAAAGAGCGAGAGTGAGAGAAGAGAGATAAAAAGGAGAGTGAGTGCTGTGAGAGAGAGGGAAGAGAGAGAGAGAGTGAGAGAGAGGAAAGAAAGAGAGAGAGAAGAGAGGAAGAAGAGCGAGAGTGAGAGAGAGAGGATAAAAGGAGAGTGAGTGCGTGAGAGAGAGGGAGAGAAGAGAGAGGTGAGAGAGAGAGAAAGAAAGAGAGAGAGAAGAGAGGAAGAAAGAGCGAGAGTGAGAGAGAGAGATAAAAGGAGAGTGAGTGCGTGAGAGAGAGGGAGGAGAGAGAGAGGTGAGAGAGAGAGAAAGAGAGAGAGAGAGAGAGAGGAAGAAGAGCGAGAGTGGAGAGAGAGAGAGAGAGAAGATAAAAGGAGAGTGAGTGCGTGAGAGAGAGGGAGAAGAGAGAGAGAGGTGAGAGAGAGGAAAGAAAGAGAGAGAGAAGAGAGGAAGAAAGAGCGAGAGTGAGAGAGAGAGATAAAAGGGAGTGAGTGCGTGAGAGAGAGGGAGTAG